>JAVJGG010000008.1:31651443-31670547 GCA_035590195.1 Aviceda cuculoides
CAACGCTTTCACGTGATAGCCAGGCTAAAAGGAAGGAAAACATGGGCCACTCAGAATGAAAAGACAGATGCAGAAAATCATAAGGTGAAAGGCTTCAAGAAAGCTATTTGTATTTGAAAATTTCAGAATCAGGTAATTTCTAAAAATATTTAAATAAAATCATTCATTTATGCAAATGCATTAACCCAGGAAGAGCCAAAACCAAAAACCAGACATCCAGTATGAAGATTTTCTTTACAATAAAAATTCTTCTAGGAAGTATATTAAATATGGCAATAGGGGAAAAAAGCATTTCACAATTTATATTCAAGGGCATCACATTTTAGAACAATGTCTTAGCCATTAATCATTTATAAATGATTCACAAAGAAATTAAATATGCTATTCCATAAAAGAATAATCTAATTTACAGTTTAGATGTAAGGCTTTACCATAACATCTCACACCCTTCACCTGGCTTGATCTGTATCTACTCTCCTACCAGTAACACAGCATGGTGGTCCTCAAAAACACAGGCAGCATTCAGGTTTACTTTTTAAGGTTCAACAAAAAAGTATCACCAGAAATCGTCCCATTATTTTTTACAATAAAAGCAAATGAAAAGCTAGAAGAATTAGATAAAGTTATATTTGCCAGTCTAAGACTGAGGGAATGGATTAAATTATGCCTTGCAAAAAAAAAAAAAGTATCTAGCTGCTAGTTATGCCATCGTGTTATTAGTCATTGTGCACAACTGGGACACCGCAACTCCAAATGACAGAGTAGAAACACAGTGCTTCCTTGAAACAAAGTACGTAACTTCTGTGTGAAAAAAGTTGGGGAACAAAATCATCAGAACTATCCATCTCCATAGCTATCATATGCATAAGAACTATTTGCTTTACAGGGCTCCAGTTTATTCAAAATACTGAATGTAATACTGATGACAATAAAGTCCCTTAGTCTCCTTACGCATCAAGTACAAATCAGAGAAAAACCCTGTCCCAAAACACTCATTTTCAACCACAAAACATTGCCAAGAATCTCGTATTTGCAACACAGTTACCTGGCGTTGCAGTTAACATATTAACTCTGCAGACAACAGCCACAAGTACTTACTAAAAATACAGATATGTTTCCTAAAAGTAAAGTGAAGCTTTCTTTAAGATGACAAAGCTTTTGTAACAGTGCAGGGTGCAAATTTTCGGTATGAAGACATTCAGAAGATTTGCTGCTCAAAGAGGATCTTTTCAAACCCTGGTGGAGGTGTATGATAAAATTCACTGAACTGACAATCCAGAATGGCACTGTCATCAACTGCAGAAGAGAACCAAACAGAAGGAATTAGAGAAGGAACGCTTACAGTTTGATCCTCTATTACACCATCTTACTAATTATATACTATGCTCAAACCAAGAAGAATATTCTCCACTACATATCTACAAGACAATTAAAAGAAATCTCTTCAACAAATTTGCCAAAGCCCTACACACATACCCGAGGAGAGCAAATCATCTCTCTTTTCTGCTGTTTGCTTTAGTCGGTAATGGTCCGTGGTGAAGTCAATGAGAATGCTACCTCTAATTTCACTGGGAGTGTTAGCAGGGCCTCAGGCAATTCCCTCCAAATTTTCTACTCTATTTCTCCAGAAATCTACAGATTAAGGACACTACCAGATACATATTGCAGGGCTGTCACCTCCTCAGCTGTGTATTTTTCTGTCCACTTCCTAATTCTGCTGGAGTGTCAGCTGTCCGCAATGATTTTTCTGGAGGTTTACAAGGTTTCAGATGTCTGCAGTGGCTGGTGTCAGACCATCTGTTTTAGCACATGATCCAAAGAGAGCTTCTCTGACTGCTTCTTGAAGTTGGAAGGTAATGGGTTTTTACAATACCTCTCCCCAGTTTTGGACCCTTTGTTACTGCCTTCAATGTAGAATATAAAAAAGAAATTGCTGAGGATTTTCAGAGCAAAGCTTTCATGTATTGCATTAGCAAACTGAAATACCCAACCAGTCAGAAAAGCAAGATCTCTTTCAAAGACAACTTCTTCCAAGACAAACCTGGTACACTAGCAACATTAGATCACACCTGAAAAGCTTCAACTCCATATTTTATTTTGGAGTTTAGATACCTCAGAGCCAAGGTAGGAATTTTTCCCTCCTAGGCTCAGTTAAAACTCCTATTAGTATATTTGTACAGTTCTGTAGTACTTATGCGGTGTTTGCATCTCACTTTTGCAAAAGTACCTGAGGTATAGCTGCTGTAGGGAACAACTTTTAAGTCCATTTCTCTGTTTTACATTTTCAAGCCTGACACTGTGTTTGCCTGCTCTATCCTGTTTCTTCTAAAAAGATTTTAAAAGATATCTATAGTTCTAGTCTGAATTACGGATAGGGTAAACATTTAAGAAACTCTCTTCTCTGTGGTCAGATCCTTTCACATGACTAGAAGTTCACATTAAATTGAGGACATGTATAGTTAAAGTTTATACAAAGTAAAACCACACAAAAGCAATTTTCAGACTTCAGTTGTTACAGCTATATGTAGGAGACATGATAATTACGATGAAATTATGCCCACTTGTGGAAGATAATAAGAGCCTGGCAAAAAAAGGTCACTGCACTCCCCAGGCACGGACCTTCTTTCGTCAGAGAAAAAGTTGATTTACAGTAGGCTAACATACCACCAAATGTTTTCTGAAATCAACCTGCATTCTTCATGCTTTGTAACACCACTTCCAAAACACAACGAAGATGCAACAATCAACTACCACACCCCAACTCCTCTCCTGCTGCTCATGAAGCTTCTTGCACAAGGAGATCCCGCAGTGCTGCAGGGCACCTACTGCCTGCCACAGCATTTTAGCAGCGCCATCATGTGGCTTCAGAACCCATTGCAAAATGACCATATAAAACAATTTCCACTCTTAATAGCTTGGAAAGATATTTGCCAGCAACACTTATAGACTTCAAAGGCTCTACGACACATCTAGAGTATTTTCTTCCTGTTCATAAAACTCAATATTACCAGTGTATCAAGATATAAATGGGAACATGCCAACAGTTCATTAGGAACCAACCATGAAATGAAAAAATCATCCACATCGCATATCTAATGCTATCTCGAGAGCAAAGTGATTTTCAAAGAGGCTACTACTTCGATGAAGCTGACACAGGAATAAGGATAAACTGGAGATGGCTGTAGGTGTAATACGGGGAATCCGACGAGCAGTTATTTGCTGTAAGTGACAAGCCAACCCAGAGGGTAGCGCTGATTCTGCACTGAGCAAGGGGAAGCGCTGCCTTTCAGATGAGATGTTAAAACAGAATTCTGACTACTTGGGAACTATAAAACCACCGCCAAGTTCTGAAAGAGTAAACTGTTAACACATGTCTTGGCCGAACTCCAGCTTCCATAATTCATAAACTCTTTCTTAAACTGCCTATGCAGGGATTAACTGGATACAGTATTTGTTTCTTGTTGTATCGATGGTTGCTGGTGAAACAGCTACCACAATTCGCTCACCAATTGATGAGTTTCAAAGCTGAGCATCAATTTGGCAGAGCAGCAAGGAGCTGTACCATTATACAGCAAGCAGCCGTACTAGTAATACATTAAAGTTATAACTTCCATAAGAAAATACAAACAGCAATCCAGTATCTACTCATATTTAACACTGAATGCATTTATGAAGTATGTGAAATTAACAGGCATAAATACTAAGCTTCAGAGATAAATCAGATTAGCCCACAAGTCTACATTAGTTTGAATTTGTTGTTTTTCTTTTTTTTCATCTGCTTCACAGTTGTTTTTTACCTGGCAATTTTTAGACCGAGTGCAGTAACTCCCCAGCTTGTTGGATGTGGACACTGTCAGTAGCCAGTAAATGGTGCTTTTTTTCCTAGCTCTTAAGCAGCATTAAAAATGAGGTGAAAATACACTTCTGTATTTTTCTAGGTTTGTATTTTCATGCAACTTATTGTTGCAGTTGCCAAAAATAAGTGATTGATGTGTGTTCCATTTAAGTGAGAAGAAGCATGCATAGCTCACAAGACAGACTTGGTACAAAAATATTGCCCATACTGTGAAAACGTTTGAAAACCTCTGACTTACCATAGACCACTGGATAGACAGTCCCTCGGATTCCTGAAGCTGGACAATGCATGTTCTTCCCATTTAGATATACATTTAATTCTACATGGTCGTATGTAATGCCCTACAAAGTACAGAAAATTAATAAAAATCAACAAGTTTATACACATATGATTGCTACTTAATTTAGCTTTCTTAGCCACAGACAAATTTTAACACCATTATGCGAACTGCAGCATCCTAGAAAACCTCACTTGAAATATTCCTACAAAGGACTAGAAGTTAATAGATGACCAGTAACATCTGTATTTTCAAAAACTCAGGATTCCTTAATGCTCATCCAATTTGGATGCACCACAGTACTGCACACTCCATCTTACTAAGTTTACAAAACCAATTTCCAAATTATTCTTCACCATGTTAAAGAAACACAAAATTTTCAATGATTGTGAATATTATGCAGTTTGCAGTCTTCTTGTTTATAACTCCTCATGGAAATAACTTTAATAAAGAGTAATGCTATGAATTAAGTTTATCTGTCCATACTTCCATATGAAAACCTCTCTCAGCTCATTTACTCTGCCAGCAGCAACAGATCATGGTTTCATACACAACGCTATAAATATGCTGACCACAGAGCAGAAAGCAAACACTAACATGGTAATAAATTACTTATTTGTTAGCTAAATTATTTTCCTCCATTTTGGTATGGCTGAGTGTGACGATTTGCATTGTCATTCAGCACTTCAGAAATCTATTTTTGTGACAAAACAAAATAAATTGAAATTTATGAGAACTGGGGAGTTAGCAGTAACACATCAGCTACTTTTTTGTGTTTAGCTGAAGCTGTTCTGACTACGTAGGCTGACAAAACCCTGAAACAGTCTGCAACCCTCTAAAAAAACAATTTCAGAATGGGATGAGAAGAATAATATAGTATCTGAGGGTAAAGGATGGAGGTGTTAACCTTAGCAGTTTGGGGCTTCTAAAGATGAAATTTCTAATCATTGCTATATAGAGGCAAGGCTACCGAGCAAGAAAAAGTAGTGGTGATAAATGGTCTAAATTTCATTGCACTGCTCCCACATATTTTTGAAAATAAATCTCTAACAAGATATTGAGAAAATGACAGCAATAAAACACCACTCTTTGTTCAAAGTCACTTAAAGATGTTTTGAGAAACCTGGAATAGTAGGGTACAAAAAAAAAAAAAAATCTTAATAGTCTCCATTTTTTCTCATCCTTAATCATTTTCCCAGTTGGCATTACTCCCTCCCCACTTATTATCTCTCCTTCCCTACAAAAGTTTGGCTAAAAATATAATTAATTTAACACCCAGGACCTGTCTCTGCTCAGCTTTGTCTTTCTAATCATTAGCCAGTTAGCTACAGAATCTTGAGTTCAGCTGAGCATGGTACACAGCTATGTAATGCATTTCAGCACATTATTTGTTCAGGAAGGTCCCATCTCAAACGAGAGGATCCTTGTGATGGGAGTTATCAGTCAGGTAGATATTGCAAGCAGACTGCAGCAGAGCATTAGAGGCTCCTTTTCAAACACTAGCAAAGCCTGTCCCTCATTCAGAAACATATCAATGCTGAGAATAAAGTCCACTGACATCCAGGCTGCTGATCCATTCAAACACAACGGGAGTTTCTATCAGCACTTTCCAAACTGGGAGATGCAAGCTGAAAAATTTGACTGAAAGTTGGTCTGACCACAGCACTGTAAATAAGAGGGATCTGGGAACAGCTGGGCAATTAAAGAAGCCTTAAGAAACTCACCACCACATCGCCCTCCTGAGGAAGGCTGTTTGCCGGTAGTCTGTTTTTCTCCTCATTGTTATAGTAGAGAGCTCCATCATTTCTCATCACCAGGCTATGGACATCTCGACCAAGTGGAATTTGATTCAAGTTTGCTTTCTGGGTTGCAACTCCAATACCCCAAATCCCTAAAATGTGACATTAACATGGTAAGACAAAAAGAATCATTACTTTGAAAACTATCTGACTGAAGCAGGACAGCGTGAATAATGTGTTTTTAACTAGTGCTATGGTGGTACTACCAGTAAATATTTCTTGGAAATACCAGGATCACCATGAGTTAGCTCTGGTAGGCAGCTAAGCACCATCCAGCCACTCAATCACTTCCCCCCCACAGGCCCCAGTGGGATGGAGGAAGAGGACAGGAAGAGTAAAACCAAGAAAACTTGCGGGTAAAGATAAAAATTGTTTAACAAGCAAAGGAGAAGTGGAAGAAAGAACCAAAACAAAACAAAGTGATGCAATGGCAATCACTCACCACCTCCCACGGGTAGACCGCTGCCCAGCCAATTCGCAAGCAAAAGATGGCTAACCTCCCTCAATCCCCTCCTCTCCCTTTTGCTGCCGAGTGTCACATTATGTGCCATGGAATATCTCTTTGGTTAGTTCAGGTCATACGCCTGCTTGCGTCCCCTCCCAACCTCTTGTGCACCCCCAATCTTATTCACTGGCGGGGTAGAGCGAGAAACAGAGAAGGCCTTGATGCTGTGCCAACACTGCTCAGCAACAGCTAAAACATTAGTGTGTTATCAGTATTGTTTTGGTCACAAATCTAAAACACAGCACCATAGGAGCTGCTATGAAGACAATTAACTCCATCCTGGCCAGACCCAGTACAAGCAGTCACAAGAGACTGAAGATAAACAGCATTTATCCTGAAAAAGAAGGACCCAGAGAATTGTAATCACTTAGCTTAACTTTTATTCCCAGAAAAATATTGAAAAAAACCTCCTAGACTGTAGGAGGATGTAAAAAATAAATCCAACTAGCATGGATTTGTGAACAACACAATTTCCTTTTTCAGTGGGTTAGATGGGTCTTAGGACAAAAGAAGAAACTGTAAATATGATAGAGCTTGATTTGGTAATGTTTTTGAAACAGCATTGAAATAGTCAAATTATGAAAACACGTTTGTAGACAACTACAGCAATATGAATGCACAACTGGTTAGAAAACTGTATTCCAGACCTACTCATCAGTAGCGCCCTGTCAAATCAAAAAAGATGACTCATGGGGTTTGAGGTTTTGCATTGAATGCACAAGGTCAGATACTGTTCCGTATTTCACATCAATAACTTGGAAAACGTGACAATGTGCTTATTAAATGTGCTGCCAATACCAACCTGACAGGACTGCAAGCTCTTCAGAGGCCCCTCAAGTTTTAAATGATCCTGACAAATTGGTTAAAAGGTCTGAAATAAGGAAAATGCATTTGCTTTTTCCGAGTGACGAAGAACAGCAGGTAAGTAGGAATAGTAAGTGGCACAAATACAATAGTGGCTTGGCAACCAGTTCATAGACTATAATTTGGGGGTTACCACAGACCACATGCAGAGTGTGAGTCTGTGCCCTATTGTTGTGAAAAACTTCTGGATGTATGGTATGTATAAAGCAGACATACTGTATGTACAGCAGATGAAGGACGTCTACTGCTGCTGCAGCTGGAGCAGAGCATCCATTTTAAGCATCATACCTCATGACAAATTAGGTCAATTAGAGAGATTCTAGAAGAAACAAAACCAATTAAAAGTGTAAAACCATCATCTCTAAGGAGACAATGAAAAAAACCCCACCTGGTACTCTTTAATCTACAGAAGACTAAAATGAGGCAAAAATATAGGAAAATTACTTTCAAAAGATGGAACTGCTGAACAATGTATTCTAATACTTACATGCCCAGAATGAAAGGACAAGAGTGTGAACAAGATTCAGATTAGACTTCAGAAAACTTTCCAATAGTCTGGGTGACCCCACAGATGACCCCTAATAGATTGTGCAGGGACACTTCTAGGAATCAAAGGTTTTAAGTGATCTACAATTCTCCTGCCTCGGGGTACAGGAATAGATTGAGACACAGCTCACAGGGACCAGGAAAGTTTATTTCCTGTGTTTCTTAAGTATAAGAACATGGATACCATATCTGTGTGAATAATGACCATATATGAACAACAGCTGCAGTGGATTCTTCCCCCAGCAGAAAGGACACTAAAATTGCCAAGTTACGACTGATCTAGGGTTTACATGCACTTTAAAACTAAACAACTGGTTTGACTGCAAGGTGTTTTAGACAGATTTGTGTTCATGCTGCCTGCACTCCAATCCAACTGAATGCAAACAACCCTTACCCAAAAAGTGCCGGGTTCAAGCTCCAGCTGGTATCGTAAGGCCTGTCTCTGGACTAACACTTCCCTTCTTCTTCCCTCCCCCTACACACTTAGGGAAAGAACAGCTTCGTTTTCACAGTGTCTGTTGTTTTTAAAAATACAGGCTGATTTTTAATGTTAGAATACAGGCAAGCCTGGAACGCACTCTGTACTAGTGCAGCTGACCATATTAGTAAAAGAATAATGCTTCCAAATTTCATTCACTTTCCACTGCCTTGCATTAGATCTGTGCAAAACAAATAAAGAAACAGGGTGCTGAAAGGCTCCTCTTGACAAGGTGGTGTCAGAATAAGTGCTGCACGTTTGATTTGAAGAGCAAAGTGTAGCACAAGGAGGGTTACTCTTGCTTGGACAACACAGTGCGTGTTAAAAGCAAATTGAAGTAGACAAATGCTACAAATATTGCTGGATAAACGGCACTATTTAAAAAATAAAAATACTTCATAGCTACAGTGTTTTATGTGGTCATAAGCATTTATTTACCAAAAAACATTTCTATAATATGCTAACTGAAAAACATGCATATAACAGCACACAAAACAATATGGTGTTTTAGTATCTCCACTCCTTTAGTAATATACTTACCATTCTTTTTAGTATTTCAGAGACACAATAAAAAAAAAAGACAAAAAAAAAAAAGAAATTTCCTTTTACACAATGACAACTTATAAAACTTCAATATTCACAAGTTCAAGGATGCAATTAGAAAGACGCACGTGCTTGGTATTTGAGATGTGACCACCAGTGGGCAATCTGACATACCTTCCAAGTTTAAAGTTGTACATTTTTGCTGACTAACCTGTGGACTGGATTTTAAATTCAAAATAGCTCTTGTTCTGATGCAAAGGTGCATTGGCTAAGCAGCCTCCTGTGCCACATATTCTTCTGCCGTTTTTAACAATGACAACATCTGTTCCTGCAAGAAGAAAAAAACCCACAAAGCTTCAAAACATTTTTAGAACTCTGGAAGCAGCCGTTAAAAGCCCTGAACATTCAGAACAGGGTTTTTTTTTCCTGCCCCAAGTAAGAGCTTCATTAGTCTGTGACAATTATGATGATGGGTCACGCTTTGAAGTAAGAAAAGGAAGGCCATTTAGAGGCTAGTTCACCTTTCAAATAGGGTTTATTTACTTAAAATCTATATGCTGCTCTAATTTCACTTCTTGGGTTTTATGACACCATGCCAATTACAAACTTTGCTCAGCCACATCAGAAGCGTAACTTACAATTTAGTCAGAAAGGGTTCACTGAGACCAAAGCCCTATACTCCTTCTCTATACAGTGGAGAAAAAAACTCTGCAAAGAGAAGGGAAGGCACATCGGGTAGAAATGTTTGATGGAATTGCAAAGTGTTTAATTATTCTCTGAAAAAATCCTTTTATTAGAAACACACCTGCCAACAGAGAGAAAAAGTCCTCTGCTACCTTTTCCTTCTCCAGTGGAAGACTTCATCTTTAGGCACTGTTGTCATGGTCAAGAACATGGGAGACAGGGAAAGTCCACTGATACGACTGAATAAAACCAGGCTAATAATTGCTCTTGAGCACTGGACCCTGGATCGGCCACACTGCTTTCCTCCTAGCTCTTTCCCTGGCTCTGCTGCAGCTGCCCCACATCACTTCTCAGCAAAGCCCAGGCATGGTTTTGTGGATAACTCATCCTAAAGATGACGCTCAACAAGCAGGATGGGCGAGACTCCATATGGCTTGGATCCTTCTGCATCTTTACTGCCATAACTCACCCCCTCTGCTCTGAACCACCCTCCCTTGCTTAACATGACCAAAATCTTCAGCCCCCCTCAGCCGGAGGCACACACCCACCTACTCATTCTGCTGATGAGCTTCGGCTGAGATTTTTTTTTGTTCCCCCTGAAAACTGCCAAACCCTTCTAAAAAAGTAGCCAAAAACCCCACTTTCCCAGCGCCCTTCCCCAGGAGGATAAACTGTAAGGGCAGGCGCACATTCCCCCTCGGCCCGTTACGGTTACACCGCGTTAAAACCAGCCGACAACCCCCACCGGCTCCACCTTCAAGCTTCCCACCGACAGACAGACAAACCGGCCACCCGTCCCCCTCCCCGCCGAGCCCCGGGCCTGCGGCCTTCCCGCCGGGAAAACGCCCGCCTCGCCCGCTCCCCCCCCCCCCCCCGGCCCTTCACGAAGCCTGCCTGCTCGCCCCCACCTTACCCATACGCTGCGTGTCGAGATGCACCGCCGGCATCTCCTTCAGCGGGATATGGCCGGCGCCGCCATCCCTGCACCAGGACCAGCAGCAGAAGACGGAGGCGGCCATGACTGGCGGGGTCCCGCCGCGCCGCGCAGGCGCGAAGGGGGACGGAGAGGCAAGTGGTGGGGGGGGACAGCGCCCCCTGGCGGGCGGGAGGTAGCCCGCCCCGGGCGCGACATGGCGGGAAGCGGCGGGACATGGCGGGCAGCGGCCTGTGGGGAGCAGCTGGGTCCGGGGGGGGGTTTTGTGGAATCGAGAACCGCCTAATAAAACGAAAACAACCCCTACCCATTTAAAACCCTGTCTGTCCTCGGGAAGTGAAAGTTTAAATTAAAACGAGCGCAGGCGGAAAGCTGCTCCTTCCCCTCCACAGCTGAGGAGCTGTCGCTGAAGGCGGCACTGGCTTGAGGCGGCAGCACACAGACACCCAAAGGACAATTTATATACACACACATATAAAGGACAATTTTTATATATATACTTCATATATATATATATATAAAAAAGGGGATACTGATCATGAGGGGCAGATGGTAGGTATCATGTCGAGAACTTCACAGTGCTGGGCCATGCGGGAAGGGACTCCTCTGTGGAAATTTACTAGTCAGTTATTCCTGACTCCAAGTAATAAGAACCCCATTTATGCCCCCTCCCCCCAACTTTTTTTTAATTCTTTCTTGGAAAAGCCAAAGGGACAGGAGTCCGTGAAGCGAAAGGTTCGCTCCCGCCCAGGGACTCTCCACCTGCCTCCATGGCATTTGCTCCCTGTGGGTCACGCTTTCTCCTCATCTTCCAGACCTGTCCAGCTAGTGAGTCTTCACTCTGAACTTTTTGAGTCCCGCTTGCTTCTAGAGTACTTTCTCATCTGTTCAAAATCTTTCATAAAGTGTTTTTCCTGATCTACTCAGGACCAGCTGAACTCAACTGCAAAGACCGCTACAGCGAAAAGCCTGCATGCTGTCATTGCACTTACCATCTTTTTGCAAAGCACACTTTGGGACCAGCTTCGTGTCCCTTTCATAGAGGCAGAATGCCATGTAATTTAAAAAGCTACAGCTTGACTTGTGGCCTTTGGGTTACCCAAGTGTTTCTTCAGTGAAAGCCCTAGAGCTGTCCTCACAGCACGCAGCATCCAGAACAGGGGCCACAAAGTGGGCTCCAACATATATAGTAAATAGTGATAACATTGCTATAGAAGCCCACCTGTACCTACTTCACATTCGTATTTACCTACAGAAAAATATCCAGTAAATACTGTGCCATGAACCGCTGATCTAGAATGTTTTGCAGACAGCAGATAATTTAAATACTTCTATTTAAAGGCTTATTTATCTCCAAAGCAATTTGGGATGAAATTGTTGTTTCTCATGATTTTCAGCTGGTGTCTTATTTTGTGGCATTTCACCTAGAAAGCTCCTTTAACATTTTATTACAGTATATAATATGATGGAACTAATGTAACCCATGTGGTACAAAGTTATCTGTCCTGGGATGGTAGGGGCCTGAGCAGATATTCAAAACCCCTTGTTAAAAGAAATCTTCATAGCAAGAATTATCTTATTGGTCTGGATAGGCTGGATCAGTCACGCTCACCCCTTTACTTGAAACATGAGGTGAAACGCTGTCTTTCTCAAAATTGTGCCTAAAACCAATCTGGTTTTAAGAACAGTTTTTAAATGTGCTTCCTTTCTTTTATTTGACTTACTGTTACAGCCCATAAACATTTGGGGTCAAGAGCTCACTTCCTTAAAATACGCCAAATGGGATTACTCTTGAACATCTAAGAAGTAAATACTAGGTGGAAACTGATGTTTATTTATTTCATATGGAGGGCATCATGATTCTCATTGGTAGCTTGTTGTTCACATAATTAGTCCCATTTAAGTCACTGTGGGATTTTTATTGTCTGTCATACACTGTGGGTTTGTTACAGTCAATGCTAAATGACAAATGTTACTATAGCTAAAAAAAACCCAACAAACAAACCAAAACTTTGAGACTCAACCTCCAAATGAGTCCCCATCCCATTTTTTTCTCTGTGCCCCATAAGTCCTTTCTTCCCCAAAATGAGCACTGGGAATCCAAATGCACCTCGCCACGTGAAGTCACCATTGCCAAATCCGTCGGACTCCAGGGGATGGGGCTCTGGGGAGCAGTGGCTGGCCGTGCCTTCCTGCCAGTTTCCTGCTCCACTACTTTCTTAACTGGAGAGGCTGGTTTTACAGGCCGGCGGACTGCAGCACTGGTGAGGTAAAGTGCATGCCACAGCTCGGAAAAGTTGCGGAGCCCATTGACTGCAGTGCCTGTGTGCTCGGCGGGCAGGAGGCCGCGGGGGACCAAGGTCAGTGCAGCTCTCATCCCTGCGCCCATCCTGTCTCCCTCCGGGTGCGGAGCCCGGCTGCTGAGCACCCCGACGGCAACTGGTGGCAGCTCGACCTCACAATGGGTTGTGCAGGAACAGCCGCAAAGGTGTCCGTGTGCCCCGAGTGAAGGCTCCGGCGCCGGGCAAAATCAAGCAGATAACAACGCTGGTCCGGTGGAAGTAAGACAAAAGTCAGCTGGTAAGAAACATGGCTTATTCGCATGCCTTTCTTGGAGGATGAGGTGAGCATTTCCAGCAGGACAGTATTTGCAAATCTGCTTGTCAGCCTGTTTAGAGCATATTTGAACACTAAAATTCTTACAGCGCACAAAGAACTGTGCCAAGGAAATGAAGAGCTGGGCTCCAATATATAGAAGTATAATTGTGCTTGGTAATGAAGGGTTAATTCAGCTTCTGCCTTTCTTGAGTGTGCATTTCTTTCACTGGGGAGGCCAAGTATTTAGGACCCTCCCACACTGGAAGCAAAATTATGCTCAGCATGCCTAAACATGTTTGTTGCTCACAGGGTTTAAACTTTATTTCCTCGAACAGTAGCAGCAGAGGCATTTTGTCTGGGAACCATGTTAGAAGGACAGGAAAACGACCCGGTCCCATGCATTTCACAAATGCAGGCGTATCTGGAGATCCTGCTGAAAGAAAATGGTGGCCATTGATTTGTTTTGTTCTCTAGCTCAGAGCTTCATTCACAAAGTACAACCGTCTCTCATTTGCCCTGCAAAGTAGATCTACTGGCTGCAGACAAGTATGTTTCAGAAAGGTTCCCTGATACCGCCAAATTCACGGGAGAGAGGGGAACTCTCTCCTGCTGTTACAGCATGTAATACAACACGACTAATCAGTTCTCAGAAAAATAATTTCTCTTTGCCTTGCTAGTAAAAACCTCTGGGACTTGCTTCTTTGCTGCCACAAGCTTTGTGGAGGCATTTACACCTGTGAAAACCAATGAAAAAAGTAGTTATTAAATATGCTGGAATGGATTTAGTAATGTCTCCATGCAACTTGCACAGAAGTAAATGATGGTGCAGGACTGGAAAATCAAGGTTTGTTTATTGAAAGCAGTCCTTCCACTCCCAGGGTCAGGCCTGTGGTTTGGAAGATGATACAGACAAGGTCTCAGATGAAGAACAGGTTGTGCTTGTACTTTTGAAATCTTCATTATAATGTGTTCTTGTGAGGATTAACATTCTGTAGGAAGTCTTCTGTTTTATACAGTTAATCTGACACTTGCCAAATCGCAGAAGAAATTGTATATGAAAATTAATTTTGTTCCTCGTTGTTCTATTTATTTTGGAGGTCACTTCTCCTTTCCTCTTTATGCAATATAAGCAAAACTCACCGGAGCAGAGCTTTTGATCTATAGGCAATCACAAACCTCATTAAAACCAACAGGCACGCTGGCCACGCTTTGTTCGGGAAGGAACAATCAAGTTCTTTTATGGCGTAAGATAGCTAAAAACTAGAAACCGCTGCCCACGGCACAGGGCTACATGGCCAAGCGCTAAGATGAGCTAACTCCTATGAGCAAGCACTAATTTGGGGAAAGTCAGAGAGATTTCTCTAGGGGCTGCTTGCGAACGCGGCAGCAAGAGCGCAGATTGGTTGCAGCTGTGTTTGCCTGTGTGCATGTCCGGGACCGGAAACACCACGCGAGAGCCAGCAGACAGTGGGAGAAGCAATGGTGCATGGCCCTGAGAAAAAGCCAAGGGACAGCTTCTTCTGGGCAAGCATCCTGGCTAGAGCAGCAAACTTGGACTGCCGCACAGTACTCCCTCCCATTCCCTTCCTCTGCGTGCAAGGAAATGGGACGTGGCTGCACATTCTTTGTAAATAAATAGGGTTACGCTAAGGAGATAACTGAATTCATCATCGATTTCCCTCCCCTCGCAGGAAAATCTGGCAAAGTGCTGAATATTAGTTGACTGTGTGGGTCAAAGTTCTGTATGTAAAACTACAGAGCTTTTCAGTACTGCTGAAATAGTCATCGGAGACCCTGCAGATATCAAGGGGGTCTCTGAAATTCAGACCGCAAAACAGCAGCTGATCATTTCAATCGCTGACAATCCTTCATGGATTTTTAATGCCTGGTATTTCTACAATGCATATTAAAAGTAGCTTTTATGGAACAATAACAAGAAACTGCTTTCTCTGATCCCTCGTTTGGAGTGTTTAATATAGTCCAGATGTATCTGTTGAAAAGAAATGTAGTCAGACACGATATAGTTGTGAAATGTTTATACACGAGTAAGGTGTTTGATATAGGGAGCTGTTTTGAATAGTTTCATTTGTGTTACAGCGTCTTCTTACCGAGCTGCTATCGGCATCAAAGCTCTTGCAGATATATTTCCGTGTTTAGGTCCCCGCAGCCACTACACCGTACATCTCAGAGTGCCTCTCTCCACTTGAGGGTATGCTCACAGCAGCACAGCTGAATAAAGCAGCGTGCTTCAAGAATTCACTGTCCCGCCGCCGGAGTGTACTCTGTGTGTGCTCTGACACCTCTGCGATGGGACGTGAAGCCTTAACCTCCTTCACTGGGAAGTAAAAGGCAGGCTTGCAGCCAAGGATAAGACTGGAAAATGCCTTCAACTCACCTCTTTGTCTTGGTGTTTCACCCTAGGAGATGATTACAATCTGACAGGTCTTTGGTACCATGGCTTCAGAGGAGCCTTACTGATGGGGAATACAAACCTGGGGAAAAAAACAAACAAACAAACAAACAAAAGCTGCTGTTAACTCCAGCTACATTTATCAATCAGTTTTGTGTTCGACATCTTCTCCAGCACAGCACAGGGGGTGCCTGGGGCCCGGAATGAGCAGCTGGTGTGGCCGAAGGGCAAGGCTGTGTTACTTTTGGCAGCAGCACTGGCAATAGCTGGCTGGAAGCATTTGTGAAGTGCCTGTGGGGGCACTTCTGGTTTATGCTGACGTGTGTGCAGGCTGCCACCAAAACAGGCCCTCTCGCTGGCTCATCCTGGCATTGTTCGGCTGCGGGATCAGCTGGCTGCCAAAATTGATCCTGCTGAAAACTTTTTTTTTTTTTGTTTAACCTGGATTATCTTTCAGCTCTGTTGGCAAGTGGATCTAGCCTAACATGTGGCTGCATGAATGTTGCAGCCAGCGGAGAGGAGGCATCGGGAAAGCACGTCTAAGGGAAGGGAAAAGGATGGAATGATCTCTTTTGCCAGTAGCACAGTCTCAGCTTGGCTTAACCCCCCGTGACTCTACCTCTCAGGGTAAAATTAGCTGTTACAGCTTGAGTCACATTAATGGCTTGCTTCCACGGAAAGGGAAAAATCTTGTTCCTCTTTTCCTCTGATGTTAGACCTGGTGATTGTCTAATCTTGCACTGAACTGGTTTAACTCATTGAATCAGCAGAAAACTCACCTGGCAAAGGAAAGGGAATAACGTTCTGCTGGCTTAGCGGGTCGAATCAGCTCGGTAAAGCATCTGCCGAGGCTGGCAGAGCTGGTACAGGCGAGGAGGGCACAGGAGTGGTCAGCTCTGAGCTCGCTGACTGAACCACAGCGTCCAGCTTCGGTCTCAGAAATCTGCTGCCATAACGCTGAGTAGAAGATCCACGATCTGGGTTCTCTCTGTAGTTTAAAGATGACAGCAGGCGCTAGCCCTTTGTCTTACAACAAACATGGTGTTTGCTTCATAAAGCTGGAAGTTGCCACTATTTTATAATTCCTTCCAAACTCCTACCCCTGTATTTTCGACCCTCCCATGAGCAAGTGACTTTTATACTAACACTTCTCTTCAAGCCAGGTCTCTCCTTTAAGCCTAGATTTCCCTTGGGTTTGTTTCCTTCTTAGATAGGGCAATATTGCCACAAATCTACTAACGTTTCTCTGACGCTTCAACAAATGGCCTCTGATGCTGCTTCAGGAAGACACTCTGTGCTCACAGATGCGGGAAAGCAAGCTCATAAGCAAACTGCTATTGAAAAACCTCTATAAACAACAAAGAGGTAAAAAGAGTATAGACTCTATGAAAGATGTGTGCAAAACAGTTGTTCTATCAGTCAGACAGAAGTAGTAAAATGCCCAAATTATATTTGATCACACTCAGGACAGCCATGGTACACTTAAGTACGGTGCTGGCTGGGCACTGTCGCAGAAATCCCGAGCTATGTTTGCCCAGAAGTTTAAGCTTTCATCTTTGAGAGAAGAAAGCCCAGGCAAGGAGGGACAAGAACATTTTCCAATGGTCCTAATGAAGAAGAGATATCCCAGACGGGCAGGCGTCCACTCTTATGCCCATACAGCTCCTCCTTCATTTATAAGGAGACAGAGTAGCACCAGCCCAAAGAATTAATGGAGAATAAAATGTACTTTAAAAACATATCAGGAAAAAAGTTACACGAGAAGTATATGAGCTTAATTATGAGTGGGGAATCTAAAATGCCATGTTGCCGTTAAAATCTTTAACCATAAAGTTAAAGAGAAGATGAGTAGAATCGGGAAATTCTTGATAAATCTTTAACCATAAAATTAAAGCGAAGATGAGTAGAATCGGGAAATTCTTGATGTTGGGAAAGCGTAGGCAAGGGGTACTTAGAAAACATAAATGTGCAAGCATTGGGGTATCGCTTGAACACAATTTGGGTAGCTGAGGAATGCATTAAGCTATCACTTTTCAGAAGCTACCTGGAATTACTTGTTTTTAATAAACAGCAAAGAAGATGCCGGACAACTGAGAAGAAACAAGCACGACGCTGAAGTGCACCTAAAAGTCTTTGTTGCTTTTGTGTGGCAACTCTACGTTCTGGGACCGTTCTCCTGTAGGTAGTGGATGAAATGCCCAAATGTGTGAGCACTCTGAAGGGGATTTTCAGAAATACTTGTCTTTGGTCAAACGGTTTCTGTTGAGTCCAGCTGAGAGGGCAGGCCAGCTCGGGTGGAGGCAGCAGGAGGGAAGGCGAGGAAGAGGAGAGCTCTTCCTCTTCTGGCTGCAGTAAACTGGGGAAGCACAGCCTCTGCATCTTATTGAATGGCTTTTAAAATACAAGTTCCTAAACAATCGGAAGAAAGATGTCAGGTGCCTGAGGGAGCTTCATTGGTAGAAGTACAGTCTAGCCTCTGATGTTACTAGTGTGGGTAGTATCGAACGTGAATCGTCTCCCCTGTGCCGATGAGCGACGTGACTGCAGGGGTGGGCGAAGAGTAGGGGAGTGACAGGGGTGCCGGAGGCAGAGTTCCGTGCGTTTTAGGAACGGCTTTTGATGTAGCGGTTCACGAAGTCTTACGTTGACCGTGAGCTAACAGAAGGACTGCCAAAAAGATACAGCTCGCAAAGGTTCTCTGTGGTCTCAGCAGATCGCAAAGGTTCTCTGTGGTCTCAGCAGATCGCAAAGGTGCTCCGCGGTCTCCGCAGATCGCAAAGGTTCTCCATGGTCCCAGCAGATCGCAAAGGTTCTCCATGGTCCCAGCAGATCGCAAAGGTTCTCCATGGTCCCAGCAGATCGCAAAGGTTTTCCATGGTCCCAGCAGATCGCAAAGGTTCTCCGCAGTCTCAGCAGATCGCAAAGGTTCCCCACGGTCTCAGCGCTTCCAGCCGCAGTTTTCTAGTCCTGCAACTGGAGGGTCCTCCCAGGCGGACGTGGGATCCCCCCTGCTCCGTCTCCCCGGGACTCGTGGGTGTTACTGGGGGAGACCCGCGTAGGTTCGACAGGCCGCGTTACTCTCCAACAGCTTCGCCAGTGGGAAACGGTACAGCCGGCACGTTAAAGCCAACCGGGACGCGTCTCCATCCTTTTACGAAGCGCGTAAGGCCATCTGGCTAACATGACGTTATTTTTCTTCGCGGGTGCCCTTCAGGAGGTGGAAGCCGCTCGGCGGCGTTGCCAGCCGGCAGCTGCTCCTCCTTGGGCTGCGCCTGCCAGCTGCCCTCCCCGAGCCCCGGTTTCGCAGAGTTAATCAACAACAGACAGTATCTCGGCGGTGGAACAGCCAGCCAGCCTGCCCGGGGCTGGGGGGGGCGCACGGCTCGGCCACCGGCCTCGGACAAGCGGCATCCAGCGGCCCGCCAGGCCGGCCCTTTGCTCTCTCCAGGCAGCCCCCCGGGGACGGGGACGGGGACGGGGCGGCTTTTCCTTGCCGCTGCCGGGGCCGAGCGGAGGAGGAAGAAGCCGCCGCGGGCCGGATCGGCGGCCGCCGGACAAGGTGGGTGGGCTCACCGCCCCCCCCCCCGGGTCGGGGACGGCGGGCAGCAGC
>JAVJGG010000008.1:31670647-31680916 GCA_035590195.1 Aviceda cuculoides
CTCGCCGCGGTGCCCGGGCCGGGGATGGTGAGGGCCGGGGGGGGGGGGCGCCGAGGGGCAGGCCCGGCCTGGCGAGGGAAGGCCGGCGGCGTTGCGAGCAGGCGGCCCGTTGCCGGTGGTTTGGCTCTTCCAGCCCGCCTGAACCCCGCCGACCCTTTCGCCTTTGCGGGGGGAGCGGGCCGCTCTCCTGCCCGAGGAGCGGTGCCCGGCGGAGGGCCTGTCATCCCCCCCCCTCACCCGGGGAGCGGGGCCGGGCCCGGCGGGAACGCCGGGGTTTAGGCGGGGGTCGGGGATTCCCCCCCCCCCCCCGGCTGGGGGGTGTTTGTAAGCAGAAGGAGCGAGGGACCCTCTCCCCGGGCGGAGGGAGAGGGAGGGGAGCGCAGGAGAAGGGGTTCGGGGGTGCTCCCTGCGCCCGGCGGATCCTCCGGCCCCGTCAGCGACACGGTGTCGCGGGGGCTGGCGTACCGGCACTGAGGAGGAATGGCTTATTTCTGCAGGCCTTTCTGGAGGCTGAACGTGTTGGATCTACCAGGTACTCCTGGGAAAAAAGCAAGAAAAACAACACTTCGACCCTGAAATAACAGGTTTAAAGCACGGGCCACTTCCCTCAGCTCTTTTTGGCCGCCGGGATACCTACTGCACCCGGGGGTCAATCATGCCGTGTTAAAATGTCTACGCTGACCCTCCGTTAGCTTGCGGTTCCTCTCGGTGGGGTGAGCAGCGTTAGGAATGTTGCTGCTGGAAGCAGGAGCTCCCATCTCCCTTCCTCCCGCCTTTTTCTGCGTGGGACCCTTTTTTTGGGCTGATTCAACACACCAGCCTGACAGAAGGCTGGTGAAATTGCTCGTAGGAGGTCCTGACAAGGACCGGGGTGCTTGCGAGGGAAGGGAGACCAGACCTTTCCTGATGAGCTCAACTGCTTGTGGAAATGCAGCCCGGCTTGGCCAAGTTTTATTTAGAATAGTTACGCGCCATTGCGGGAAACTTGCAATTCAAGAGCTATCTTTTTGTTTTGTTTGAAGCTTGGTGAAATTCTGGTTTTGCTTTCAGCCTGCTGCTGGCTGATAAACCCAACTTCTGTGCTGAGAAGCATGCTAAATGAATTTCTGTCTGGAGTGTGGGAAAAAGCTGCTGTGGTTGTTTTTGCGTTTTATGGTTTGATTTGTTTTGCCATTCTTCTTCCTAATGATAAAACTGTGCGAGTTGCTCTTCCTGACGGGTGACATCTGCTGGGTTTCTACCCAGAGAGTTTATGTAGCTCAGGTGAAGGAAGAAACCACTGTGCCATTTGGTCCGTGTGCTATGATCGGGGAATTCCAGGGCCATCCAAATCTGGATCAGAAATTACACAGAGAAATTCCCAGTGGAGAAGTTGAAGTGTTGTTGTAGTTCCTCACACAAATACCAAGTTGCTATTACAAAGGGATGTTTCAATCCACAGGCAACTTACGCTCTGAAATGAATGTCCTAAAGAAGACAGAAGTTCAGCTGTCCCAAGCAGGCATACAAGTTTTCAGTATTTTTGTTTTGGTGTTACTGGTGTTGTAAGAGGGGGGAAAAGACTTACCAATTTCTTTTTTTGAAATCCGAGGTTTTTAATGATGTCATATAATGGTTTTGAAATTCAGTTATATTTATAAAGCATAATTATTTGATTGGATAAGTGGGGTTGGAATGCAACAGGACAGTTTTATTTGGATCACGAAACCTTTTTGTGTATGTTTTCTGTATTTTTAGGAGCATGAAAGTCTTCAATGTTTGTCCTGCAATTTTGATGGAACGTGTTGTAGTAAGCGTTTTCTGCAGTGGTTTGCTGTCCTCACTGTCAGACATGCAAAGCTGCTTTTCCAGCTCCCAAACTAAGAAGTAAAATCCTCCCCGGTAAAGGAGATGGAGCAAATACTTTCTGCACTGTGAATTTCCATTTACTAAAAGATGGAGAACTGTCATTTTAGTTTTGTAGTTATTATCCTCTCAACACATGAGCAAAACTGATCTTTGTGCTGCTACTGTGGCTAAAAGCTGTGAGTACAAGTTGGAAAGAGAGGGCTATTCATAAAGGGGAAGACTCAAGAGTATAGGGGCAAAATCATCGTCTTCCCGTCATCCCATTCTTTTTAGCGGTAGGAAGAGAGCAGAAGAGAAACTTTAACTTTGTGCTGAATAGCTCGACAATAACATGTTCACTTGGTTATTTAAAAATATTGCAGGAGCAAGAGAAAAACTAACTTTTTAAGTGAGTGGTGACGCAGCTTTGGCTTTGCAGGTAGAGCAAAGAGCCACATCACGTATTCTGTAGCTGAAGCAATTCTGAAGCTGGGCTGTTTCAGTCACCTTCTTAGAGCGGTGGTGCACGGGGTTTGAAAGTGTAAGCTTTGGATGAGTTGAGCAAGTAGAGAGTAATCGAGTCTTAGCAGGGCGTATCGGCTGGGTATCCTTTGTGAAAATCCAGTTTCTGTGTATTGCATCAGTGAGGAAAGATGCAAGTCTTGGAACTGTTATTATGAGTACATGAGTTATTTTCATTCAGAGTCCTTGCTGGGTTTGGCAAGCATTCTTTTCCAGTTTCTCCTGGAGTCCAAAAATGGTTCTGCCTGAACAATGAGCCATTCTTATGCCTGCCATCTGGTGGCCAGATACCACAGGTAACTGGACCAGCTGCAAAAACCCAGCTGAGGCTCTGTCTGAGGATACGGGAGAAAAAAGTAGATCCTTTTCTCACCGAGCTGTATCTCAGATGGAGGTCAGTTTTTGAATGGTTTTCCTGGAGGAGAAATAAATTTTCTAAGTTCTGTTACCATCTTTCTTCTCTTTCCTAGGATATGATGGAGCTCCTAGAGGAAGATCTCACCTGTCCCATTTGCTGTAGCCTGTTTGATGATCCTCGTGTCCTGCCCTGTTCACACAACTTCTGCAGAAAGTGTCTGGAAGGAATTCTTGAGGGAAACGTGCGGAATGTGCTTTGGAGGCCGTCCCCTTTCAAGTGCCCCACGTGCAGGAAGGAAACTCCCGTTACTGGAGTCAACAGCTTGCAAGTCAACTATTCCCTGAAAGGTATCGTGGAGAAGTATAACAAAATCAAAGTAACTCCGAAAATGCCTGTGTGCAAAGTTCACAGCGGGCAACCCCTTAACATTTTTTGCCGGACAGACATGCAGCTGATCTGTGGGGTATGTGCCACCCGTGGTGACCACACAAAGCACATTTTCTGTTCTATTGAAGAAGCTTATTCCCAGGAGAAGCGGGCTTTTGAAACCCTGTTTCAGGGCTTTGAAACGTGGCGTTGTGGAGATGCCCTCTCGCGGCTGGATACCTTAGAAACCAGTAAGAGGAAAGCTCTGCAGATGCTGACCAAAGATTCTGACAAAGTGAAGGAGTTCTTTGAGAAGCTGCAGCACACACTGGAGCAGAAACGAAATGAGATTCTCTCTGACTTTGAGACCATGAAGCTCGCAGTGATGCAGGCCTATGACCCGGAGATCAATAAACTGAAAACAATTCTGCAAGAGCAACGGATGGCTTTTAACATCGCAGAGGCTTTCAAAGATGTGTCTGAACCCATTATATTTCTGCAACAGATGCAGGAGTTCAGGGAAAAAATCAAGGTGCTCAAAGAAACCCCTTTACCTTGTTCCAGTGTGGACATCAGCCCTACAATGAAGAGCTTTGATACCAGCCAGTGGAATGGAATAAAACTAGTTGATGTGGACAAACTTTCCTTGCCTCAGGAAAACAACACTCTCAAATTCAAGATTCCCTCGTTCTTTTCACGCAGATTTATAGTGAACTCTCTTATTTGCTTGCTTATTCTTGCTGTCACCAGAATGTCCTTCGTGGAGTCGGTTGTTGACAATCTCCAGTGCTGGAAATCTCAATTCTTTACAATTAGCTTGTCCTATTTGGCAGATACAGTGGAGATAGCAGATCATGCAGTCTTTTACTGGGAACAGATGACAGATGGAGCTTCACTTCTAAGAGAAAAGTGTAAAAACTATACATTGGTTGTACTGGATAATGTTGCACAGTTTGTGTGCAAATATAAACTGTTGTGAAGTCCCTGCTGAAATATAAGAACTAAGAGAGATCTGGTGAAGAAAACATAGAACTTCTTAAAATTAATTGTTTTTTTAAGACTTCCAGTGAAAACATTCAAAGATTCGGAATGTTTCCAAAACATTCATACCGTTCACATAGTTTGAGCACTGATAAACTGGAAAATGAAATGAAGCTTTGAAAAACACATTGTTTCTGGATTCTTCTTTCAGTGGTGAATATGTGAATATTATTCACTGTAAATAATTTTTCTTACCAAAATATAGGGCCAAACTGTGTACTTAGTTTAATGTTAATGTAATTGTAGAATAAGATAAAAAGTATCACTTCCTAAAAGGTCACAGTTTAAAAAAAAAAGTTATTTTTAACTGGGAGGTGGTTAGGAAAGAGGAAGAACAGTTGTGATTGAGAAGAACGCTGTACTGAGAGGCTTGCTGATACAAAATACAGAGTGCATCATTCACATTCTGGAACCACTTTCTATCTGAGGACATTACTTCTCACTGAAATAGATGTATGTATTGTTTTGCATAACCAAATATTGTAATTATCCTGTGCATTGAGATTACTGTAGATACTGGATATTGTTTACATGTTCTGTGCAAAAATACATCTTCAGGGCAAGCATAAATTCTAGGGGTAAAGAGAAATCAGTTGAAGCTGGAAACAGAACAAGCTGCAAGATAGTACGTACTACTTTGCAGATAGTACATATTTTGCAGTTTACTTTTCCAACTGAGCTGTCTTGTTAGATCCATGTTTCTCTGAAGCCACACTTTCTTAAAAAGTGGCCTTAATGTAAACAGTTTAGTGCGGTGAAAGGCACGCACGGGTCAGCAGCAGGAGGGCAGCGTGCGCTCTAGCCCTGCAAAGGTGGCAGGCAGAGCAGTTGCTCTCCTTTCCCTCTGTGTCTCTCCAGATCGTGTTCCAAAAGCCGGGAAAAGTGCTGGGATGATTCCTTGGAAGAGAGCAAGTAACGTGACAGGAGTATGGATGTTGCTGGTGTTTGGAAGTGCTTTAGTGTTGGAACATATATAGGCTCTTCTACTGTTACTGTATTTTCGTGTACCTTGTTTCAGGAATTAATTGAATTTTCTGAGTGTATTGACTTGGCCATAGGGTAACAGTGATTTAAAGCAAACTGTAAGCTTGAGTTTTCTGAAGTGCCCATCTTTAAGAGCATACGGTACTGAAATATGTTGCTTGAAGGACATCTAACCTTTTTTTGCAGTGGTCCTATGAACAGCAATATATAGAATGAAAACATTTAGTTGACATTTCCGGGAAACAAACGTAATGCATGCCTGTTGTCATATTTTGGGGATATTCGTTGGCGTCTCTCAAGGTTTAGTAAGTTGTGACAGTCAATTTACTGTCTTCCAGTAGTCCTTGCAAGCTGTTCATTTAAAAAATAAAACATTAAATTCCAAGAATCAAAGTTTCCAAGCAACCAAACCCTGCAAACAAAACTATTGTACATGATATTTACATCTTTGTTGCCTGGGAATGCTGTCGCTGCTCCACACCTCACTCCAAACACTTGCTGAAAGCACTGAATGGTTCCTGCAGCTGCAGACGCCTTGCAGTTCAGGAAAGATCAAGTCACAGACACGTAGATCAGAGACTTACAGTTCTTGAGTGGCCGAGACAGCGATGAGTAATCAAGAGGTGGTCATTCTGAGCGTGGGAGGTGTGAGATTTGTAACCCGGGCTTCTACCTTGCAGCAGTTCCCCGAGTCCAGGTTAGCACGGATGTTGAACAGTGATGACCCGGAATTTAAACTGGTGAATGGAGAGTTTTTTGTGGACAGAGATGGAACTTTGTTTAGGTACATCATGGACTTCTTGAGGACTCTCCAGGTCTCCTTACCTACTGATTTCTCAGACTATCAGAGGCTGCAGAGGGAAGCAGAATTCTATGGACTCTACTCTCTGGCCGACCTCCTGAGCCAGGAACACTTGCTGAAGCCGAGGCCGGAGATCTTGGAAGTGCGTTTTTCTCTGCAAGAGATGCAGGCCTTTTTCCGGATCTTTGGTTCCTGCAGTACCACCGTTGAGACACTAGCTGAACAGATCACTGTGTTTACAGGGCAGCAGTCAGGACAGAGCTGGAACAGCCCTTTTCCTTCTCAGAAACCACTCGTTCCGCTTCCGTTGGAAAGACCTTCTCATCACGACATGGTGTTCCAGTGCGGTACTGACTACTCTGCTGGTGACCAGTTTGTGGCCAGGTACTCTCCCTAGTGTAACTTCTCATTATGGCAATGTCTTCGTGACTTCTAGTCCCTGAAGTACATGCTATGTGCTAGCAAAGCTCCTTTTAAAGAAACTATTGGACAGCTCTCTGAGAGAAAAGAAACATGTTTCCTTCTTTCTGCTAGTTTAGTGTTATCTTTTTCTAGTTCTGGAATACCCAGTTTAATTTCTGTTACGCTGATTTTCCCGTTCTTCAGCTTCCTCAAATACTGTTCTCGATGTTTGTTTTTGAGTTCTGCTGGGTCTTTCTCTCTCTCTGCCCTTTCCTCCTCACTCGCTCTCCCAGGCTTTAGAATTTCACGGCATCAGTGACCTTCTAGAGGACTTGAAAAACACAGGGCAAAATGAAGCAGAGAAAACAAAACAAATAAGGAGCGAAGTAGTGGGGAAGCCTTTAATCTCCACTAGCTCATGGTCCAAAAGACTTTCATGTGGAAGGGAAGAAAAAGAGAATGGCTAAACAGTTAAAAACACCAGTGGAACTAAGATGGCAATTCAGGGACTGGAAAGCTTTTGTAGAGCCTTTTACTGGGGGGAGGGAGAAGGAGTAGATTATTAACTATATGCTACACAGTGGGTATTCTTGGAATTCAGAGCCAGGTTCTGGTTTTTTATTAAGATTACTGTGTATCAGTGATTTTTGTGATAGCAGTATCGTATTCTAATGACAACTTACATTTTTTAATGAAGCTTTTGCTGGATGTCTCTATTGTATGGAGACAGGTTCTTACTGTATAAGAAAACGTAACCTTATTTGTCCTCTATGGCTGTTAGAACATGTGGAACTTTATGGAAATTTCATTGAAATATTCCCCAAAGGGTTATTCTATCTGAATATATGAATCAACACAGCAGTCTTTTGATTATTTAAAAAAAATGAATAAAGTTTATCCTTCTCGTAGCTTTCTTTAACTAAGCAAGTAGAAGAAAAAACACTTTGCATTTGCGAAGCAACATGTATTTATGTACCAAACCTTAACTCTATAATGTATTGCCAATTTTAATGGGCTGACAACTGGTTGAGTAGGTTGTGGCAACTTGAATAGTGGGGAAAATATTCCTGATTCTTTCCTTTATTTCTTCAGACTTGGTAAAAATGTTCCTTTGCAGATCAGTAGAAACCCTTATCCTGAGTAATGAAACAAGTCAAGTTTGATGATGCTGCCTGTTGAATTTCTATCAACTTAGTCTTTGTGGTGACATGGACTCTTTTGCCTTTTGTTGTGCTTTCCATGAATGTTTGTTGTACTTCCCTGTGAACTATGGAACGGTTTCACCCTTGTCAGCTTATGTATTTTGTAATAGTATTTTTACCTGACTTCTGTTCCTCAAAATGTCTGGATAGATTCTTAAACTGTACTTTATATCGAGTAAAATCATCTGAGGCAATGTGAAAATGATTTTCGTACTTGTTACCACAAGACCTGCTGTACGAGGTAACTTTGCAATAAATGTCACTGTTTGTAGAGAGAGATCCCATGGAAGGAAAAGTGATGCTCTTGGGGTGAATGTGACGTCCCTGTCCTTGCCGTCGTTTGCTCTTACGTTGCAGCATTACACGGAGCATGGCATCCACCTCTCCTCCATTAAATGAGGTGAGGTAGAGGTCATCACAGCTATTGTTTAAGAAAGTAAGTTTTGGTGTGAGGGTGAAAGAGAAGCGCTTCTTCCTGACCTGTAACTGGGTGAACTGAGAATTACTGTTCTTAGAATGAGGGAAAGGGTTGAATTGTCCTCAAAGGAGGAAAAAAATAGCCAGAACCTCGGTTGCTGTAAACCTGTGCAACTTGTGCTGACCTGCACCGTCTGAGGACCTGGTTTGTTTTACCGAGAAATTGATTCCATCCTTCAGGAAGCGAAGTCTGTTGTAACTGCTTTTTTTCTTATTTTAGGTATGTTTCCATAAAGCCTGACAATAGAAAGCTGATTAACGGTACTAATGTGCTAGGCCTGCTGCTTGACACCTTACTCAAAGATGGATTTCGCCTCATAAGCACCAGGACAGTCTCCAGTGAAGAAACAGCCGAATGCTACAGCTTTGAAAGGGTGCGGAGGCCAGCCGGCCCTACCGTCACGGTGAACCCGACCCCAGGGAGCTCCGGGCTAGCACGGGCGAGGAGAAACCAAGCGCAGAAAGGGAAATAAAGGCTTTTCCTTTCCTCTTTTGGAGGTGGAAGAGGGGTGTGTCAGCGGTAGTGGCCTTTTTTTTGTTGGCTTGTTTGAAACTGCAACTATTGAGGGAAGTGACAAACAAACAGATTTTTTTTTTTTTTTACCAAGTATTCAGAAAAAAAAAATTGCTTTGCTGCCTTTTAGCGCTCCACCCTGTTCAACTCTAAATAAAAGCGAACCACAGGTTCACTACTGGTTTTGTGGACCAGATACCAGCATTTTCAAGGGTCGTTTTTGGTTTTCACTGTGGCTAAAATTTATATTAAGACTCGCAAAAAATCAGCCATTCCTTCTAGAAAGTCGTTTTAATGTTCTGTGCTAATCTGTAAGTAGATTTTAAATACGCGAAGAAATAACAGCTTGACACAACTGTCACCCCAGCAGTTTGGAGAAGTGGCTGGAGGAAGAACGCGCGCTTTAACTATTGAATATTGCTTCTGCTTTCAAAAGGTACACGTACACCGATTCTCTTGCAGTTAGCTGAAAGCAACGTGACAGAACCATCCCAGGTTGTCTTGCCGTCTGGCTCCAGACATGAGAAAGTGGCTTTGTGAAGCCACCACTAGTGTCCACGAAATAAGATGTTACTGTCTCCTGCAGAATACTCCTCTGTCCTCTCCTCCCACTCCAAAGGCATTAAGCTGCTCTTCAGTGCCGAGAATTAAATAAAGGTCTTTGTGAACAAAGGGTCAGTTAATTTTTAGAGCTTTAACTACAAAAAGAATGAGAATGTGTTAAACAGTCCTTCTGATGGAATAGTACAATTTAAAACAAAATAATACGCAGGATTTCTTAACTCTTGTTAAGCGCAAAAACATATTTGGGAGGAAGGCTTGCAGAAGTGGCTTTAAAAGCCTTGGGATTATTAGCCCCGTACGATGCTTTGTAACGATGCGAAAATTAGCTCAGGTACCAGGAGAGGTAAGTTAATGAGGCCTTATAAACTAAGAATCTTTTGTCCTCCCTTCAAGGCAGGGAAAAAAGACAGCAATAACTTCAAGGATTCATTATTTGAGTCTGACTTCTCTTATTGATAAAACACCATCTTTCCAAAGTTACAAACAGCCAAATAGAGCTTGTTTGGGCTTTCTTGGCTGACTAATTAGTTCTGGCTTTTCTTTAGCCCTAAAACATGAATTTATGACTTTATTTGCAGCACGCAAAAATGGGGGTGGGAGTGGGAATCACCCATCTGTTTCTTGCCCTTAGGAGTCTCGGGGAAATGGACCTGCCCAGGGTGGTGGTGCGGCTGTCGGACATCTTTTCTTTTGCTACCACTGTAATTGTTTTAGCTGGAGACAAGTTGAGAAGTTCAGCAGCAACAGCGAGGTCCTCCGCACTCGGCCTAGAGCTCTCGGGGTTGAGAATGACGCGATGAGGGGACTGCGCCTCCCCAGCTGCTTATGGGTTATGGAATGTAATAAATGTTGAGGAATGTAAGAGTGGAGGCTTTCGGTTCAAATGGGATTTTTTTTGTCAGTATCGTCAATGTGTTCCTATTTGTCTTGCTATAAGACATTTTTTACAGTGAGAACCGTCATTCACTGGAACAACGTCCCCGGGGACGTGGTGGAGTCCCCGTCGCTGGAGGTTTCAAGATGCAGTTGGGCAGGGTGCCAGGTAATCTCACCTGGGCTCCCTTTCCCACTGTGCTGGTTTGGGCTGGAACCGAGTTAATTTTCTTCACAGTAGCTGGGATGGGGCTGTGTTCTGGATTCGTGCTGAAACCAGCGTTGATAAGAGAGGGGTGGTTTTGTTATTGCTGAGCAGGGCTTACCCAGAGCCAAG
>JAVJGG010000008.1:31681066-31701754 GCA_035590195.1 Aviceda cuculoides
GAGGAGGAAGGGGGGGACGTTCAGCGTGATGGCGTTTGTCGTCCCAAGTCCCCGTCCCGTGTGCCGGAGCCCGGCTGCCCTGGAGATGCTGAACACCTGCCTGCCTGTGGGAATGGGGAATGGATTCCTGGTTTGCTTTGCTTGTGTGCGCAGCTTTTGCTTTACATATTAAACTGTCTTTATCTCGGCCCACGAGTCTTCTCACTTTTACCCTTCCGATTCTCTCCCCCATCCCAACTGGGGCAGCGAGCGAGCGGCTGCCTGGGGCTGAGTTCCCACGACACGGGGTTAAACCACGACACCCACGAAAGGCTGGAGCAGGGGATCTCCCGAGGTCCCCTCCAGCCTGGCCCGGCCCGGGACGCGGTGAGGACCCTCGGTGAAGGTCTGTGTCAGAAGACCCGTCGGGGTGGCCTTGGAGGTCGGCCGGCTGACGGCGGCGTTGGGGTGGGACAGCGTACCAGCTGTGTGGGGTGACCGTCCCGGCAGGTTGCTGTCCTACGTGGCAAGGCTACGTGTCCTTAAGTTCATGTCGAGGTCCATGGACTGACTTCCCAGAAAAGTTCCCGTTCCTCCAACTGGGATAAAACCGAAACCGATACTGGTGAGTACTGAGTAAGTCAGTGACTGTCAGTATTGTTGGCGAAGATGCTTACCATTAATAGCAAGAAACACAAGGCAAAAGTGACAACTTTTTACAAGGAAAGGGAAAAAAAAAAAAAGAACATCACATGTTAAATGATCGCTGAGAGCAGCAGCGTAAACTTAAGACTAGTTTCAGAACCCCTTGTAGTAAGAAAATTAGGCTACTTCACCTGCCGCAGAAGGAGTGAGTTTATTTTCCTTGCCGCGGCAGCCACTGTGACAGTTGAAGTTAGGATTACTTTTTTTTTAAGTAAAGTGAAAGAAAATATGAAATATTTCCATTTTTTAAAAAGCCCTGGAGTTTTAACCTGTGCCATCACTCATGCTCCATGGCTTTGGCAAAATGAGCATTTGGTAGAACCATTTCAGTAACAACTTGTGATGGGCTAGTGCTGGACACCTTTTTGTTCCTCTCGTGGGCTAATTTTTATTCAGCACGAACATCATCCTGTGAATGTAATATTTGGCCTCTGGAAAAATATACCAGTGCAAGTCCCTGTCCTGTGGAGAACCACACGTGCTTTACCCTGACCTCCCGTAGCGCCGTCCCGTGAGACTTCGCGTCTTTTTGAAGCGAAGCACGTGGTTGTCAGCAAGTTTGGATTCCCGGAGTTCTGGCGTTTGTTCTTACTTAGCGCTGACCTGAGAAGTGTCGCCTCCTGTCAGGGGTGCACCTGCAGAGAGCGCGACCAGGCTCCCGTACAGCGCTTTCCTTTTGGTTTTTTAGCTGATACTTGCTTAAATAAGTTTGAGAGCGCCCGTGTGTGTGTCAATAACCTGGTAGAAATTTGTTGGAAGTGCCTGACTGAGACCAGTAGGATAACCAGGACTTCTAACTGAAGATAATTTGGTATTAAGCTGGTTCTTCAAAGGAAAGTGCCTCCCTGGATTTCTTTATACAGACAGTGGAAGCAGCGATGGACGAGCTACAGGTGGTGCAGCTTCGAGCTACGACGAAACAGCAGCGGTCGCGGAGGAAGGGCTGAAAGTACGTTTGTTTGCAGACAAGTGGACACAAAACCAGCACCAGTTTACCAGGAGGGGCTCCAGCTGGCCTGGGTGGCTGCTGCCCTCCACCTCGCGAGGTGATCCGGGTTGGCGATTTTTCCATGTCCCCTCCGGAGCGGTGTGCAGCCTGTCCCGCAGGCACTGAGGCGGTTATTCAGAAGTGGTGGTGGCCAGTATTTTTACTGGGCCCCCCCCTCCCGAGGTGCTTTTACACACGACAGAAGCAGAAGCTCCGATTGCTCATACCTAGCTCTATTTTTGATTAAATAGGGATGGGATTTTGAAACATTTAGACATTTTTTCCAACGAAGCTGGAATTTGTGATCCCTAACATGATCCAAGTCATTGCCAGCTTCCTCAAGAGAATTCCTTTTTCCTGGGAAGGTGCAAAATCTGCTGATTTCAGTAAACTTACTGCTGTATTTGCCTTTTTATTCTTCCTTGGATTCAGCAAAAGGGTGCAAACTGTCCCAGTGCCCGAGACGCTGGGAACTGCCAGCCGGAGTGCTGGGGCAGCGCTCGCCCTCGCTTACCGCCAGCCGTTCAGCTCTCTTCTGCTTTTTATCACAGAAGCGGCCTGCCAGAACTGTACGATACCGGAGGGGAAGGAAACTGAACAGAAAGGTAACACCGGCCTTCTGTCCTACGCCGACTCCAGTTTACACGGCAGCAGCAGATGATAATCTAAAAAGAGGCGACAGCTTGCTGGATTTGCAAAAGGCAGATAATTCAGGAAGACACCACCTCATTTGTCTTATATTTGCTTTCTGACTTTAATCCCTTTTCCCTCCTTTATAGTTGGATTTCATCCTGTATTTCTATATTCAAGGCTGTCAGGGCTTTACCAACGCAGACTCGTGGTGCCTGTTGTACAGCCCAGCGGGACGGAGACAGCACACTTTTTCCCTCCCCCCGTTCTTGCGCCGTGTCGACTTCCTTTCGTAGTGATTGATAACATTTTTGTGCTTTTAAGTAACTTTTTGTCTCCTCCTTCGCACACTGGGAAGTTCTCTAATGTCCTCCTTCTCTCTTCTGGGGACATGTCATTTATTTACCACCTGAACTGTTCAGTGATCTGCTGATACCAGGAAGGAGAGTCTGATGTGAAATACCTTCCTGCTCGCTGGGTATTGATTTCGAGATGACGATTCATGAGGGGGTTTGTTCTTTTAGGAAGTGCAGTCACTGCCGTCTTACAGGTTCTGCAATCAGTGCTCATAAGATTGTATAATCGATTAAGAATAGATGTTTAAATAAAGCTATTGCAGTTGACGCCGTGTTTAGACTAACAAAGCGTGATCTCTTAGTGCTGGCTGTAGCACTGGGAAGTTTTCCCCTTTACTGAATAATTCTAAACCATTTTTCACTTCCCTGCATAATCGACTCTCATGGAAATCGTAGGAGACTCCGCCCTAAGATGCAGCACAGGAGTTATTAGCCCTAGGGCAGAAGGAGGATGCTGGAGCAATTGCCTCCTGCCCGGCTTCTCCAGGCTTGCAAAAAGGGGCAGCAACTTCTGACTTTGGAGAAAGTCTCTCCATGTTGGGCTGCTCCCACTTTTTGCCTATTTTGGGTAGTTTCCAGTTTTCCAACGCTCAGAAATAACTCCTTTAATCTGAGCTGAGCAAGGCTGATGTGCTTTTGTCTGTCTCTGGAGGGGGTAAGTCTAAGGTACATCCAACCCACAATCTGGGCGACGCTTCGTTTTGATCCACAGCTGAGTTCGGTACCGGAAAGCCGCCGAAGTGGATCAGAAGTCCTGTCTGAGATCACAACGAACTGTTCATAACTTTGAATAATTTTTTTTTTTTTTAAATTTGTTCCCAGATTGCTGCAAAGCGTTATTGAATATTCATTGGGAAACAAGCTGGGAGCGAGCCAAGAGGGGAGGGAGACCAGTGCCTCTTACTCCTTCCCCCTGATTTGTGCTGAACCCTTGCCAGGCTTTAACTTTACAAGGTTTATTTTTATTGATTTTCAACAATAAACAGCGAGAGTATCTACAATAAAAGATTTACAGCGCATCACGAGGAAATACAACTCCCTCCCAAATATTATATTGATCTATTCCCAGATGCTACTGAAACAGCATATAAAAGCCCCAACGCAGTCCAGTGATGGAGAACTTCCTCCCTCCAGTGACAGATGCGTATGACTGTTATGTCTTCAGAAAACAATAAAAGGGAAGGGAGTGACTCTGCTTCTTTGACCATATCTTCAACAGCCCAGTTAAATCTGTCAGCTCAATGTAATCCACATAAATAAAGAATTTGGGAACCAAGGGAACTGCTAGTGCATCTGAAGATTCCCATTCTTTGAAGCTGCCTCTCCTGCTGCAGTCAGGCCGTAATTAGTCACAGGCGGCCTTGTTGTGACTGGTAAATGGATGGACCAACAAAGATTTGAATAGTCTGGAACCGGCTGGAGATATGCCTGGAGCCCTGAATATTCTCAAATGGGTGGGTGGGATGTAAATCACTAGTCATCGTATAAAATACAAATAAATCTGACTTCGATTAAAAAAAAAAAGGGAATGTCAGTTTTCTAGACCGTCATGTAGTTTCTGCTGAAATAACCCCCTGAAGTGTCAGCTGATGTGTAAATTTTTCCAAGAACCCTTCCTCCGGTTCTACTCCGTTTCCATTCTAACGCAATGGTTCAATAATTGGTGGCTTCTTTCTGGTCAGAAGGATGATGAATGTAGCCCTAAAGGTTGGAAACAATAATGTGTACGAGTCTGCTGCAGAGAATGAATTTCGGGCTTTGCTTTCTAAGCAAGTTTTGGCTGCACCAGTCAGGGGAGCGCTTGCTGAAACTGTGAAGAATTAAACGTTGCAACAGTGTTCCATCCTGATTCTCCATTGGAAAAACAAGGCAATAGATTGGAAACACCAAGTCTGGGGTTTTACTAGTACTTTGGAGTCAGGAACTTGGTTTTCTTTGAATTTCAAAGGCCGTTTGCAGCTTTCATTGAGGGCCTTCTGAAAAGACTCGTCTATGTTTTTTGTTTTTGTTCCCCAGTGATAACTAAACTGAGTAATAAAATAATTGCTGACATACCGTTTTATTTACAATGTTGTATTCAACAATAAACAGAAGGCATGCTGATCCTTCTGCCCTTTAGTCTTTGTGGTTTTTTTACCACGTCTTCAGCTCGCTCCTCGTCCCGGTCACTGCTGGAACAGAGGAAAAGGGGATGCGACAAGGGCAGGCAGAGATCCACGGAAGGTGGCAAACTCACTTCTTCCCCATTCCGGAGAGGGAGTTAAGGAATAAAATCCGGCCGGGAAGAGTCACTGCCTTTGTGGGACCAAAGAGACACAAGTTCTTGTATTGAAGGGAGGACAGTTAACAGAGCTGTCAGAAATTTCAACGCCACCAGAAAGGAAAAGCAGATCTTACGGGGGTGAATGGACGGGTGGGTGACGGCTGCTAAAGGAAAGGGGAAAAGGCACGGGGTGACTTCGGTGGGAAACTTAAACGCTCATGACACTATAGGGATGTTTTCTTTTTTTCCAATGTGTTAGGTCAGTGGATCGGCAGAACATCTTACGTTGATAGTTTGCATAGCTGAAGAACAAAATTTCTCTCTCGGAGGTCGCTCCCGCGTTTGTGCCATGAAGTGAAACACCGCAGGATCCAGACCTAAGACGGGTTAATCACGTCGATTCCTCACATCTGGAAAGAGAAGCTAAGCCTTCGGTGGCTGAACAGACAAACCCTGAAGATCAGGATTCCAGCACTCCTTCGGCAGCGCTGGGGCTATAAACCTCCCAGACACTTACTGGACACGTCCTGTCGGTGGCCTTTGTTCCGATTCCAGTTGCGGCGTGGTGAGCAGTAACTCCATTAGCAAGTTCCCAATTTTCCATACACTGGAAACGTATCTTCTGGAACAGACTGGTTTACATTATGTTTTCCCCACTTGCAAATCGATCCTTAAGCCATACTATTTTCCTTTGCTACCTATGATTTTTCGAACCATTATCTTCCGAAGATGGCTCAGTCAGCTGTGGATCCCTGGAACACATTAATGGCTTAACGATTAATATGGTCATATCAAGAATGTAAATGAAAAATTGTAACTGTGTGACCCCTGACGTAACGGAGATCCTTCTCCTGTCTTTGGTTAGGCTAACGACGTTTTCTGCTGTTACCGACTAAGGGTTTTCTTTGACAACTGAAGCATGATAGTGCAATCCGGAGTTCGCTGGTGTTCATATGCAGTCCCAAAATCTCTACGGCTACATGTGGAAAAGGATGGGCAAAAGATCATCGTTTTGCTAGACTCATCTTTCGTTTCAGAGATTCTCTGCAGAACTTGGCTGGAAAACGCACAAACAGGCACAGGGACGCTTGTGTTCCGGAGATCACTGTGGATTTCTGTTCTCCTGGAACAAGCGGTGACAAGCACGCAGGTCTTCTGCTGGCGGCAACGGCTCCTGCTACACAGACCACACAGCTCCTTCCTTCAGGCTGGGTGGGGAACGGTGTGGAAATAACCGTTCGAAAGCTCAGAGCTGGGCTTTTCAACCTGGTAATGAAAAAACGCTAGCTGAAAACATTACTCTGTACCTGACCTTTCAGATTGTATGGATTCACATCGCCTGGGATATGGGAGAGCCAGAGCGAACGCTGGACTGGGACTGAGTCGTTACCGCCTGTCCCTCTCCCTTTTCGAAAGATAAAGTGGGATCTGTTTTCCATAGGAAAACAAGTGATGTTACTAATGATCTAACATGTTCTCATTAAAATGTCCTGGGACAGAATGGAGTCAATGAGTGGCTAAAATAGGACACACACGTCCGCCTCTGTGATGGCTGGTAGGCACTAACCTGTCATAAAACCACTTCAGTGGTTGAAAGGAAAAGGTAGAACTTTAAAAACATCCTGAATGCTCCAGATCAAACAGTTCAGACACTCCGCCACGTTGTTGAAAGAAGCAGGTGAGCTGCTATACGCAAGGAAGCTGGTTCTTTTGGTGTCAATTTTTGCTGTTGCTGGAGGCACCTTTCCTTCCGGAGAAGGCTGTCCTGAGACGAGGTCCTAGCCCGACGGCATTCGGTAATGGCTGTGGTATTCGGCAGAACCGTCCCGCCAACTGGATCTTTGAAGGCTTTGTACTCACCGGGTGCACGTAACACGTCAGGAGCTGCCTTGTGGCGAGGAACAGAATGAAACGTGGACACGGACGCTACTGTGATCGCTGGTGACGTAGGCTTGCTTTGACAGCTGAAGTTGGAAGGTCTGGCTGGCACCTCAAGGACCCCTGGCATTCAAGAAACGCCGATCAGAAGGTAGAGATGCGGAAGAGGCAAGATGTTTTCCTTGCTCGTCCTTCTGAGAAGACTCCCGTGATGCTCGTCAAGCCGAGTGAAATGTATCTTATGTGGACAGTCCTTGATGGTACCACCAGTTATGCAGTAAGGGAATGCTAGGGAGGCTGTGCTCGTCCATGGGGCATGCGTCCATATGGAATTCCTCCTAGGCTAAAGCAGTTTCCCCAACCAACCAAAAAAAAAAAAAAAAAAAAAGACAGAAATGCTACAATTCCTAAAGCTAACCCCAATCTCAACAGCTATTTAAGTGCTCATGTAAGTACAAATTAGTGAATAACACCAGACTACCCGGTGTAACGCTGGCTAATGAGCAGCTCTGTTGGTAGCCAGCAGCAGCCTGAGGACCGAGGGGCCGGAGGATTAACGCCGCTCTCGACAGAGACCCGGCGTTATTCCCCGCTCGGCTGCCGCTCAACGACGTTCTCCCAGCCAAGAGAACCAGGTACCAGCGGCCGCACGTGGGGAAGAATTCCAAGTATTCCTAAAGATATCGGAACCCAGGAGGTGTTTTGGTTTTGTCTATGTAGTGCCAAGAGGAGGCTGAAGGAAATTGGCAAAGGTAAAGAAGCTCGGTATAAATTATTCGGTTTTAATATCGAGGGTGACAGAGAAATTCCTGTCCCGAGGACACGCTTTATGGGGAATCGGGGCAGTCTCACCAGGCCTAGACGTCTCAAAGGAAGAGCCCGTTGGCAGCCTGGGAAACTCAGACACTATAAATCACCAGGACCAGGTGCTATTTTTACAAGAACTCTGAAATAAATATGAAAAAAAATAGGGATACAGCTAAGAATTTGTCAATTACCATTAAAAATCAATTACCATTACTCCTGCTCTGGACAACTGCTCATAGCTAAAGAGAAAAAGGTGCAGCTTTAGAGGAAACTGAGATACTTTCACAGCGTAAGGCAGCGCCTTTCTCAGGCTACTTACTTGATGCCTGAATAAGCATAAAATAACAGGATCACAGTACCACAGCTTTGCAAGTAACCTGTATGTTCTAGGCTGCTGGAACTGCTTGAACAAAATAAAAATTACAGATACTCCAAGAACCAGGAGGAAGTCCTAAAGTTTAAGGCTAAATTGGAAACGGAGTAAGTAACCACTCCCCAGAAGAGGAAAAATGGTGTAATTTTTCTGTTCAGGATAGATAATTAGAATCATCTCCAACCCAGAACAGGCTCTTACCAACGCCACTAACTCGGGAGGGAGATTGTAAGCCCTCCTGTCAAAAAACCCTCAAAAAGCCTCTTCGAACGTAGAGAAAAGAACAGTTCAGGGCAGACTGGAGGAGGGAAGAGGTGAGTCCCCGTGCTGGCTGCTGAAGAGCCATGAAGTTCTTTAACGCTGCTAGTTGCTCCCTGCTTTCCCTTTTCAGCAGCTTTAGAGAAAGTAGGAGCATAAAGCAGTTTAAAGCCACCTTTACTGGTGCTCTCTTTAGCAATAAACCCCAGAACTTTGCCATAATAGAGCTCTGTGAGGCAATTCACAAATATTCAGTTATCTCAGTGTTCATCTACTGGAAACATAAGGTATTCCTTTAGTGAGCTTTAATGGGTACTTGTATTTATTGTATGCTCGTTTTACTGTTACTTCAGGAAACATCTTAGGAAAAGAATATGGAACTTGCAAGGAACTGCACAGTTAGTCCAATAAAAGCAAATTCCAGCACCCTTTGAAATCCTACCTGCGGCTTGCTTTCATCTGCTAACGGTAATAGTTATCACTGCCAACAACCTTTGAACAAAACGGGTTTGTGACTTCTGTTCTTTTTTTTGCACATATCCCCGATTTAACAAGAAAGATGGGGAACACCTGTGGGCAGCTTACCGCTGGGCACCTCTTCGGAAGCGGGAGACAGGAGCTTGAATCCCCTCGAGCTTCTGAAACGCACGTTTTCAGTTTCGTGGAAGAGTCCCCTCGCCCCGAGATTGCTTCAGCTGGTTTCTTAAACCCCTCCGCTGGGTTTTAAGAAGTCATGACAATCTTTAAGCAGCTCTTTGGTCTTTCCCTGACTTCCTCACTCCCCCTCTTCAATCACAGCGTGTATCCTTACCCTCCTGTTTTTGCCAACTGTTCTAAAATATCTGATTACAACTGACTTTTTAATGTGTACCAAAGGGGAAGGGGGAAAAGGAAAGGAGTCCTTGAGCACTTTGGCTTCCTCGGCATCACGCTAGTCTTCCGTTCCGTGGTGTAGGAGAGGATTAATTCTCCCATCAGTTTCTCTACTCCCGTTACAGCTATGGATTTTTAGCCACAAATCCAGTTCTTCAAATGAAGAGGAGCTTTTATAACTTCGGCCATACGTGATGCAGAAAGAGAGCAGCTCTGCACTGTTTATCTCAGAGCAGAAGACCCTGCGCCTCTGGGACAGAGTTCTTCCCGGACACGTTCCTCGGGTCACCATTCCCACCACCCTGCCTTTGACGCGTGGGTCCGTCACCAGGTTCCAGACAATAACTGCCTGCATCCACGCGTACGGTGCCTACAGCGTCCCATCACCACACCGGTATAGCGACCACTGCAAGGCAGACTTTGGTTTCCCTGTGCAAACAAACAAAAAGGGAAAAAATATCTCATACCTGTCCTTCAATTTTCCAGTATTTTAGACACTTAATTCTTTTGAAGAACGAGGTTTTTGGTTTCTTAACACATGGGAAAAAACAAACTGGAAGCAAGCAGCTAGCTGCACTGGTAGCAGCTTCAGCCACATACAGAACAGATTAAAACAAAGCAAACATGAATAAAAAAACCCCAAGCCTCCTGGTAAAACTGGACCTTATTTAATAGCAGAAGCTCTCATAGACATGGCTGCAAGAGTCTCCGTCACCAAACAAGGCTGGAGCCTGTACGTGGCTAGTTCACTGCCAGCTTGCAAACGTTTGTGCTTTAAAATCCATTACCTGCATTCTTGACAGAAGTTTATCTAAATACTTTGCATTAGCCAGGCTGCAGACGTGATATTACAGTATGCTAGTCTTAAATTTTGATCACAAGGACAAAATACCCTTTCTACATTTTCACTGCAGCTCTTTAAAAATAAGCTTCTATAGACATTAAGAAACTGAGTGCAGACACTCTACTTAGCCAAGCTTTGACATTTCTCTCATACACAAGGGGGATAAAACTTGATTCAAAGGTAATTTTTTTTACAAGCGCACACATTCCACCCCCCTCCCCTCTCCCTGCCATTTTCTTTATTGGTGATATGGGAATGAAAAAAAATAGCTTGCCGAGTGCAGCGAATTGCTGGATTCAAGCAGAACTCACTTTTCTGGAACCTCCACAACAATCCAGCCAACAGGGGGCTGTCTGGCTACACCGTGTCACCGAATCCGCAGCAAAACCCTTTTTCCGAGCGCACACCTAGCAGCCACGCACGCTTCCTAAAACCGGCTGTCGCACAGGTCATTTCATGGGGTTCATACCCCCAAAACAGTAGAGCTCTTTTTGACCTCTGTCTGATACTACTGGAAATTTCTTATTTTAGTGCCTGAAGTTTCGTTATACATCGATGGATAATATAGTTTAATTATTTGTTGGTATGTCTGCAAATAACAGACATTGCTTACCGGAAAAGAGGGAGACTGTCACCTTCTCCTGATGCCAGGAAAGGTGTGTCACAGCTGGCTCCAAGTGCTAAGCAGCTGTATCTGTATGAGCAGTTTTGTGTTAGTTTCATATACCAACAGCAACCTTCTGTGGAAGGAAGGAGGTAGACCAAGATGATGTTAGCCCCTTTGATACCGATTTAAAGAGCGATAGGCAAAGTCTGTCTGGAGGAGTATCAAGAAAGGAAGAATAAGGCCCTGAATATTCCCTACATTGGTTTTAAGAAATGGAAATTGACTTTAACGCTGGACTGCCACTCTTGAGAGCAGAGGGAACTTTTCCTTGGTGCCAGCGCTGCTGCTCACAGCGAGCGCATTCAGCTGGCCGAGCTCACCAAAACCAAACCCAAAGTCGTTCAGTGAAACCACCACGGAAACATCAGAGCCAGGCTAATACTGAAGGAAACAGGAAGACTCTGTCAGTCCCAAACCTGTCTGGCTTGAGAATCACAGGCCTGTAGAACCATAGTCATATATTATTGTTGACTATTCTAGCTGGTCCAATAATATAAGCCCTGAAGCTTTTCCTTTGCCTTTATTTCAATAAAATATTAAAAATGTATACATTTGAGACTTTATATTCTACAGTTTATGCCTTATATAGCTCAAATTTTAAAATACTTAAGTTTTTTTTCAGAATTTTATGAGAGATTCCAAAATGTTTTTTACTTTTAAAACCACTTTAAAGCGTAAAAGCTGCTGACAGAAGGTTCCTTTATAGGTAATAAAGCCACACGCTTGCCCTGCAAAAACCATAGGGAAATGTGAAACTTTCTATCCACGGCTGTCTCCTATGGCTATAAACAGCAGAAGAAAACATTATAGATACATTATTCCCACCTCTCAACAGAAGCTAAGTAACTCAGCCTCTAGCTACTCAGCACAGCATACTTAAGAGTGAAGATTCAAACTGGATAAATGCTGCTATAATTCACTTGTTAATTTCAGAACTTCTGAACATAGGGGTCAAATTTTACATTAAGAGACGGAAGCAATATTAGATAAATTTCATTTGATTTATTAACACAGAGCCATTACAAGTGAATAAAATTTGGAAAAAAATATTGAGTTGTTGCACATGAGAGACATTACATAATTTCCAACAGAAATAAACTGTTTAATTTAGAGTGAAAAAGAAATACCCCAGTGATACTAGCCCCTTCAGAAAGATGAACAACGTAATTTGTGGCACAGCATTTTCTCCATTATTTTTCTTATTTCTGCTTATAGTTAAACATTTTCTTCTGACACACACTCACAACTGCCACCGTAGAAAGGAGATTCACATATATCTCAGAAATAAGTTTTCCTTCAAATACATTCTAAACTTTTTTTGGTTTGTTTTAAATGAAGAATTGCTACTCTGCTTCAAGTTAAACTGTGGTAAAATAGTAGCTCACCACTTCAGATATATTTCTATCAATCATTTCTTGTGACTTCTATGACAAGAGATTGTGATGAAGAACATAAAGGGAGTCTAAACATTTCAAATTCCAATCATTGCTGCTAGTATTGCTACCTGATTAGGAGAGACTTCCCCTGATACTTAATGAGATACCACGATTAAGGGAAAAGTGGAAACATTGTCACATCTCTCTACCCGAATATCAAGTACAGAACCACTCTCACTCAGTAAGTGTGCCCTATGCAGTACCAAGAAAACTGCTTTTGAAACTTGAAGAACGATGGCCTGTATAAGTCCTAAATGCATAGGTGTCAGTCACTTTGCATTTTAAAAGATCCGCTGTTTACCACAGTACATAAGAAATTAAGTGTTACAATTTAACTAGTTCATTCTTTCTGCAACATAGTTCTTTACAGGTCAATTTGTTGTAAAATATGTTGAAGTTCAAACATGAACATTACTTTTAGTGTATAAAAGATTTTGCAGAATATTTAATGTGTTGCTCATGAAACCACATTCTAAAAATGGGACAAACAAGTGTTTAATAGTAATAGCTATATATGCAAAATGAATCAGTGACAAGATAGGACACAAATCAGAGTATTTTGGAGCTCACAGGCCTGTACGAATAGACCATGAATCAACAACATGGAAACTCGGCTTCTCAGCTTGAGCTGGTACAAGGAAAGTTGATTGGAGGTCTGGTCTTTAAGAGATGCACAATATTCACCTCTTCCTCTGAGATCAGAATTAATAAATGTCACAGAAAATTCCATAAGGAAATGTGTTACTGTAGTACAGCCACTAAACAAAAGTGGTTTTTAAACAAACAAAACCCAACAGCCCTCCAAGGTAAGTGTCTAATACCCCTATTTTAAATGTGATGCGGAGGCATAGAAACTATAGTATGCAACAGTTTGAGGTACCCTGTCTAAGAAGACAGAAGACTGCCAACAGACATGTTACACAGTATTTTAATTCAAATGACAACTCCTAAGAAGCTCAGCTGCAAATGTGGACAGCCAGTGTTTCCGTCAGACATGAGGGTCTTAAGTCACCCTCTGAAGCGAGGAACACCAGTGCTACGAAAACAGTGGCCTGGTAACTTGTTCAGCATTATGTAAGAATAAGGGCAGAAAAAGAAAACATCATGTCCAATTCTTAGGAATTCTCATTTGACATAACCATGAAGACGTGGCGGCTTCTACTTGCAGTCCTTTGTTCCATTGCCTACAGAATTTTCTACCAATTTCTGCAGCACCTATCAGGCTTCTCGCTTGCACAGCCCACAGACATCTTCCCTGGCTCTGCACTACACCAGGTCAATCCTATCTTTAGACTAAATATTCTGTATGATCATGAAGCCTGCTTCATAGTACACTAACACAAGGGGGCAAATGAAGATTGTCAAATCTAAAAGCAGGAGCTATCTATCTTCTTAGTGTTTCATTCTGTGATCTTCATATTCTCTTTACAGTTTAGTTACTAGGTTGTGTTTTGTTTTTTCCCCCAAAAAGCATTTACCCCTTTGAGTTTCAATTCCCATCAGTTGAAATATTTTATTTACTTCCACAAAGACAACGAGAGAACTGAAGCACCTTTCACATGAAGAAAGGCTGAGAGACCTGGGAGTCCAGCCTGGAGAAGAGGCTGGTGTGTGTGTGATCTTTAAGTTTATAAATGCCTGCTGACAGGAATAAGGGAGAGTAAAAAAGACATAGCCAGGCTCTTCTCAGCTGTGTCCAGTGACAGGACAGGAGGCAACGAGCGCAAAATTCTACTTGAACAGGACAGGTTGCAGAGTCTCCATCCTTGAAGATACTCAAAACCTGACTGGACACAGCCCCAAAAAACCTGCTCTGCCTGACCCTGCTCGGATTAGATGATCTCCAGAGGTCCCTTCCAACCTCAACTACTCTGTTATTTTGGGATTCCTTTTCAGGACCAAATTCGTGAAGTAGCCGAGAGAACTAATAAGGCTGCCCTTTTCTGTGTGGAATACGATGAGGGGGATGAAACTGACAGTGATTTCACAGATGACAGCAAAATCTACTACTTAACAGTCCGCATTCCCTTCTGGATCTGAAGTGCAGAGTGCTCTCATGAATGTTAGGAGTGATCCGAGGTGTGCAAGCGCCTTTCCCCCAAGACTGACTCCTCTTTGCCTCAGGCCAGATCCCTTCTGCCAGGCTGCTGCTTCTCCCAATTTCAAGAAACAAAGAAAACCCCCAAATCTTTGCCCAACCTGGACAGAGGTTGTTTTTTTCCCCTTCCAATTTTCCAGTTCATCAGATCTGTCCTTCCCCTATCAGTTCTCGGCTCCAACCTTTCAACATTAAATTTTTAGACACGCTCCTCTCACTAGTTGTCTTCGCTCCTATACAGCTACTAGTCTCCGTTTATTTTCAAGCAGGCCTATCTTTTCTTTCCCTTTTATACGAATTAAGCGTCTTTTTTTCCCTGTACGGTTCCTAAGTCTAGCAGAAAATAAGCACCTGAACTGAAAACAGCAAGCCTTCCTTTCTTGCATCAGGCACCATCCTCAGGACCCCAGAGCTGCAACGCAGAGGGAGTTCCATTCAGCCATGGGCTACGGCACTGCCCATGCAGGTAAAACCCTGGAAAATACAATCGCTAATATTACTTCAGCAACTGTAAACCATGCAAGAAATATGACATTCTTTTCAAAGATTTAGGAACTGAGTAATTTGAGTAGGCCTTCATAAGCACTTGAAGTAATTTTCTTAATCCAGACAGGAACTTTGGTTCCTCAGTTGAGCTCTGGTTCTGCAAACGTTCAAATTGTATTTTCATCGTGTCAATAAACTGTCACAAGCTGCTAGGGCCACCAAACAAGGTAGTCCAACCTTTCCCCTTCCGCTTCTTCCCCCTGCCTGCCATCCCCTGCCGTGTGGACCAGAGGGAAGCAGTCTGTTTCACTGTTCACATGAAGGCCTGCACTGGCACAATGAAGTAGTCAGGAATAAATGGTTTGGCCACTGGACTTTGACAAAGCCACGCCAATAGACTTACTTGTTGCACGTTCTCAAATCTTTCTGATCAGCTCTTTAGATTCACACCTACTCACAGAAGTACTGGAGAGAAAGCCTAGACACATTAAAATACTAGGTCTACAAGAGTAACAGGATGGATGGCTCTCTGCAAGCACCATGGTCTGCAGTGTGCTAACAAAAATCAGCGACCTTTAAAGGGAGGGGAAAAAGTGGAAGTATAACGTCTCTTTCTTTTATAAGCCACAGAGTCTGGTCTCTCCAAGCACTTCTAAGTTTCCAAATGGCTGAAATGTATGTGCAGGTCTTTAGTATCAAGCAGTTACAGATAAACAAATATAATGCTACTTAAAGAAGCCTCAGTGAGAAAGCTATCCAACTTTGAGGCAGATAGCGTATTTTTTCTGAGTAGTCAACCTGATTTTGGCCACATATCTTAAGAGACCTGTAGTAGGTAAATGTACACACAGAAGTGTTTACTTTATGAAAAACTGTAGGCTATCTAATACTGCCTAGCTTTACTATTGAGAACCATTCAGGTGTGAACGAAATTGGAAATTTTAGCCATCAGTAATTTCACCAGTTCAAATTCGTAGCAGGGGAAGACAAGAAAAGTGTGATTTTTTTTCCAGCACATACATCAGGCTGAAATTCTATATGGTCACATAATGCAGATTTATGAATTATAACAACTTGGATTCATATTCATCTACCTTATGTTTGTATCTGTGCAACTGCACCAGTAGCAGGCCTGTGAAGCCTGAAGTCAAAACAAATCCTCAGTGCAGATAAGCTTTTTTTCCCCTCCTTTTAAAACATCTATATGATGTATGAACTTGAATCTGTGAGCACTTATTTGAAGAAGGCTTGTGTATTTTAATGGTAGAATATAATGGGGCTAATAAAATGAGATTAGCAAGTGATACTGAGTCATGATAGTGAAGAAAATAATATCTTAAAAGGAAACGCACTTTCAGATCTTGACTGTATCTAAAATTAGTGACATTTACATAACCATTAGTCTACATTTGACTCACCACACAGTTCTTGCATGCAGCTTTTAAAAGGAAAGAAGCCCATGTAATTTCCATTCTCACTGCAGCGATTTCAATCATCTCAATGAAAAATTCCCCTGCAAGAGAAACATTTTAGTGGAAGATGAGAAAAAAAAATTAGTAAGTTCACAGTCAGATACATAGTTTAAACTTCTAACCATAAAACTGTTACCTGTCTATAGACACAGTGATTTGAGAAATGAAGTGTTTAATAAGTTTCGTTAAAAATTTTGGAAGACACTTTCGCTTTATGTGCTCCCTTTGCTAAAAACATGACAAAACATTTCCCAGTTCCATTCATTAAGAAAATGCTGCAAAAATGAACACACAGTTTTAAGAGTTTTAATAAAGAAATACTGACATTTAAAGTAACACCATTTTAATAATTTTTTAATATATATAAACACACTTACCAAAGGATTGTTAGACATGTGTAGCTTGAGATGGCTCCTTTAATAAACTCAGCTTTCATGTAAACCAATGCATTCAAAGTTATATATACGTCTATTCTATATTTACCATTAGATACTATGGAGTCCTAAATATTGTTTCTGAATAGATGAAAATACAAACATAAGCCAAGAAAGTGTTCATAAACAATCGACATACAAATTATGACAACAAAAAGGCATCAGGAAATATACGAAATGTCCTTTTTTATGACTCACATGCAGAAGTGGCTAGCCTTACTTCAGCAGCACAGTTAATACTGGAGATATTTACAGTCTTAACACCAATATTTACGTGCTGCTAAAGTATGACAGACATCAGTGTCACAAGATTGACTAATTCATAAGTGCCATTTCTCTTCAGGATGATGAAATCCTTGTATTTTTGAGGCAGCACAATATGGCCTGCACCTTTTCAAAACCCACAAACCATTATGTGCTGCTACGTTATGCCAAGGTGTCTACCATACTTCGAGGAAACAGAAACATACGCTGAAAACTGAACGCAGAATTTTCTTACTGAACTGATTTTTCATGTACTGGCATCAGCTGTATTAAACTACAAAATGTCTGTAAAACATTTGTCCATTGCCAAGGTGACTGTTTACTTACAGTGAAGCTCTAGACTTTATTGTCAACTGTGCACAATACCTTAATGGGACATGAACCAGGAACTGGACAATTGTGTGTCAGATTAGAGGAACTAAAGATTATGCAGATGTTTACTTCAAAATGAAAAAGCCTGGGTTATTTTCTAATCTAACTTTTGGTCATCTGGAAACCTCTAACGTGAAAAAGACAACTTTCATACATAAGAGAGTAAGAGCTGATTTCAGAATAAGCTTCTGGCAAGCACTGAATCAGTCCCCAAGCCATTTGTTACCTCTGCAGGTTACACTTGCCACTATTTTTTGGCGGACAGATTTAAATGTGCTTCTTAGTCCATTTTGGGGGTGGGATTAACCCTGCCTCCCCCTAACAGATTGTTAGCAAGAACAGTAACTTATCTCTTATTAGGAGCAGGAGTTCATCTGCCCCAGCCTAGCATGACCATGCTACTTTACTTGAAGAGGTAGGCAAGAGAGTTGGAGTTCACATCCCTGCCAGGTATCCTCTTCTTATACTAAAGTATGCCAGCATTTTAAGTGTGTACAGTACTTTTACTGGTTCCCTGGATAACATGAATTATGCTTTCTTTAATGTTTTTATACCAAATTAGACAAAAGCTACTTACGCAGCATGGACCCAAGCACTCCATTCCATTGTAACGAGCCTTCTAGTCAGTTCGTGATAAAACAACTTCTGTAAATTAACAGGGCTATCTGGAAGCACAAAAAAGTTTGGCAGGCCATGGAGGGAGAAAGTTTGGTGAGTTTTCCTTTCTTCTTTTCCTATTTTTGTTCCTACAATAATACAGCAGGATGATCTCTGCTAGAAGGGTCTGTTGCTACGAATGTGCCAATTAAAGTGAGATTTGCCAGTGTAAGTTTACAGGTAGCTGCAGCAACACTGAGGTTTTTACATAGCTATCCAGGTACAAATACTACTGTAAGAACTGTATGAAAGAGCCATTTCTGGTATATTTTATATACACACAACTACATTTACACTGTTTTCCCCCTCTTACTACCTATGTTAGTTTGTTTTTTAAATCGGACAGCTAAAATAGGCAAACTAGATTATATAGGCACAACTTACCCAGTACCTTGGTGAAGTAAAACCTGAATGCAAAGTCAAAATAAACTTAACTGTAAAGGTATGCTCTGACAGTTGGTCTCCCCTGTGAAGAAACTGTGCTGGGTGTAATCCAAGAGAGGGAGAGATAAAGAAAAATCTCCACCATATACACATAACGTGGAAGGCAAAGATAAAGATAGATGCAAACAAAAATGCTAGCCAGGAGTAAGAGATTTACTTAAACCTTTCTGGGAAAAGAATAAGAAAAATGTTCTCCAGCAAGAGAAAATAAAAATACTTCTTCTTACTTGTAGATTTACCTTAAAAGATTGAAAAAATATTAAATAAGACAGCTGCAACATTTAATACCTTTAGAAGTACATTTCTCATTTGTACATTCAGGCCAAATTCTTCATTTGTCAACTATGTGTGTTTAACTAGATACTGTTGTTTCAATTGCCTAGTTGTTTTTAGCTTCTAGTTTAAGCATGGAGGTTTTTTCTGCTGCAGAAGTAAATCCCTCTAAAATTAATCTACACACACCATGAAACAAAGACTTGGCAGAACTATTATTCTATTTTCTACAGTAAGTACATTAGTAAGAGAACTTGCAGGTAATTCCCCCCCACCCACCCAAAATGTCACATGCATTACAGGATTGTGGTTGGTTGTTTTGGGGGTTTTTTTTTTGTTTGTTTGGGGTTTTTTTGTGTGTGTTTGTTTGTTTGGTTGGTTTTTTTAAAGTGTTTTCGGTGTTTTTTTCTTTTTACTTTACTACCAAAAATGCCCCCAAACAAACAAACAAAAATAAAACGCAACACAACTGTATATTTTCTACACTGCTATTAAAAATACATTTTATCTGTAAGGAGAATAAGCAAGTTTTCACATAAAACTGAAGAGGTATGTGAGAGAAGGGGTTGAAGAACAGGAAAAGGATGAAAGGAGGAAGACTAAGATAAAAAGTGTACTGATAGCTAAGCCAGAAATCTACTGAAATCCAGGAGTGTCTGCACAAAGCTTCGTACCTCTATGTTTTGGTCATAAAGCTAATATAGACATGCTATCAAGAGTGCTTTTCCTACCTCTATCCTTGTGTCTTAAGATGAGGATCTGTGGGTGAGCGAGACAGACAGACAGAGGAGACCTCAATAAAGTCAGGGAATCATGTATGCAGGCAGCTCTTTTAGATCCCTCTAAGCCCCTGAAAGTGAGAGCTCTGCTGTGGAAGATGGAAGAAAAAAAGGATTCTGAAGACGCAGAACTGAAATTCCATGGAAGCAGGCTCTCTACACTGAAGTCAGAATATGCAGAAGTCAGGAATGCTGCTAGGAAAAAAAAAAAAGTTTAAAAAAAAGTGTGTTTTTGTGATTGGGGTGTTCACAATCAAGGAAGCAAGGAAGGAGCCTTTCCTTGATTTCAGTATTTCTTAGTTGCTTTATCAAAGACCAAGCCTGATATAAAATACCATGTTCAGTTTTTATTGGTTTATAGTTAAGAGTTTATGACAACAGCAAGCCCAATTCAGTCTCTTTCTGACCCCATGAAAACCAGCTACAAGTGAACTTCTGGCTACTATAACTACTAATAAGCTCCTTAAATGCTACTATAACTACTAATAAGCTCCTTAAATTCTGTGTAACATATTGTATCCAAAAGGTACCACTAGCCAGCAATCTGACAGTTTAGTGGAGTGAAACATATCAAAGCCTTTCTATTAAACACTGCATATTGTCTCAGATGCCCAAGAACATCACATAAGATTAAACATTTACCTTGTGCCTTTTGCTCATACAACAAAAGTGCTCTCTTGATATTTCTTGGCCAAAACACCTTTCTCACTGATAGTGTAATACACCGTTTGCACACAAACGTACTCCACTGCTTGTGTTACTTACTGATTAATGCAAAGCAACACAGATCCACTATGAAAACAAGGCTATTGCTTCACTGTTCATGGTGACCCTTTCCCAACATCATTTCACCTTAAAACTAGAAATCTGAAGGCGAAAGATACTGAAAGACTTTTAAGTGTTCCACAGTCGAAAGCATTACATTTTTTGTCCACCGGTGCTACTCTCCCCCATAGCACAGACATCAGAAAGAACATCCCCGTATCGCAGTTCTCCCAGTTTAGTTTCTTAGTTCAAACTAGGAACGAGACAGGGTTTGCACTCAGATGGCACAGTCTGAAGTGGGGCAGTTTTGACAAGCATGTCTTGTGCTGTGCATTCCATGAAGAGAGTAACTTTCTCACATGGTAGACAGGACATTTTGCAGTGATAGCTTTTTTGACAACTGCTGGTGAATTTGCAAAGCTCTTCTTTCAGAGCTCACAGTTCAGTGCCACTAATACACCATTCAATATGAATAAACACACTGACAGTTCAACTCTTGCTGCAAATACGTAATTTTGGGGCTTTTTTGGTGTTTGTTTTTTTTTTTTTTGTTTTCTTTTTTTTTTTTTTTTTCTACATTGATTTGG
>JAVJGG010000008.1:31723336-31742897 GCA_035590195.1 Aviceda cuculoides
ACGGTGAACTTTCATTTTCACGCCGCCCCCCCCCCCAAATCCGCCGCCCCCATCCCGTCCCAAATCGTGACTGACCATCGGGTACCTGGGGGTGGGGTCAGTGCTCCTGTGTCCGTCCGTCCCCCCCCCTCGGGCGGGGAAGGCGAGGCGGAGGTGGCGAGCCGCGGGGGGGGCCGGCGGGCCGCCCGAAGCGCTAGCCTGCACTTGACTTGGTGACTGCGGGGGGACCCCGTCCCCGCAGCTCTCCTCGGGCTGTGCGGAGCCCTGCCTTCGCGGAGAGACCCGAGGCATCGGTGCCAGCGGCTCCTCAGGATTTTTTACTTCAGTGGGGTGTGTTTTTTTTTTTTTTTCCATCCGATACGCTTTTAAAAAGGGAAAAGGAAAGCAGAGGCCTCAGACCTGCAAGCTGTTGTTCCCATGACTTTGGGGAGGATTTTCAAAAGTACATAATGAGAGTTTGGGAGCTCTGTTCCCACTGACTTTCAAAATCTTCGCGTCTGTGAGCTAGTCCTCTTAAACTCAAGCTGGACTGCTTGCAGACGAAATGTTAGCAGGCTCAGGGCCTAATGCTTCTCATGATTCCACTGCTCCCTTCTAGAGCTGCACTGACAAAAATATAAGCAGAACAAGTTTTGAAGGGAGAGGTAATTTCTCTCTCTCTCTCTCTCTTTTTTTTTTTTTTAACCAACTGACACAGTTGAAAACAGCAAGCTTTTGGGCTCGAAAAGCTTAGACCATCATGGCTACGAAAACTACTGCTGCTGCTCAGAAAATATGTAATTCTGGAGCTCCTTAGTGAAAAAGTAGCGCAAAGCAACATGTAAGTAATCACACAGCTAATATTATGCATTTATGCTATTATATTTTCCTCGGATTTGAAGTTTGGTGCTGCTAAAGAAACTGATTCCCAGTTTTTTAAACCAAGCTCTCACTGAAAATAAGCTAGATGAAAAAACTTCAGTTCGTAAAACATTTCTCTTAAAAAGGAGGAAATATAAATGATTTGCGGTGTATTTACATTTTTGCTCTTATTTTATTAAAATATACCATGAGTGAAATTTTCAAAAAGTGTGCCTTTCAACTGAAAAGAATGATAGTAAATGTCTTACAGGTTTTTTTTTTCTGAAGGTTATGTGCCTGTGGAAAGAGGACTTTGCAGTAGAAATAGCAATGAAAGCAGTAAAGAAAAATTAAAAAAATACAGTGTTGCCAGTACCACTTCCCTGTACTTAGGTTATGTATAGTTTTGCCCTAAAATAATTCCAGTTATTATTTTTCACCCATTCTTCCAGTCGTAATATAAGTTATAAAAGATAGCAGGTCGTTCTGCTTAACAGGACATGGTACTCTCTTACGTGAATCACAGTATTGTCCTTTCAGATGTCATTCCTAAGGTTTCATTAAGATTGTTGATAAAAGTGAAATTTTTACATCCCCTAATATATCTAGTACTTGCTCTCAGTTTCCATATTTGATGCACACAGGCCCTGATCCTGTACAGACTGAGATGTGTAGTATTGTGTGTAAGCACACTGAATAGTTCTCTTTGTTATTATGCTCTTGTAGTTCAGACTTAAGAAGCTAATAGTGATATTACACAACCATTATTCTCAGTATTACTTAGGACTGCACGAAACATAAACCTAATGTGATAGTCTTGATTTACATCTTCCATTCATATCTCTTAAGTTAAATAATGCACAATTATAATAACTTAAGGATCAGAACAGGTAAATATTTAACCGAGTATCAGAATAAGTGAGAAAGGCAACTGCTATAGTCTAAAAATCCATGTCATATGAGGTGGGTATTGCATTCTCTGGCTGTAGCATCTGGGGGAGGATCATCAGTTTGTTTCCTCAGTGACTAGTGAAGCCAGAAAGTCACAGCGGGAACACAGCTGAGGACAGAAGGGAGAGAAAAGGATTTTGAGCCTCACCAAAAGTGATGTCAATTCTTCAGAGCAAATTTCCATCCCAAACAACTTGGGCTCATCAGAGTGCTGGAAGTCTTATCTGCTGTGGTAGCAAGTATGAGGTTAAGCTGCAGTTTCTATAATGGACTCCTTTACTGCTACAGTTCTCATTACAGCACTACCCGAACACCTTCTAGTAGTGCCTGTCCTCTTACAGATTTCCTCTCCTCAGAGAGTGTCATTATACTGTCAGAGACTCCCCTCACACTGTAGTAAGTGACATGACCAGCATTTGTCATATTATCTGTTCTCTTGCTGCCAGGGGAAGGAGCATGTGCAGTTGAATGTTTTCGGTTTACTTTATCTGTCTTTTCTTCCATATACGTGTTATGTATTTACATTAGTGAGGCAAGGTCAAAGTAATGTGTTTTGTTCTTCAAGCAAAATGCAGTTAGGTTTCTGATGGCCCTTGGCTCCTAAGCACATTCATTCCATAGACTTGCACCAGCCTTGAGAAAGTTCTGTCTCTAGAAATGACAGCTTTTCCCCTCTTGTTGCACAGGTTCTTTTATGTCAGAAGAGGGTAACTGTTGACAACTGGATCCAATCTGGAGACCTAGTAGGCATTTCTTTAGGAATCCTGCATTTAGGCCCTGGAGGATCTTGGCAGCCTGAATTTGTAATTTAAAATTCTAGAGAAAATCAGTATAGAGCAGAAGAGAGGGACTTAACAATAACCCACATCCCCTCAGCTTCCTGTACTTGGAGTTTCCTCTATGCAGCAGACTTTGTGCTTGGATGTACTGAATTGCCTAGGTCCAGTTGAGAGGTGGCAAAACCAAAGCAAGGTACTTATCTGCCAAAATGGCACAGAAGCTCATAGCTAGTCAGGGGTGGTTAGAAAGCTGGAGGCTGTCTTCTGACTCAGGCACACATTACTTTACAAATTACCTAGCTATGTGTTCCTAAGATTTATTTTACAACTATGAGGATTAGAGGAACTCGTTGTAATGAAAACTGGCACTGTGTCATTACCGTGTAACTTTTTAGTTAGATTCTTTGGCTTGCCTGAGTACTTGCGTGTTTTTCCATTACCTTCATCTGATCCCGTTCCTAGGTAAGTTAGACCTGTTGGAGGGCACCAAGGTACACTCGCATCTAGTAATTGAAATAATCTCTTCAATAATTGCACATCTACATATTATTTTGTTATCCTGTGCTTGTATGTCATATGGACATACAGCCAGTGGGAATTCCAAATTTTTTTGTGTTTATTTTTCGAATTTGAGCCCTGCCTTGCCCCCGATGCTCGTCCAGCCTTCTAGATCCCTGCTATAGATTCATCTAAGCCTCCCTTCAGACCTCTTCTGTAAATTTGATATCAATTGAAGTTTAAAGTTTCAGTTTAATAACCTAGTAACCGTAGTTGAACGTCCTCTTTCACGTATGAGTTTTCTACTTCCTTCTGTAGCCATTCAGTCTCTGATTTACCCTGACAAATATAGGATTTGGAATTCATTACTTTTGCAATTTCAGTCTGCTAGCAGTGATAGAGGTTGTAATCTAGAAAGGATTGAAGTGGACAGCATTTACTATTGTACAGTGAAAACAGAGTTCTGAATTTGCCAGTATAGACCTGATCTAGGGATGCTTCTGTAGGCAGTAAGGGCTGCCAGAAGTATGTGCTGGCTTAGGACTTGCATCTACTTTATTAGATTTCCTATAAACTTCCAGATGAAAAAAAAACAACCTAGCATTTTTTTTTACTGTAGACTACCTCCTGAGTTTTCAATAGCTGACTTTCAATTTAAGGTTTTTTTTCAGCCTCTAAAATGCTCAACGTAGCATAAAGACTAATGGTGTAGTCGAAAGGTTGGACTCACTATATTTCATTCACATCTTATAATACCCACTCTAACATAGCTATAGGCCCACTCTAACATAGCTATAGGCCTGACTCATAATAATGAACGTATCCCTGAGGATTTAAGAAAGATTTGTTATTAAACTTAGGTTCTGTGGTAAAGTTTTGCTAAAACTGCCTAACTGTAACTTCTAAATGTTTTAATATTTTTGTGGATTTAATGGTTGTGAAAAGTGCTGGCTTGGTATCTGTGAAAACTGAAGCCCATTCTTTATTCACGGATTAATTACAGCAGAGCAGTTGCCAAGTGATCTTCTCCAGAGCACCCATGAACTTCAGCCTTGAACTGAAGAGGACTCATCAAATGGTGAGAAAATAGTGTGGTTGTCATGACTATTAAGTTATTGAGGGGATGACGTATTATTTTTTAATTCTTAGCATTGATTCTGTTATTTAACAGGTATTGAAGTTAGATTTTTGTAGGGTAGTTGCTGGGACTATAACCTAACTTCTCCCCCTCCCCCAGTATTTCAGCTCTTAATTTCTCAAGCTTTGCTATCTTCTTAGCTGTCCTTGACTTTTCCAAAACAATTGTCAGCGATGCACTGAATTCATTAGCTAATTTCTTTATTACTTGCTTTAGCCTTAGTCCTGTGCGTGTGCTAAACTCTGTTCACGTGAGTAGTTTTGTCAGTAGCACTACTTAGAGGAGTGAAGTTCAGATACGTGGAGTTGTTTTGAAAGATGGAAGCTTAAACTTTGCAGATATGTATGCCTGCATTTAAATGAAATGCTACTGAAATGAGTGCAGGCGTGAGGGATCTGGAAATCTGGCTTTAGCTGGTACTAATTTGTTTGCTTTTATGCTGTTCAATTTATTTCTTTTAAGACAGCTTGATGCAAGTTGTTAATTCGCTTCTCTAGTTTCCCAATTTCTGTGAAATTTTGAAATCTGAGCTTCAAAACATTTACAAAATTTTAGTAATGCTTGTAATTCTCCTGAGAAGAACAAAACAGTATTTTATTTAACCATTTTATAAAAAGGTAACTGAATCTATAGCGGAACTAATTCTATCTCTAACTCGCTGCCTTAATCAGGTCTTTAACCTTACTCTAGTGCCCTACCTTCATTAAGTAATGATTCTTATATGTGTGGATTTATTAAGCATACATCTTAAGAACGGCTATGGATAAAGGATGGAATATTGGTAGCAGGGGGTTATGTGTGTGAGAATATAGTTGTAGAGTGTTGATATTGGCTTTCTGGTCATCTAGATAGGGGACAGCTTAAAATAATGGTGCACAGAATGATCCATAGTTCAGGAGACAGATCACAATGATCATAAGTTCACAGAATGCCGAGAGGTGCCCCACACCTTTTTTTGGTATCTCAAGAAGTGAGTGGCTCAATTTCTGTTTTCCTTTTATAACTGTATTGTAGAGTAAGGAGTAAAAGGGACAGAACCCTACTAGCGGCTTATGATTTCCACATTTTCTCCTATCTCTATGGTTGTTACCGTAGAGATTGGAATACGGGATATTAACCCTCTCCCAGCTATTTACCAAATTGGGTTTGGAAGTGCTAGTGTGTTTAAGTAGGCAAGAGAGATGGCGAGCCCTTTATACCAGTAACTGAACTACACCCTGTGTTAAGAATTACTTTGGTACTGTTACTAACCACTGAACTAATTTAACCTTTGCTAGGGTTATTTACCATTTCATGTATTAAAAATAAGATTTAATACTTAAGCCAGAAAGAAGCAGTAGTTTTGAGGCAGAGTGTGTTCAGATATAACCCAGAGGTCATTTATTTTTAATACAGATTCAACAATCTCTTTTTTTTCTTTCTCAGCCACTTTTCTTTAGTTTTCTTTTTGAGACCTGATTCTTGAATTAACTTTAAGAACTTAACTATTTACATTCTGCTTCATCAAACAATTAATCTTGTACTTAAGTCACAATACTTGCATGAGTATGGCTTTTGAGAGAAGACTTTGAATCCACATTAGTCCTTTGCGTCTTGTACTTGACTTTGCCTGTCTGATAACCAGTAGGCTGGATCCAGGTTAGTGCCAAGGTGTGAGTCTGCATGTTAGCAGGGTAAGGAGTTGGGGCTCAGGTTTGAATGCATGCTCAATACTACAGATATAGTGAATGATTACAAGAAGATGTAAATTTATTTTCGAATTTAAGCAGTTTTTTAGTAGCTGAGCAGAGTTTAGATACTCCATATGCTTAAAGTTAAATGGTTCAAGTTAACTGGCTTAAAGGTTTTCCTGAAGCTTTTTTGGAATTGATGTGATTCTTGTGCTTCAATAAAAGAAGAGCTAGGCCAGCGTCAAACACTTTTGAAAAGCCCATTCTCATTGCTCTGCTAAGAAGATAATTTTGCTTCTTTTATTTCATCCCCTTTTTGGTTAAATCACTTTCACTTCCCTGATTCTTCTTATACCCACTGTTTCCTGCTAATCTTTCCTCTTATGTCCAGTTTTCTATTAACTTTTCCACACTGACTATTCTTTGTCTCTTCTTTTTACTGGAGTTTTGGAGAGGTCATTGTACTTTTTTCAGTTTCTTTCCTTCTTTCATCAGTTCCTGGAATCCAACAACAAATAAACCCCTCTGATTTCAACTATGCCTTTTTGGTCAGAAACACACAAGTCAAAATTTAGTGCTAGATCAATAGAAAGCGTAACCAGAGCACTGTGGATGCCATTTATAAAAAAGGGAACTAGGACTTGCATATTATTAAAAATTACTCCCTAGATTGGGATATCAGGATCTGGATCCAGGCAGTAGGATCAGGATTTTAAGGTGATTCTTTAAAAATCACTATGCTTGTTCTTAAAAAAAACCCCACGAAAACGCCCCCCAAAACCCAACCAAAAACCCCACAAAAGAAAAGTCCAGGTATACTGATTAGATTCATTAGACTTAATGTCAGTGTTCTTTTATTGAGCTACATATCACTGAACCTCTCTTAAGCCTTAGGAGAGACAGCCTGGAATTGGAAGAGAAGCAGGGGCTTCCATGAAGGGCAGTCAACTACAGTCTTGGTAAGTTCAAAAAATATATATAAAATTTTATTTCTGTTAAATTTTCACCTTTATGAAGCGACGTATATTTAGGGCCCTGTTCACAGTGGCAAAACAAAGCCAGTTTTATTGAAACAGCCTCTACGTTCTCTGGATTCATTTATGCCATCACCACGTAAAAATCTGTGTTCTATTATAGCTGAGTTTGTGGTGTAACTCCTGAATGAAAACAATAAGTGACATAAAATTCATTAGTTATTTTCACAGTGATTATGCTACAGCGTTTTCATGCCCAGTTTGTGAACAAAACAAGATATATAGGATTGTGTTGTCTCCTAATAACTTTTGCATCCACCGCTTAGTTTCAGCTGCATTTGATATAGAGATAGAGGTCACAAAGTCAAGTTTCTACAATTTGAGTGAAACTTAGCAGCTGGGAGTAGAGAAAGGACTCAAATTAGTGCCCCTGGGGTAGAAAAAGCTGCAGCATGGACTCGGAAATTTTCTGTTCTGTTCCACCTGTTGACTTGCCAGTCAGTGTGCTTGGTTGGTCTGGCAGTCAACGCATGCGTAGCTCAGACCTAGCCACAATGCGAGCTGCCTCTTGTTCTCCTAGAAGTCAGAAGCTGGTGTTTTCTGCGGGAATTTAAGGAAATCTGTTTAGAAGGGAATGGGAAACCAGCCAGCGTAGTGCCAGCCTGGGATTACTGCACAAGTGTGTTGGTGGCACGCACAAGCACGCTGATAGGTAACTAGACTTCATTGCTTCTGCTAGTCATGAAAAAACTCTTGCTTTTGCCAGGGCCTTCTTGTCTCCCAAACCACTTGTGAATCATTCCATTTTATGGTAGTTTCTATACCTGGATTAGGTGCATGTTTTTCCTGTCCACGTCAGAGAAGGGAACTGTTGAGACAGCTTCAGTATTTCATTTCTTCGACTGTTTGGATGTCAGCTCTGAGCTATTCCTTAGGCTGTCAAAATTGTAAAACTGTGTTTTCACCTTTCCCCAGAAACTGACTGTCATTTAGACTGCAGCTATGTGTCCCTGACCCATCCTACAACCTACACTCTTGGAGCAGTGCAGGAAACATGCATTGTATTCCAATTAACTTCCTTTGTGAAGAAAGATGTGGAGCTAGGCACAGGGACAGAAAACAATATTAGGATCTGGCTGTATCAAGTTGCCATGTTACGTTACAACTTGGGAAATGCTAAATCTGTAGCTGCATGATTAAGGGCACCATGATTATCCTGAAAGGTATGGTCTGTCCATTCCTCTCAGTCAGTGAGAGATGTGCAGATTACCCTTGCCAGAGGTACTGGTTCACTTGTTTTGCAGGCTCAGGTAGGCAGCGCTAACTTGGCAGATGTCTGATATTTTTAAATTTTCTGCGTAATGTTAGACGAGGGTCAAGATACCTTGTACACTTTTTAAACAGAACTTAGCACTGTAGCACTGTTCCTTAGAAACAGTTGAATTTCTCAGAATAACAGAAGCCTAAGAGTCATGCATATGAAACATAAAATTTAAAAGCAGTAACATGAGAAGAAACATTTCTAATTCAATATTATAACTGCCTTGAAATTTGTTATAAATTCTGAAATGTATATTTTAATTTTTTTTGTTTGTCCTCCTGTCCAGTTGAAAACCATCAACCTGGCAGCAAGGAATGAAAAAATGTGATACTCTTCTCCATTTTCTGCTTATTTTCATGTCTGTTGTTTTACAAAGTCAAAGCCAGTGAGAGAACAACTGGTCATTTAAAAAAAAAAAAAAAAAAAGACTGCATTCCATTTTTATGGAACTTTTAGTTCTTCTGTTAGATTCTCAAATCCTTTCATTTGGTCCCAGCTTTTTTTTTTAGAAAAATATCATTTTTTCCTTAATGATACCTGTATTAAAGGAATGAAGAATTGTCTTCTGCATGTTTCTAGGATCTAGTGGTTGTTCTTACAACCTTTATCACCAGTACTCTTGCATAGTGTCACCAGTTAAATATTATTTCATGGAACGTATGGCTAACCTGTTTTTAAATGGTTTATAATATATAAAAACATTGTGACTTACAATATTTTCCTTTTAAAGATCAACATAGATGTGTTTTTTAATAAGAACAGTAAGGTCAGATCATGAGTGTTAAGTTTTGTGTGAACAGCAAAGTGGTGGTATATTCATGTTTAACATGATGTTGTGTGTTTCCAGTGCTTTAAGTGGTGTTCACTAAGTGCTTAAAAATTAATTATAGTTGATTTTCAGAAGGATTTTTTTGGTTTAAATAGCTGTCCCTTTCTAGTCTAAAAATGACTAATATTAAACTACTTTTAATCATGTATTTTCGCCTTGGTCTTGGATGTTGCTATATGTGCTCAGATACTTTCATGATCATGCAGACCTCAATAAATTCAAAGGCCTACGCTGTGTGCCCAAAATGGGTGGGAAATTTTAAGAAGGCTTAAGCGTTAGAAAGTGACTTGCATCATAGACCAAAGAAACTAGGATAATTAATTTTTAGAAAATAATAATAAAAAATTATATTGCAAATACATATCAGTAAAAGCTCTCATAATGTGCTCTCACTACATGTAAAATCCAGCAGCAATTTTAAGCCAACTTTATCTAAAGAAGGAGCTGCAAATCCCTATAAATAATATGCAACTTAAAGATGTATAGAAGTCCTTTATTATGTGCTAAATGCTGTAATAAAACAGGCTATCAGTAGGTCTTGCTGCATGTTACTAATTTAATTTTTTTTTTATCCTGATATTTTTGCAGGTGTGTGGAGGAACAGGTTCTGTTCTCGCTGTTGCTACTCCCACATACGCGGACTCTGTAACTGATTATGTGTGGGTAGGGCCCTATTGAAATTCAGGAGATTCTGCAATAGTGCAGGGTTCTTTTTGTGAAAGTTCAGTTGCAAGATCAGGACCCTACTGTGACTCCTTACTGTGAATTCTGTCAGTGTATCATTGATTGTGCTGGAACCTGCCTTTTGGGATAATGTAAGTCCTGCTCTTCCCCCAAATGTACTTTAGACATGAAATAATCATAAAACATTTCTAATTAGAAAATTAGTATAATTTACATGCATTCTTTTAATTATGTTTTTTTGGCAGTACCAAATAATATATTCCTCAAAACTTCTTAATGGCACTGAGGCTTTGTGGATAGTTGGTCACATGATGAGAAAATTCAGCTGTAAGTACAATGAAATGATTGAATTTTTCAATAGTTAGTCTTTACTGATGTTGACAAACTAATAATGATAAAAAGGTGAATCAAGAGGTTTGACTTATGTCAATTGACTTCAGTTCTTTTTAGAAAATATATAAAATATATCCATTAAGGATTTCGTTACACTTGGGTAATTCACCACGTGAACCTGGAGTCCTTCCATACTGCTGTTAGGTAGGGAGTTTTAATTTATTTGTTTTCTTTATTTTCAGAATAGTGTGTCTCTGACTTGCTCTGTATTTTCACCCATAAACTTTCCAAAATTTATAGATCTATAAAAACTGTTTATACCACCAATATTTGTGTAGATATTGCAAACTGATTTACTAACATAATTGTCTTGCTGAGTTGAACATTGAAATGTTAATAAATATACACTTGCACTTGTGTCAATGTAACTTGGTTAAATTAAACTAAACTGAGCTGGCATTATGAGTGAATTTGATGGTGCATGCTGATTAGCTATAGTCTTAGGCAGGAACTACATACTTTATTGTACCTAAGTACTTTGTGCTTAATCAATAATAATTACCCATATCATATGTCAGTGGATTCACCCAAAATAACTATAAATATCTATGCTTGGATTAAGAAGGAAGCTCTTTTCCTGTAGCTATGGGTACAGTCATTGCTATGAGTCCTATTTTTATATACAAATGAGCAAAAACTACACGTAGGTGTTTACCCTGTATAACAAAAGGGGTATTATAAACTCCGTGCCCTTTTTTGTGATGCCGTATTTCCTTTCCGGTATTCAAATGGGTGAGCATTTTCAATGGGGTCTTAGTATCTGAAAAACGGAAGAACTGGAAATGTTATTGAATTTGTGAATAATTATTAAGGGGCTGTAAAGGTCTATAGGAGTTGTGTGTAAGGACAGTTAGAGATTCTTTCCCATGGAGCAAGGTCACAGATAATAATTGGTGAGTAAAGATTAAGGAGGCCAGGATTTTTTTTTTTTTTTTTTTTTTGGTTGGCACAAGAGCAGCATGAAGTTTGAAGAAAGAGCAAGACCAAAGAAGAAATCATAAACTCAGATCAAAAGCAGACTAGAGAGTCCAGATAAAAAAGCCAAAAACCAACCAAACAAAAACCAAACCAAGGAAAACCAAAAACCAGAAAATGGATGGCAAAAATATGGCCAAAGGGAGAACTAAATGCACACCTACTGGTATTTCTCATTGCACTGAATATATGACAGATTTAAGTTTAAAACTTTCAGTAAGTGTTTTTCTATAATTTTTTTTTTCTGCTGGAGAGGAATATATGGGCTTTGAAGAAGACTCAGTGAGTATTGTGAATTATCTGTGTAAATTGGAGATTTGAGATGACAGTTACAGCTAAGAACAGAGGACAATGGGTTATATATGCTAAACTATGATTAGTGCTAAGCAGAAGCCATAATTTCTTCTTCAGACACAGAACTTAACGATTTTGAAATGTATCATCTTCAACAGAGCTCAAAACATAATTTCATTATGTTCACTACAGGATAGGAACTTTCGAAGTTCTAGTTTAAAAACTTAACAGTTATTCTTTTGAGATTTTGCAATATAAAATGAAATTGAGATTTTTCAATATGAAATGAAATCAAGATTTGAGAACATCGGATGTTTCATTTTGCATAAAAAAATCTTGATCAGCATATTTTGGTTTTAAAATGTTTAGACTTAATGGTTTACTGTTTTCACCTTTTAATCCTATGGGCCAAATTTATTCTTACTTGCGCTAAGTTGGGTAAAAGAATGAAAAGGAGAGGGAGATGAAGGTGACTGCAAAAAACCCCAAACACAGCCCTCTAGCTCTGCCCGCCCTGCCCCAAACCAGATCAGAAGAAGTGCCTCAGAATAGATCTAGTTCCAGAGGAGAAAAGTGACATGCTAGTGAGTGGGGTGTGAGGAATCCCTGGATGTTTCACAGGTATCCATGTTTTTCACTCGTCACCACTGAGAGACGGATCACCTAGGTGTGACTGCGTCTCCTTCCTGTGGTGGCAACTTCTCAGTACTTTGAGGGGGGTAGCGTCAGGGCACAGCTCTGTCCTGCGTGCGGAGCGCTGCTACACATACTGTTTGGAAGAAAAGGAACTCTGAACTGTCTCCTGTAACCAGCTCTGCACTACTCACTGCTGCTAATAACCCCCATTGCTGAGCACCTGATCTGATTGTTTCTTTGGTTTAACGCGTGCCGTGATGCCGTAAATGACTGAAACTAGGAGAACAGCAAGAAAGCAGATATCAAGAAAAGGAGTTGATGTGGAATGTAGGGAGTGGGCGTTTGCTGCACAGCTACACATTGTGTGGGCTTGGGAATACTTCAAGAGCTGGAATACCAAACTACAGCAACAGAAAGTAAGTTTCCTGTAGTGGCAAACTGAGGCGATAACCCTGGTTCTGTGCATTAAGAAGGAAGAGTAAAGGAATGTGCCTGAACGTTCAGCATGTTAGTGGTTCTGAGTTTAAGTTGTGAGATCTTCTCTGCTGCTGTTTGCACTTGGCTTGTATCGTGACTGTCCTGTCTTCAAGCTGGATGTAGCATGTTTTTGTTTATGTCAAATGAGGCACCCATCATATTATAACGTCACGAACATTGTTTTTCTTCAGCCCTTGAAAGTCAAAACGTGGTAGCCTAGATAGCTGTGATAAGTTAGTAATAAACGTGACATGAAAGAATTTTCTCATTTCACAGTATAGGAAAAACAATGTTTTACGTGTTTCATATACCTCCTCCCATCTTCTTTTCCACTGCTAAGCAGATCTAATGCATGAAAATTTTCTTCAGTAGTGCCCTCAGTTCTTTATTTCTAGTTACAACTATCGGTCTTTTGTTGGTGGTTTTTTTTCATAATTAGGTTAGGGCCCTCACAAAACCTCTCTGCATCCTCTGTGGATGACACCATCATGCTGTCGTTTGTTTTAAGCCATCAAATCTAGGCTAAATCTGAGTTTTGGGAATCTTTTTCCAGCCCCTTAAGGATGGCCGTTCTTCTCTGTCAGATGATAATATTTTTCATCCAGGTTTTCCGTGGATCATGTCTTTATTAGAAAGTCTTCTTCTTTCGCCCTGACAAATGCAGTCTTGCCATGCTTGTTATCTAGTCAAAAAGTGCTACTCTGCTGTAAATACCAGTTTCCAACCTTACTCCTTTGGTATTTTCAATCTCCTCCTTCAGTTTAAAGCAATAAAGATAAGCTATCTGTCTTTATTTTCAAGGCCTATCAAGGCTACTTCTACCTGATACCTCTCCTTCAGTATCAAGAGGTTGACTCTGGTTTTGATCAACATACGATGCCAGCCAGCTTCCATCATTTGGTCGTTAAATTTTTAGACCACACTGGATGTTTTCTCCTCAGCTGCCTCTCATGTATTGGTTGACTTCTTCATAAACAGAACCGTTCACTGTCTTCCTTTAAGTATCTTCTTAAAAGTTTTATGTACTGTGAAGCTTAAAACAATCCAACTAGGCAACAGTTATATTGCAGGTAAATTAATGCCAATGCCTATCACAGTAGTACTGTTTCACTGTGTTTGTACTCTGCCATAATTCCTCTGTTGTCTCTTTATGTAGAATTCCAGCACATCTACTTTTTGTTGTGTGTTTATTCACAGCCCAGCATAATGAAAAGTGGTCCAGGGTGAGCCCTCCCCAAGGGTTGTGGCAATTCAAATAAATGATAATGAATACCCACTGGATACTGCAGTGTAGCTGCTGGATTGTGCTGTGCCTAATGTCACATCATATTTAACGCAGAAAGAAGGTGCTCCAACTAGAGGCCTCACAAAAGGGAAAGAAGAAATGAGTTGCAGCCAGCAGATAAAATGCTAGCCCCAGAGGCCTTCTCAACTGTCAGACCCAAGTCAATAGCTACTGGCATTGCGTCCTGAAAACATCCCTCTCTTCCCTTCTCCACACCAGTAAGGACAGACTCTTCCTTCTCATAGAAGGAAGTAAATGCAAATATTACGAAGTTCTGCAGTGTGTGCAAAAGGTTAAAGGACTTTTTATACTTCCGTAGTATCCTTCTGCTCCTTAGTGCATTCCTTTCCTGACACCGCATCTCTTAGTAGAGAAATCTTGGAATAACCACAAGCAGTTGTTCCAGCCATACCGTTGGCCAGTCCTTTTTCACATCTGATCTCTGTTCAGAAGGAACCTACACTAGTTTTGATTTGGGATATCGGTACACTGCTGTCTTGTAGTGCTCCATTTCCATTGTGCCTTGAACGTAATGATTCTTCAGAAGAGTGGTAAACATGAATTCTATCAGGAATTCTCCAGGTATGTCACCCTCTTTCTGGAAGTGGGTCTGTATGTATCCCTTTTCTTCCTTTCAAAGGGACACTGAAATGTCAGAGTATAGATCATACAGAGCTGATAGAACGTTTAGTGCCTAGCTGACACAGGGATGGTAGACTGGACTGTGCAGACAAATGACGCTGTATGTACCAAAGCAAATATAGTCAAATAAGTTAATTTTATCAGAATAAACCACAAAACGTAATTGCAAATGGTTCTATTATCTGAATAGGAGAAGTCTAGTAAGAGCTCTGGACTAGTCGATGGAATGGAAACAGTGACTGTGAAATACTGTGGGAGACTGGAGAGGCTATACAACCCTAAAGCTTGATTGTAACAAGAGTTCTTGGTTATCTGTATATAGACTGGGTAAACTTAACAGTAGGCCACATTAGGCCACCATGCACAGGCTGTATGTTTAGATATCATCAAGCACTACTTTTTGAACAAACCAGCTGGAGAATCCAGAACAAGGGGGACAGCCCTTGATTTATTGTAGATTAGGACACAAGAAGTGACTATAGAAGAGCCATTCAGTAGCAATATCTCGTATTGTACTCAAGTTTCTTGTACTCGTGGGAGAGAAAAAGATAAGAAAAAGTCTAGTATTGTTTAAAAAAGAAGAATTGCATGCAAGCGAAGATACAGTTTAAATAAATATTAAAAGAGACACGAGGACTTTGCTTTCTGGTTCTAACCCAATTGAATAAGAATTGTCCAACACAACTGAACAGTAAAGGAGGTTACTAGAAATAAATAGAGGTTTTTCAAAAAGTGAAATCCAAACAAGCAAAGCAGAGAGGAGCACAATTCTGGCAAGTTAAATGTAGACCTATTGTAAGGCAGAACAAAAAGATTTTGAAATGCAACAGGCTAAAATCCTAAAAGCCAAACCCTATTTTTTTTCAAATGTAAATTTTGCTAGTAGGGAGGTGAGTTCAACAGATAATTGCAGATAAAGAAAATATTTAAAGACAAAGCCATCGCAGAAAGAAACAAACAAACCCTTTGCATTGGCAAGGTTTATTACAGGGAGATTAGGGACATCCTCTCATGAAAGTTATTCTTTATAGGGAATATTTCAGATTTGAAATATCTAGAAAAGATTTTTTAACAAATTGATTGAAAAAACAGTAACAGACTGCCGGATAGCATGTTGTTCATTCAGTAGTCCGAGGAAAATTCAGAAATGAAATTGGTAAGCCATGAACCGTGTTGTATAATCTCACTTAAATTAGCCTTGATAACAGAGGAAGGGTTCTAGGGATGATCATGGACTAATAAGTCTGACTACCATGACACACAAAATGCCAGTGAATATGATAAGGAACATAATTAACAGGAACGAGGATGGGTGTAGTAGGCAGCCATCATCTTGGCTTTTGTACCAGGTACGTCTTACAGCTTTGCTAGTTATCTGGAGGAGTCAACAGATACACAGGAAAGGGTGACCCAAAAGTTTGAAAAAAGCTCTGTAACCAAAGACCGTTAGCAAAATGAAGTGTTGAGTTATTTAAAATTCTTTGTGGATTAGTAAAGGATTGCAAGATAAGGAACTGTATAGCAACTAATGGGCAGTTGTAACAGTGCCACCTCACAAAGATTTGTACTGGCACCTTTGCTGGTCCACCTGTTCCGAAATGGTCTGAAAAAGCGCAGTGGCAAAGACTGCAGATGATAAAAGGAAAATACTCAGCTGGAGTCAGACCTAATGTTGACCCTGAAGAGCTGCAGAAGGATCTCACAGCAGGACCTGTGGTGATCCAGGAGCCATGGCTGTCACAGAGGCCAGGTCCGGCTGACCCCGCTGTTGAACCGGCTCTGTCGGCAGAGAGGGGCAGTGCCTGTTGGGTTACAGCAGCCATCACCCCCTAAGCTGTGAGCTCAGCAGGCTGTGGCTCAGCAGGGGCTGTGAAGAAGCTTAAGTTGAAGAGAAGATTCTTCCTCCCTATTTCTCAGGGGTTTACAGCCCCGACGAGCTTAAAGTACAGGTTGTGATCCTGGAGTTCCTGCCTGTCACAGGCAATATCACCGTTAGACTGATAGGTCGTATCTTGCTGCTGTGAGAAGCCAGGGCTCTCAAGCCGTTTTACTGGTGTTTGCACAGATTTTTAGCAGCTCCTGCTAATTTCCTAGAATCATTCTGGAAGGAGTTGATGCTAGGAAAGAGTGGCAAAATGGTATTTGAAACAGAGAAGTGGCACTGGTGTGCTGGTCAGTTTTGAGCATTGATGAGAACTGTGTGTGATATAGAAAAGGGTGACTAAGAGGTACGGCATAGCTCTTCTGCAGGGACAGTAAATGGATCAGGATTCCTCAGTTTGGAAGAATGTTGACTGAGGACTAGGTAATGTGACAAAGGTCTCTAAAACCATGAGTACATGGAAGTGTTTAATAGGGGACCATAGCTCCCTCTTTCTCATCACAGAAGAATAAGGGGCCTTTGGTCACTGTTCTGTTTAATTTAGGTGACCTTTAAGGTGTCAAAAGGCTGCTTAGCACCAGTTTTATCTGCCATAGTTTTGTGGATACATCTTTTCAAGTGCACAAAACCCAACTGTTTACTGGTCTTGAAAACTCCACTTGTCCTGAACCAGCTGTGGCCAAAATCCAACCTGTGCAGAATTACAGCTTTTCTGTAAATAAAAGTTTGTAGTCCTAACTGATTGATGATAAATTTTCAAACATGAATCAAATGGACACGAAATGTCCCATTTTCCTAAACCTGCAGATATTTTTTTATCTTCTGCTCCTGTTTGTTCCTTTATCTGGCAGTAGCAATATTATGAATGGGCAGATCAGTTTTACTTCTGTTGTTTACAAACCTGTGGGCAATGAAGAATGCCAGTTTGCTGCTACTTCAGTAGCAGGCCCTAAATTAATCCCGTGGGAAATCAGAGAAAGAAACAGAAGTATCTCGCCCAGCAACCAGAAGGTCTGGAGGGAGGGATGGAGTAGAAGACATCACTGTACCTCTGAAACAGCTGGAAAGGTTTCCAAGCTGTGGTCCACAAACCTCTGGTGGACTACAAGGCTATGGTAAGTTGAACAGCTGTTTGGCTAAACCATAGTTAACAGTGCTTTAAATAGTGTTTCCAATTAAAAGTTTGACCAGATGGGTGTGTGGTGGGTTTTGAAAAATGTTAAGGGCTGATAACGATCTGTTGTTCCCAAAATATGGGAACCACTGTTTTGGAGTGTTGGAAAAGGTAGAGAGCGCTCCCCCTTCTCTCATCTTCAGGCAGGTTGCATGCCTCTGCACCAGAAGCGAGAGGGAGGGGTTCCCAGAAAGGAGCCAGGCAGAGCAGTCTGGTAGCATTAACCCTTCCATCCCCCCCACACCCTCCCCAGTAACAGAATTGTGGGGTTCTTAATCTTTGTGTTGTCCTTGAGTATCACTAAAAGTCTTCGCTACACCTACTTTTCATATATACTCATGACTAGTAGATTTAGTTTTCTGAGAAGTCATTATAATTTTTCAAGTCTTAGGTCCTCATCAGACAAAGATAAAACTTGTCAACTCCACTAGATTTACATATATATCCATCTTTGAATTAATACCTGCTTTCTCATTGCCAGAAAAACAGATTTTAAAGTTTTCTATTCTCTCATCATTAACAGAGGTAAACTTTCGTTACAAGTATTAGCTTGTCTTACTACAATATCTGTTTATTACTTTTAAAAAAATCCCAATTCTATTTGACCAACTTCTTTTAATTATTGCAGCTCCCTGAATGGTAATATTACATTGTAAAAATCTTCTTTGTCCTCATATCAGGTCTCTTACTACTTTTTTTTTCCCTACTGAAAATTTTCCAGAATCATAAAATATTTGTATTATCAGTGCTTTTAGTTGCCCTTGACATACGTTACTTCCCATTGTCCTGAGTACCACACAAGCACATCCGTAAGTAGTTTGTAGAGATGTTGTCTTTTCCAACATATGGTGCTTCTTTATGTTAGGAATTACGGTGGTGTCAAATCTGAGAAATGCCATATTATAAGCCTTATTCAAATGGTATAAATATGTTTATCCTGAAGAAATCGGTTGTCAAATCTAAAATTACTGTAGTGTGCTTTATGAAATTTAAACAAAATACTGGAAACAAGTGTTATTGACAATAGTGTTTTAAAAGGAACTAAAGAAAATCAGCAGGTGAGCATGCTCTGTGTAACCTTTTTTTTGTTCCGTATTTCTTACTTTTGTGTTCTGATACATATATGGAAAATGAAGGGGTTTGTGCATGTTTCTATATTACCTTGCTAAATGCCTGTTGCTAACTTACATGATTCTGAAGTTGTCTTTGCTCAGGCTTAAGCTACTGGCTGAATATGTGATCGAGGGGAATCTTTGCCTTGTATCAGAAAGGAATGTGTAAGGGAAGAGAGAGTGACTTCCGCTGTGGTGCGGAAAAAGGTTATTTCCTGGTGTCATCCGTGGGTGGCAGGAGAGAGGGATTCATGAGTCCGGGCAAGGCATATGGGTACAGAAGCAGTGGTGGGGTGTATGGGCAGGACTGGGGATGAGCATATGTGAACAAAGAATCTGGAATGGGGGTCGGAACAGGGTTTCTGTAAGAGTTGGAGAGATGACAGTTGGATCAATATATTGGGGTCAGCTGGAAGTCACTTTACCACAGAACATGGCTATAGCTCTGTCTGAATCTGGCTCACTCCTACCAGAGTTGCCCTAGCTACCCCCTTCCCTGTGTCTTCTGGAACCCCGGCTTCTTCTCCAGTTCTGCACATGACCCCTTTAAGTGGAAAATCTACTTTCCTGCTTACTCCAGGAACAGTTACACACAGAGGTACAAATGGTCCCACAAATGCCTCCCATCTAAAGCTTTTCTTCTGTCCCACTGTACTTTTTTCAGCCTCCTGCCTATGGAGTTCTGCACTGCAGGTGCAGACAGACAAATGAGCCATAGAGTAGAATCATAGAATCATTTAGGTTGGAGAAGACCCTTAAGATCACCAAGTCCAACTGTAAAGCTAACACTGCCAAGTCCACCACTAAACCATGTCCCTAAGCGCCACATCTACGTCTTTTAAATACCTTGGGCAGCCTGTTCCAGTGCTTGACAACCCTTGTGGTGAAGACATTTTTCCTAATATCCAATCTAAACCTCGCCTGCCGCAGCTTGAGGCCATTTCCTCTCGTCTTATCACTAGTTACTTGATAGAAGGGACCAGCACCCACCTCACTACAACCCCCCT
>JAVJGG010000008.1:31745743-31764178 GCA_035590195.1 Aviceda cuculoides
GGGCCGGGGGAGAGAAGGGGCTGCCACGCTCCCTCTCCGCTTCCAGCGAAGCGGGAGCGGCTCTTCCTCATCCCACTCTCTTCCTTCCTTCTTTGCTGGGACCCCCCCGGCTCCCCCCGCCCCGCACCCTGCGGGGCAGCCCCGGGACCTGCCGACCTCGCTCAACCGCCCCCGGGCTCGGGCAGCCCCCCGGGGGGGTGGGGGGGTGCCGAGGCCAGGCGGCGGAGCCCCCCCCCTTCCCCCGAAAGGCTCTCTGCGCCGCAAGCCCGCAGGAATGGGCTGGGAAAGCCGGATTTGGGGCAACCTGCGGAGGGGTCGGACGTGACCTGCGCTGAGAGCGGAGCTGAAGGCTCAGCAGCCGCAGTTAGCACCGGTCACTTCCACCCAGATTTGGGGGCTTTTTCAAAAATTTTTTTAATTTTTTTTATTTTTTTTTTCGGGCTGGAAACTTTTCTTGGGTGTGCCTAGAGCCGCGTAATTTCGTAATTATTTTTTCAGACACCGTTGTCTATACGCAGCCTGTGCGACCACAGGTTGTTAAAGACTGGATGGGTTTTTTTGCTCATTACCAACTGGATCTCTGCAAGGTTTAATTAAGCCTCGTCACGGTTCTGTTCCCGAACGAACTAAGTTCTCTGCTCGGGACTGCTCTGTATTGCGGGACCGAAAAGGTACGATGCCATGTACCCAAAATGATTGTAGCCTTTCGGGCTGTTACCGAGGTTAAATGCAGGTCCCGGGACGGTAAGGGCAAAGCGCTGGTAGCTGCCCAAGAAGAAAAATCGTTATTTTTAATTGAGTCGAGTTTTGGTTTTGTTTTGGGTTTTTTTTAAGTTTTTTTTTCTTTCCCAGCGTAGCTGGAAAGCGTCTTTGTTCTGGGGGAATTAGCGGAGGCTTTAAAACGTGCTCGACACGATTGACTTCTGGGGGGGGTCTGTACAGCGAATAGTGACGACCCTCAGGGACAGAACTCCAGTAACCTGGGCTGGGATAGCGGGGTCCCACCGACGACTTGCCTTTTGGTTTGGTGGGGTTTTCTTTCTTTCTTTCTTTAAAAAAAAAAAAAACCAAACCCCAAACTTTCATTATTTCAAAACTGTGGCCAGGAGCAGGGGGTGTCATTTCAGAAAGGCCCCCCCCCCCCGCCGTGGCCCCCCGAGCCGCGTCTCTCCAGCCGCACATCCGAAGTTTCTCTCCCCTTTTCGTTCCCCGGTCCCAAGATTTGGCTGGTAACAACCAAATCTCCGTGGGACGGTTCGCTCTCGTCCCCGGCTCGGCATCCAGCTCAGCCCCTCGCCGTCAGGTTCCTCAGCGGCCCCTTTTCGGACACCTTTTCCCTCGGAGATGTCCCCCAGCCCCTATTTTTATGTGTCCCCCCCCCGTCCCCCCGTCCCTCTCCCGCCCCAGTGGCACCGGGGCTGGCGGCTTCGTCTCTTGTCAAACTTGGCGTAGATTTATTGGGGCGTAAATTCAGGTACTCGGAGCTCTGCAGCCGGCCGGGTTGTCTTCCTCTTCGGCGTCCTTAAATTCAGCGATTTTAAATCTCGTCGTTAAAAATACCAAATGCAAACCCTCGGCACCCCCGGGTGTCTGCCGGTACTTTTATTTCTCCCGGCACATAGGGAATTATTTGACATATAGGAAGCAGCGAAGAATTGCCTCCTTTTAGCAGAAGGTCAAACGGTGCAATTAAGCAAAAAAAGTTCAGAGCCGGGAAAAGCTGGGATATCGCTGTAAAAAAGCAGCAACGACCGGGGTTTTTGGTGTTTTGTCGTTTTCTTTTTTTTTTTTCCCCCCCAATGCAACCGCCTTTTGGACTCGAGGTCGCTCGGTTATTTCCTCGTCCGGGGGAGATACCGCGCTCCCGAGGGGCCCGATTCTGCTCCCCGGGCAGTTCCCGGTGCGGTGGGGGGGTCCCGGCTCTGAAGCCGTGTCTCCCCTCAGCCCTCGCTCGGGCGAAGCGGGATGGGGAGCACATCTGCTCCCCAGGCTTCGTTTGGGCTGCCGCGAAAATGAGCGGTTACGGTAAAATATTCACATTTTTCGTAAAATATTCAAAAGCTCGGGGGAGAAACTTCCCGGTGGGTTGGAAATCCGTAAGGACAGAGCCGAGAGTGAGACCACCCCGACGAGTCATTTCTGACTCCCTGCAAAAAAAAAAAAAAAAAAAAAATCCAGAGGAGCTTCCAGGACCTGGTAGTTAACGGGGGTCAGTGCCCCCCCCCGCTCCGCTCAGCCCCAAATGTGCCTCTTCGGGGCAATTTCAGACTCGGCTGTTTTCTCTCACCCCTCCTTTAACCCCCCCGGTACATCCTACCCCCGGGAGCGGGCTCTCCCAGCGGCCCGTGTTCGTTTTTTCCCCGCTGCCCCCCGGCCCCCCCGGGCGCCCTGTGCCGGGCAGAGGGAGCGGGACCCCCCCGGCACCTGCCCTGCGCTCCCCGGAGCGGGACGAGCCCTTCTGCAGGGTCGCAACTACTTTCAAGTCATTAGTGCTTCTTAGGGGTTTGGTTTTTCTTTTTTCTTTTCTTTTTTTTTTCCTTTTTTTTAATAGTTTCTCTGCACCAGCCTCTTATCTTTTTCTCGCAGCCACTCGAGCCAGTGAAACCAGTGGGCGTGCAGGCAGTGGCGGAGATCTCGCTCGTCTTCTCTGCAGTTAAAGAGCTGCCAGCGCGGTGATTCCGCTCCAGCTGCTGCTGCTGGTCAGTACTCACCACCGACAGTCCTTTATCTCCCGGGTTCAGCTTATTATTTTTATTTTTTTATTTTTTTTCCCCGGGAGGAAAATGCGAGAGAAATTTGTGTTCGGCCGTTTTCTGCAGACTTGACCCCCCCCAGCTGCGGATCTGTCCGTGCTCGGACTTCCCCGGGGTGGGAGGCTGAAGCGTTACTGGTGTTTCCCTGCGCACGGTAATTCTGCAAACGACCGGTACAGCCAGGCTGCAAAGCCACTTGTGGGTCCCATCGGCAGAGCCCCCCCCGCGGCAGTGGCCGTGGCCTGTCCCGGGCCACGATTAACCCTTCCCGGGGCCCTGGCACTGTCCCAGTTAGGGTAGTGCTGGGACATCCTGGGGTGGTGCTGGGACAAAGCTGGGGCAGGCTGGGACTGCCCTGGTGCGGTCTGGGACAGCACTGGGACAGTTGGGACAGCACTGGGACAGTCTGGGATTGTCCTAGGGCAGTTACAGTAGTGGTGGGACTGTACTGGGACAGTTAGGATAGTTGCTGGGACATCCTGGGATGGTGCTGGGGTTGTTCTGGGACAGTGTGGGACAGTGCTGGGACAGTCTGGGAGTGTCCTGGGACAGTTAGGATAGTGCTGGGACATCCTGGGACGGTGCTGGGATTGTCCTGGGACAGTCTGGGAAAGCCTGGGACAGTGCTGGGACAGTTAGGATAGTGGTGGGACTGTCCTGGGACAGTTAAGATAGTGCTGGGACAGTCTGGGACAGTGCTGGGATTGTCCTGGGACAGTCTGGGACAGTTAGGATAGTGGTGGGACTGTCCTGGGACTCTCCTAGGAGACTTGGGATAGTGCTGGGACATGCTGGGACGGTGCTGGGCAGGCTGGGAGAGGGCAGCGCCAGGAGGAGCGAGCAGCCGAGCCGGGTCGGGGGCAGTGCAGGCAGGGCAGGCAGGGCAGTGCAGATATTTATTATCTACTTTTATTATATAGAGCTATATCAAAGATGTCAACACTCACCTATTGAACTTGAGAATTATTTGCACTCTGAAACGCTGGTGGCTCTGAAAAGATGTTTTCTTAGGTTTTCTTCATGACTTTTGCTTAGATATCCATGCGAAATGCAGGTCCTTCTTGGCCACGTGCATTTAGCGGACCAAATTAATTAAAGATGTGTGTTTCATACAATCCCACAGGACAACTTTAGTCACCAGTGAAATTTTATTTGACTTGGCAATGTAACAGCGGGGACTTGACTCATCAAGATGTAAATTAAGAGTAAACAGAGAAAAAAATGCTTCTCTGTGTACATCTGAATGTATATTTCCTCATTTTAATAGATTGATATTACTTCTCGGTCATAAATTAATAAGCGCCCTAGAGGGAATTCAGGGAAGAGTAACCAAAATGATTAGCTTACTAAAGGGCTAATGTATGGAGAAACTTTGTTCAATATCTGGAACGTACATCTGCATAGCTAAAAGTGAAAGTCGTTTGGGCAACGAAATGTACGTGTTTGTGGCCGGGGAGATTTGCCATGTGCGCAGCTGACGGTACTGCTCCCGCTGAGGCGCGCGCGCGTACTAGCTGTGCTCACGTACGGCCCTAGATTCCAGCCGAGGACTCAAAGATTCCAGCCGAGGACTCAAACTGGTTTTGAGTTGTTGCTTCAAGGTATGCCAACTCTAGAGAGAAAAATGAGATTTCAGAAGCTTCGCATGCCTGGCCTGTCGTATCACCTCACCCTACGTGACTTAATGGGCAACTACGTATTTGTCACTCTTCCCAGAGTCCAGATTTTCTCACATATTTCACAGCAATTGAAGCACTTGATCTGGGACTTTGTATCCTGCCTCAGAGGCTGCGTCCCCCAAGGCTGGATACGGTCGCATCTAGCGTATAGGTACAGTACCAGTTATGTCTCTTTGAGCTTGTGTCGCAGTCATTCTTCCCCACAAAGAAACAAAAGGGTGTTGGGGAAAACATCTGAAGGAGAAGAATGTGTCCTCAGGATTAGCATTTCTTCGCTTCAGTACGTATTTTTAAAATTATTTTTATCATCAGCTCTTACATCCTGTTCTTGTTTGTATGTTGCCCCCTTGGCTTACTTGGGTAAGATCACTTCTGGGGAGTCCAGAAACCATCTGACTCGTTATAGCAATTCCGTATACTGACTTCCAGCGATTATGGAGAGCTGTAGCGTGCTTATAAAATGTGACAGTCATGTCATAGCCACGATGGCTTAAGGATGTAAGCAAAACAGATAACAGTTATAAAATGTTATATGAAAAGGAAGTCTTGTTAGTTATTAAAAGCGTGTCAGTGTAAAATGATACTCAGGAAGTTTTTGCCCATGACAAAATTGTTACCTTATTTTAGTGAATGGGGCTTGCCTTTTATTACAGCTGAAGGAGTGGCTCAGCTCCATGTGACACTACCAAAGCCCTGAGTTGACACAATCGGCACGTCTTTGTGGAGACCCTCGCTCTCCACGTGGAACACAACCGTTTCTAGTACACGTCGGCTACCTCTGGTACAGATCTCGGGAAGGAGACCAGCAGCACCTGGTTCGCTGCCCAGAAGTATGCTTCGTTTGGAAACTTTGGCAAAGTTTTCCACCTGAGACTCTCATCCATCTGAGAGCATCTTGAATTATTTGGTGCTTGGGTAGCTTGGATGGGACCATAGGCCTGGATCCCCAAATGCCATCTGGGATCCTCGGGCATCTGACTCCTGTTTAAGTATTTCTCGTCAGGTAGTAGGAGGCGAGTGTCTGAGTAGCTTTAGAGTTTGAGCCTCTTCTTTTTTTCTTAGGCATTATACCAAAGATCTCTCATTGCACCTGTAAATGTACGTTTACTAGAAAGTAACCCTGGACAAGAATATCCTGCTTCTAATGAAGGGATTTCAGCTGCTCCGTCTGGTGTCCTGCACCGCACGGTTGGATAACTGAGCCCCGTTTTGTAATCGGCAGGAGGTGAGACTGTCGTAGAAGTAAATCTTTGCTCCCGAGAACAGGGGAGAAGCATCAGTCTGTTGAAAAGCGCTTAGAGCCTCCAAGGTTAAGCCCATACAACTTCATTTGGAAGGAAAAAGAAGAAATCTCAGAAACGGTGGAGGAAAGTATGGGTGGGGGAAAGTGAAAAAAAGTGGGGTGGGGTGGCAAGAAGCAATCTGCTCCCCCAGAGGCTCTCGCTGAGGAATTAGAGTTCATAGTACCCTGCCTGAATGTGTTTTATCACACGGAAGGCAATTACGTGGAAACACTTTAAAATACATAGGTTATTGATGTCACATAGGTATGTATGCACACTAATTGTATCAGCTGATTGAAGAAACGAGACGAGACTAATTAGCAGAATTAGGGTTTTTTAACAGTAGCTCTGAACGTTCTCCTGCCAGAATTGCTGCCCTCAGAGAGCTTTCTAGAATACATACGTGCTCTTGCCACCTTACTACAAAAGTCATCTACTGGGAAAATCCGGGATTGTCTCTACTCCTTCCCTTTGGAGCCCTAGATCTCCGAGGAAGGAAAATAAGCATGTCATGTGAAAACCCCCTAAAGGTTGTACTTGATATTTTAACTTCCCTTTGCAAGGCAGCTGCTGCATTTGCACGTGTGGGAATCTGGTGAGCCATACAATCTTAGGCTGAGGATTTCTATTCACTAGGGATTAGCTGAACTGTTTTCCTAAATCAGTCACCAGATCTGGATTCCAAATTAACAAAGTGGTGCTGAGCAATAATGTAGACTCTAGGTAGCAGCTTTGCAAACTTATTCAATGCAAGCCTTATAAAAGCGGGCTGTCTAACGGCCTTAGCTTTAGTGCAGTGAACTCTGAGAACTAGGGGACTTACTGAATTTACAACAAGTAAAAAGCTCAGGTTCATTCAGCTCCAAGGACGCTGAATGAGAAATGCCGGTCTTTGCACAATTACTCCGAACGCAACTACTCACCACAGAAGGTTCAGAAGATGCAGAATGACTGTGTCCCAGAAAATAGCCTTAGAAGGGACCCCAGCGATCAGTGAACTTGCCCCTATGCCCTGATGACCCGCTGTCCCTCTGTCTTTCCCACTTGTCTAGCCTGTTCCTGAAGCCATCCGGGGGTGGAGGTTTCACCCCCCCCCCGCGATCTGTGCCAGTGTTTAACCCTCCTTCACGTAGGAAGTCTTTTCTTGGCATCTTTTCCGTAGTCACCTGTAGACTAAACCATGCCAGTCCTTTTGCTTTTTCCTAATAGGTGTCTTTTTTTTCTCGACCTCTGACAATTGTTACCTCTCCTTTCTGAACTCTGTCCAATTTCTCTTTTGCTGTATCTCAAACGAGACTCGGTATTTGAGGGAAGAGCTTGCCGCTGCTGAGGGAGCAGACCACTCAAGTCTCCTAAAGGCTGTCTTACTCTTTACGTATCCCACTACGGGGTTTGCTTTTTTTTTTTTTTTTTTTTAATTGCAGCAGAGCCTGGCTGTGCTCCCCTGGCTCCTTTCTATGGGGCTGCTGTTTTACAATTTTTGCCTAGCCTGTACTTGTGCAGTGTGAAAGTGCAGGGCTTTGCATAGGTCCTTATTGCTTTGCCACCTGTTTTTAAGACTATTTCTCCAATTTGTCAAGATAATCTGAATTTCAGTTCTATCTTCCAGTGAGCTGGCAGCCTCTATTAGCATGAGGTTATCTTCAGTGATGAATAAGCACATTTTATCTTCCCCCATGCAGGTTGTTAATGGAAATACTGAGAAGCCCCAAATTTAGCACAGACCCCTGGGGAATCCCACTCTGTACATCCTACCATTTCAATAACTAACCATTGATAAAAGCTTCTAGTGAACGGCTTCCCAGACAGTTTGTACTCATCCTATACTAGTTTCCTCTAAACTGCGTTTCCTTGCCTTAGGTAGAAGAATAATCCGTGTCAGTGTCAAAACCCCTCCAGATATGACACCTCCCGCTTCTCCCATCTGTTACCCTGTTGCAGAACGAAACTAGATCAGTATGTCACCACCTAGTCTTATCCCAAAAAAGACTGTACGTGCTTAATCCAAGCCGTTACGAGGCGTGGAGCGGCAGATCCCGAACTAGGGCCTGAAATGAAGGCACGGCCTCTGCAGGCGGGCACCGAGCTGGCTGCGGTCGGAGTGGCGCGGCGGGGCTCTCCAGCTGAGGTACGGCTGTCGGCGTTAGCGGGGGTCGCGGCTGGAGCCGTGCGGTGGGAGACCCTGCCCTACAGCCTTTTCCCATCCTTCTTTTCCGCAGGTGAGAATGGCGTTTGAGCCAAGTGACTTTCGGATGCTGTTCGTAGCAAAAGAAAAAGAAACCAGGTGGACCTCTGGAACACACCAAAAGAAAAAGAGACCGTTAAAAGGCGACTTTCATGCAGATACTTAATGAAAATGCGCAGAAGATGTCCTGCAGAGGGACAGGGGAAATACACCATGCAGCCAGAGATCTGAAACCTCCAGTCATTAACTTGATCCTCCTCAGCAGGGCGTGCCAAGAGGGAACAAATATTAGGGACAACTTGATGCACGTAGGTGTGATTTATCTTTAGAGGTGTACAGCATACACCATGTCACATCACACTTCTTTATAGTCAGAAGAGAGAATTAGGTACTTTGAGTATAATATTTATAATATATATTTTATATATATATTTAAAATTCCTCTAGTTTGTTTTAGAGAGGAGTTGCACCCCTAAATACCTGTTTGTGCAGAGCATGATCTGACCTGTCGGCTGTAGACATCCGTATTTTATATGTCTAATGTTAAGTTATGCATTTTTTGCTTTTTGTGTCAGATGCATAACAAATCACTTCTGATCTCTTAATTCTTATGGAAAGAGAGGCAATATCTCCACATTGGGAATGCCCCGTTAATTTGAATTTTAGGAAAGCTTGGTATCAGCAGGGCACTATTTACATGTGCGACATCTAAATGCCTCCAATTATAACTCCAAACATAAGCATAAGCTTCTAATCTGCTGGATATATCACTTCTCTCATAACTGCCATCATTCCTCTTGTTGTCTGGTTAAGAACTGCGGGTTTAGATGGAGCCTAGTCCTGAAAAAATCTTAAGGAAGAGGAAGGCTTTATGGCTCGCATTAGGGAGTTCCTATTAAGAAACTGCCAGTCACAGAGCACAAAAACCTCTTATCTGTGGGACATGGAAGTTAATCTCAATAGATTTCTACTGTAGATATACTAAGTAGTATTAAACACCTGCGCAGATACTTATTCAGAGTGTAAATCCAATATCATATAATTCACTTCACTTGGTTGATCCAGATTAATTTTCTTAAAGCGCCTTGTCTAGACAAATCCTGAGCATGTCTTTGACCTGATAACAGAGCTAAACCATCTGTGCCACGGTAGGTGTGCATCCCGATGGCGAGTGTCACCGATGGAGAGTCCCAGGGCCACTGGCTTCCACATTGCTACTCGAGGGGTATAGAAGCCAAAAATGGCATGGGAATTTTATTGTAATCTGATAGATCTGACGACCCTGTTAATTCGTATGGTCACAAATATTAAAGTCTGGTAGCACGTGTGACTACTCCTTTAGGCTTGGCGTATAAAAGCCCCACATGCTGAACAACAGCTCCGAAGGGGGTTTTCCCAGGGCGCAGAGAAGAGCCGTCGTACGGATCCAGCTGCGGCAGTGTGCAGAGCACGAGACACCCCGCTTATGCTGGACTTTTCCCCCAGTCTTCTATGATGCAGATAAGAATGTCTATCCTGAAACTGAATTGGGAAATTCAGTTGAATCCTAAAACTTGGTAAAAACTCCTAATAGGTAACAGTAACACGATAATTCGTTGCGGAAGGGAATGCAGGTGAAGCCCACGCAGGTGTAAAAAACCACTTGGCTTTAAAATGTTAATTGCTGTGTTAATACCCCTTCTCCTCCCAAACATTGCTTTGCTGGAAGACTCTGTAGTATTGCTGTAGGACCCCATAGAGGTGGTGAGTATATGCTTGGGCCATTTAGAACAAATTCCAAAGTGGTTTTTCGACCCTGGGCACCAGGTCATTGAAATATAATGCCAGAAAACTGCCTTAATTCAGTTCAAGTGATCGGCATGGTTTCTGAGAAGGTACGTGGCTTTAACAGTTAGAAGATTATGAAGTTGCAGTTTTCGTGGTGATCCCCCAACCCATCTGTTTCGAAAAGGTCAGGATGAGATCATACTTCTGTGTCTGAGTTAGCACTGTGCTGCAGGGAAGGCACTGCAGAAAATGAAAGCGCTCTTTACGTGTGACGGGGAGAATACTGCTGCGTTCTGTCAAGTTTTCTTTGGTAGCTGTTTCAGGGGGCTTAGAGGCAACTTAAAAAGATACAAAAATACTGCATGAAATTGCACGCGGTTTTGTATCACTTTGCTACGTGATCTATTTACTATGCTAAGTAATCGATGTGGCTGTAAATGTGAGTCTGACTTTTACACATTAAAATGATGAAATGGCTCACTTCGTATTTACAGATTCAACAATAATGTAGTTACGCACTTTTTTCAATTTGCAAGTGGTAGTCTCCCCCCGCCCCCCCTAAATAAGACAGGAAGACTAGTGACCAGTGACGTGGAGAAGGCCGAGGTACTGCCCTGTGTAGTCAAGGCGATCGATCGAGCTTGGAGACAATTCATCTCACTCGTACGTAGACATCTACCGTTGGTCAACTGAACAGATTACTCATGGTACCCTTCGTCATTAATTAATGTTAATTTGGTGTAAACATATCAAAGGAGGTCGGTAGGCCTCCTCTAGCTTGGATGACGAATTGAAATAACATAATAAAGCTCTCTGAGAAAGACATTACACCCGTTTTATAGCTTGTGCAGTAGGAACTGGAAGTAGGAGCCCCAATTACGCCTTTCTTTCTCGTCTCTTTGTTCACATGGAACAGCTCTGCCTCTCACCTGCCTACTCCTAGTTTTTAATTATGAAAATATTATGGAGGAATCTTGTTACAAAGCAAGATAAAAAGTTTATTTTTCTCCAAGTCTGTTAAATCACAGAACATATACTTTCTGTGCACAGGACTCCATCCAAGGGTGAAAAGCCCCCCCAGACTCTGCAAATCTCTACCTTTTGGTTCCCTGGCAAACAAGTAGCTCAGCCCTAGTGTTTGCTCGCATATATTAGTTACAGATAGTTTGTTACTACCGTACTTTGTAGTTGCTGTATTTTTTGTTACGGTAGGTGTTTCTGTGTTTGTTGGCAAATAAATAAAATAATGCACGTGTGATTTCTTTTAATGGTCAGCTTTATGAAATTCCTGGGCTTTAAGCCATATGTAAAGGAAGTATGACATGATGACTCTAATCTATGTTCTGCTCTCGAGAAATAGGCCACATTCCTTCCAAATGTGCAGTTTGACATTCATTGTGAATGCCCAGAGAAGACTTGGGAGTCAAAATTGTTGGTCTTTGTAGTGTGGGAGACCGGGATGATGGCATCACCTCCTGGGTGCATCTGTGCCATAAGGCACCAATGTTCTCCCTGAAATGCAGATGTCTCGGGTGGGATTCTTCTAATCTAAATGTAGATGTCTGCTATAGGGCTGTTTGTATCTAAGCGTGTCACCTTAGGTAACGTTTGTGGTTAATGGAGAGGAGGAGGTAATTCTGGGGAATTATTCATCCGACCCATTTTTGACATTTCCTTTGTGATGAGAAGAACCACACGTTACAAGTGTCTGTTTCTCTCCTCTAGTGTCCTGTTAACAAGAGGGCTGAGGCCACCCACTGTCACCAGCCGCACCCGAGACCAGTATTTCCAGAAGAGCAGTCCAGTAGCAGCAGTCAGTTGGCGCTGAGGCCCGCAGAAGAAGGGAGGACAGCTCTTGGCCAGCCTTTCGGTCACCCTCATTGACACCAAACAAGAAAAGGGCACGAACCGGTGAGCCCGACTGAGCCAGTGCGTCGCAGCTGGCACCGCGACAGGCAGCGGAGGTTGGACTCTCAGAAGCAAAAGCATAACTAATTTTAGTTTTTAGATCTTTAGTATCTTCCCAGTCACTGATAAAACTGTCATCTTCAAGGAACACAATGTCCCAGTATTTTTGTCTGATACTACAACTACGTCTCCTCCTTCTGCCCCTGATAGTATTGATGTTCTCAGATGATATCTCTGGACTAGATTCACTCTAGAAGGGCAAACCCCCCTATTTCTAGAGAGAAAGTCCTCTCCTTGGCTTTCCGTTTGGCTACAGGAATTATTTTTCATCATACGTTGCAGTGAGGAGCTACAATCCAGCCAGTCCTTCTGGTGTCTTTGTTGTCAGGAAAAAATGATCTATCAAAGCTCATTTAGGGGGTGCTTCAGCCAGACACTTATGAGTGCTGATTCTTTGTTATTTTCTCATTACGTGGTTCCTAGGTTTCTAAAGGTCTTGACATACATTCTCTACCAATAAGAAAAAATCCCTCCTCATGAGATTTAAGCATGCTGCTTTTATCTTTAACGGAGCCATGTTTGAGCGTCTGTCATCATGTTCTCTAAATCATCTGTCAATGAAATCCACATTTTTCGTAGCCATTACCTCAGCTCAGGGATAAATAAAGTTCTAGCTTTTATGTCTAATCCTCCATATTATTTTCAGGTGGATAGGGTAACACTGAGGCCACATCTTAAATTTATTCTAAAGGTGGTTTCAGACTTCTTATTAATCAGTATATCCACTTACCGACATTTTTTCCCAGGAGCCAGCTCACCGGTCGAAGGATCAAAACGTCGATCCTTCTTGAACGCACTGCCTTAGCCAGACAAAGCTCTTCTGCAAACCCGTGATGCTCTTTGGTCTCAAACAGCCTTTGTTGTTCAGGATCAAGTCTAAAAAGACGTAACCTCGACTTCGAACTCACTCGAAGTGAGTTAGCAGACTTTATCAGAGCCACGTTCGATGTTATCAGAGCAGATCCACCCACCCGCCTCAAGGCGTACGCAACCGGCGCACAAGGCGCTGCCGCAGCGTCTGCTGGCGGGGTTCCAGTAGCTGCGGTGGAGGCACCCCGCGGTCGCTGGGACTCCCATTTACGAAGCAGTACTCGTGCTGGTAGCACAGTGATTGCTTGAAGGACCCCGATTCCTGGGTCCTCGTTCCGACGGGTAGCGCGCGTTTACTGGCGCGACTGCGCTCCTAACGAAACGCCCGGGAGGAGCTTCGCCGGTGCCAGAACGTGAAGAAAGAAGAGCGGTTGCCTTCGTCAGCGTGATTTTCCGGAATGTTCTCTGGGTGTAGCTCCCACAACCGGCCCTGCTGTTCCCCGGGTGCGAGGCTCGTCGCGGGGACCGGAGAAGTGGGTGGCGATCCGTTCACGCGCTTGTGGGATGGAAAGCAGAGGTGAGCAGGTTGTGCGCACACCTTGTTGTGGGCACGTAGCAACATTAGAAACTTGTGAATTCTTTTGCAGAAGAGACACAGCATTTAGAGTGGGTTTTGGCTGCACAAAGCACCCTGAAGTATCACAGCCGTTACAAGGTCAGCGAGCCTCGTATCGGTCCTTGTAAAACACTCGATGGGAAACTCAGTGCTATATCTTTGCTGAGGATTCTCGTTGTTATTATTATTAGCAGCAAAGAACCTATGGTTGCTAACACTGTTACTAAGAGTCATGAGTTTTTTCCTAAGAATTAGACCTCATCAGAAATCAGAAGCAGGATTTGTTTTGTGTGCTGCTAAATTTTCTTTATTAAACCCGGTGATATATAGCAAGATTACATGCCAACCCACAGAAGTCCTTCAGAGTTGTTATTTTAAACTTGTATCAATGAACAATTTATTCTGAAGCCTTTCAAATGTGTATGCATATGCATTATATACATATATACTCTCTCTCTCTATGTAGATGTAGTGACAAAGCAAGTAGTTTAATACATTTTATGGGTCCAGCCTGCAGTTCTGCATACATGAACTTGTGTGTGGTCAAGGAGGCTTGCATATTTTTGAACTCTAAGTTGGCCTAATAAAAGATATCAGACTACAGTGCTTGCTTTGTCAACCCTGTTTTGCTGGTTCAGAATGACTTGCAAGCTTAATTTTCAATTTTTAACATAAAAACCAAGAAAAAGAAGTGTTTACTTACTGCAAGGAGTTGATTCCGTGTTAATGACCCTGACGGAGGCTTGTACACAAGGTACGGATTGTTGCCAATTTGATGTATATTCGTGTTACAGAATATGAAAATGTGAAGTTATACCATCTTGAGGATTTTGTTTTTATAAGTAGGATTGGTTAAAAAAACCTTTAAGTAATCATACCGTGTGTTTGATGGTGGAAATTAGTATGAATGTTTCTGGCAGTGGAATGATGTGATGTGGTTATGCGTTTCTGTTTTCACTGCCTGCTCAGTATTGGCCTTTTACAAATACAGATTACCATGTCGATGGAAGGAATTTACAGCTTTGGCCCCCTTGTCTCACTCTGTGTTACAGCACCTTTTTTGTACTTTATGTTACATATCCTCCCAACTGTATTTTCCTGACAGAAAAAGGAAATGTCTGTGGACTGAGATCCTGAAAACGTGTGAGCTTTACTATTTAATTGGATGAAATGAGTATTATTTCCCACTTACCTTGATTTCCTGTGGGCTGAAAATCTTGCTCCTCTGAAATCAGTAGCAAACTTTCTGCTGCGTGTGGCAGGATGGAGGGTTCATCAGTGATCCCGTACCAGCTGGTGACATTGCGTACTGGAAGCCCAGAAAAAAACCCAACCCCTTAATAATGACGGCAGTAGAAAGAATGTTTTTAAAAAATCAGGAGTTAGAACTGTCAAATAAAATCCGCGAGTGAAATCCAAGCTGAATGCAGAAGCCGTGCGTATGATACGCTCAGTATTGTTAGTTTTGGGGCCTCACGGCACGGACAGGCAGAGCTGCACGACCCGTTGGGGTTATGTGGGCTGTCACGCTCCGTCCCTTCCTTACCTCCTCCGGTGGGCAAGGAGCTGCCTGCTCTGACCTCATGGAATCGCAGCTGTATTTGTGGAGTGCTCCCGTCCTTTGGCACTCCCTCCCCTCTACTTTAATAAGGTTTGAGTGCACCAGCGTGTTCTCTGGAAGCAAACTTCAGAACTTGTCTTTAATCCTGATGCAATGCATATTCAGAATTTTTTCTTTTCCTGGAGTTTAGTTCCAGAGGAAAACATACTTGACTGGTGCTCCCACCAGCCAGCTGCAGTTTGTAACAATAATTAACAGTAAGGTACTGCAGCAGAAATGGGGAGCAGAGAAATGCAGCCCAGCAGCTTCAGTTATGCAGTTCTGTTCACTTCTAAGGATTCCAAAGTGCTTAACGAACAATATTACAGGCAGGACGGGCAGCTCTGCCTGTGGCGAAGGTTTCCTAATGCTTCCTGTTGTAAGATTCTGGTTTTGCTTTTTTCAGAGCTTTGCCGAACTTTATGTGTTTAGGTTAAATTTATTTCTATCTAATGTCGGTCTCTGGGTGTTTTGTTTTGTTTTCATTCGTTTTTAATTTTTGAATTGAGAAGTGGTGGAACTATTTATAAGAAGGCAGCTAGCAAAAAATATGTTTTTCTGCTTATGGAAAAAAAAAAAAATCTGACCCCTGTATTTTAAAAGGTTTGCAGCAAAGACAGACCTTTCTCTGCCTTTGAATCAGGTATGTGCCTTTTGCCATCCTCACAAAGCCTTTCAAATTTGGTCGGCTGTTTCAAGATGTGGAAAAAAACCCCACGGTTACCAAATATTCCGTAGAGATTTACTAAAGCCTAACAGCAAATGTTTCCAGAGATTTCGTCTTCTCCGCCTCGCGCAGCTCCTTCCCGTGATCAGACTTTCCAGACGCCGTCCTCGCAGAACGACTGAGCCCTCGCTGGCTGGGCGCACCGGCGGCCAAACCCAGGGCGACCCCCGTAGCGCCGTCCCTGGGGGTTGCTGTGAGCCGCAGCAATGCCGCGCGGCGGGACCGAGTGCCGAGGGCAGGGATCCTGTCCCTCCGGAGCTGGGACGCAACTCGGGGCTCCCGAACGTTATCCTTCGTGGGCCGTCGGCAAGCCTCCAGCCTGGTTTCTCTTTGCCGTTGGCCTCAATGCGCGTAGGGGCTTGGAGAACCTCCGCAAGGCGCTGAGCGACCGCCTCTAACGTTGGGACTGGTCTCCCGCTTTGAGCGGGGAGTGGGACCACACGAGCTCCTGGGGGCCGTCCGCCCCGAGCTGGTCCGCGGCTCTGGGATTCTTCGCTGTCCCTTTCCCTATTAGTCTGGGGGGGCCCGAGGGCACCATCCTGGTGAAGGGTCTCTGTGGGTGCGATGCACGTAGTGGGAATAGTCTTCATTAGTTTGTTTTTAAAAACAAGTATGTGCAGAATGCCTCGTTAAGGTAATACTCCAGCTACGTGGACGAGTATCCTAAAATGAAGAATGACAGAATGATCTCTGCAGCCTCCCTATGCTTCCCACGTATGTTTGCGTCGGAACACTGGTCTAGTTTTGGGACTCATGGCTCATCCCTGCATCTAGCACGGCTCCGCTCTGGAGGTGAAGCCGCACCGAGGAGAACTGGTGGACGGTGACTGCGGAACCAGAGCTCGCTTGTTGAAGGTGCAAGGTATTTTCTGAATGAAGCAGGGCATGGTGGAAAAAAACCCTCAAGATCTCTGGGTTAAGGGAGTGGAATTCTGCTCTGGAGAGCTGGACAGTATCCGTGCCTCTTCTACCATGCTCCTGTGTGGTAATGGGCAAACATTTCCCAAGTGGTTATTAATTGCCAGAAGAGCCTTTCTGCTCGCGCCAGTAGTATCTGGAACAAGATGATTGTGCAAATGTCATCCATCAATCACAAGGCTTTCTTTGGTAATGTCAGAGATGACATTCCGTTTAATAAAGCCTTCGTCAAGTCAGGTTAGGTAATTGTTAGTTCCTTATATCTGTTTATTACCTAATGTTCACCTTCTATTTATATTTACACATTATACTTATAATTATTTATAAATGATTATTTGGCAGCGAATCAGGCAAACTATCTCGAAAATCTCTGAAATTCATGGAAATGTTCAGGCAGCATATGAGATTGCTTTTCAGACCTCAGCAGGCTAATTAGATCCTGCAGTTCATTCATTTGCACTGAACTCAATTGGAGTTTTACATGTGGAAAGTCTGCGAGATCAAAAATTATGCCCAATGGGCACATAGCTCTTTAGAAGAAAATGTCAGCTCCGGATGGTAGTATTTCTGACTTCGCATCGGTTGGACTCTCTCCCCCCCCCTCACTTTTCCTCTCTCTTTCAATTAGCTTTTCTTGCATTTTTACGCGAGTGGTTTTGAAAGGGTTCCTGGAAAAAAAACTTGCTGCATATACTGTACGTGTTTTCGTTTACAGATCACTGAAATGGATAGGCAGATAAACAAATAGATAGGGTTTTCTGAGCTTGTGAAATATGTTGCATAGTATAAACCCCTCTTCTAAGGCTGTTTTGTGAAATATGTCAAATGATATTTTTGGAATTATATTTCTGGAATATATTTTCAGAGTTCCTTATTGCTGTTCTTGATCTATGCACCCTTGTTTGACAGTCCCTTAATCTCTCCGATATAAACTGAATGAATAGCAGCATTTAAAAACATGGCTTCAGGGACTCCTTAGGAGGTTTCTTTGTAAGTGTACATTTACTAGTTCATCTGTAAATTTATTTTATGAGGTGTTTAAACCTCAAGAAAACTGAAAAGCATAATATTAATGCCTGGTTTACATCTGCTGAAGTCGATGGGAACTTTGCAATTGGCTTTAATGGTAGCCTGCGTCCTCTAATTATGAAAGTGGCAAGGATGATATACACAAAACCACAAGGAGAGTTTTCTGTTTCATCGTATCCTATTCTGTTTGCAGATGCACAAGCAAAGTATAATGCGGCTTGTTCTTGAATTAAACAGTTCAGTGTTCGGACCTAGTCCTGAACCACGTTGCTACTTCAGGTGGCGTTTTGCTTCTCAAAAGGTCACGGACCGCTCATTCTCCGTGTGGCTCACGAAGGGGACGTGGTAGGAAATCCAGCCAAATTTTCAAAAGGCTTTTGAGAATTACGCTTTTCGTTTCGATCTTACATCTGCCCCCTGGTATGAGTCATGGAAGAAGTTGATGAAGCAGTTTTCTTCCTAATTGTCTTGTTTTTTTTCATGCGATCGATTTTGACAAGGTTCCTGGAAATGCACATAATATCTGTAGCGCGTATGTACATGTTTTCCCTTAAGGTTCACTGAAGTGTAGTAGAAAGTTTCCATCGCGCTGTTGTAATCCCGGGCATCGTTTTCGTATCGTGTTAGTGAAAGTGAGTGAGAGTACACCACAACAAAAAAAGACTCCCCGAATTCAGCTTTTTTTCCGTTAGCGGAACAAGAGCAGCAGTCTGAACAGGCCAGAGCTGGTAAGTGATTTGTAGTAGTAAATAACGCTAGACAAAAATTCCCGCAAGCTTCTCGTTGATCCTGCTTCAGAGGTATTGCTCATTTGGTGGCCGAAGTGCTGGTCTTGCTTCGCCCTTTGAGTGCTTGTGAAAGATTTAAATAGTTTGTTGGTAACCGGAGCCGCTAGCGCGCTGCGGACAAGAGCTCCTCAAAAGTTTTCGGATGGGGCCGTGCTCAGCTGGAAAATGCCGCTTGGCGCGGGGTGAAAATGCCGTCCGTGGGCTGCACCAGCTCCACCGAAGCCCCCCAGGGCTCCGAGCCGGGGGGGGGGGGGGGGGGTGCCCCGGCCCCCCCGCCCCCGCCGGCCGCCCCCCGGGGGCCCCGACCGCCGG
>JAVJGG010000008.1:31769392-31786875 GCA_035590195.1 Aviceda cuculoides
GTGCGTTGCGGAGCGTTTGTCTCCGTTTCGGCAGAGGCGCGGCTTTGTCCTCCTGTAGCGGGTCAGGGACACCATCCTTCTCTTTGAGATGCTGGTCTTTTGGGGTGTTAAGCGCCAAGAGTTGTGTTAGCAGCTGGTTTCTCTTGCGCTCGAGAGCTCGACGTAGCGCGGCGGCTTTTCGCGTAGGGTAGGGAGGGTTTCCCTCGGGCTTTGCCCTCAACCTGACGTGTTGACGCTGTGGGCTTTCCGAAATAGCGCTGGCGTCCAGCACTGAAGCACCACCGAAGCATCGTCTTAGTAGTAGGTGGCTTGGTGATTTATCAAGAGCAAATATTAAATCAGGTTGGAAAACTATATTACTTCTGCAACATACTCCTTATAGCACCTTTACAGTTTCCAAATCTTTATTTTCAGTAGTTTGCCTGGACGCAGGCGATAAGCATGCTCAGAGAATACGTCAGGGTAGCTACGATCAAACCTATAAAGTATCTGCAATTCATCCATGCTTCTCCCACCAGCAGGTGTCATTCTGGAAAAAGGAAAATATTGTAAATTCCTGGACTGGAGAATTTGGCTGTGACAAAGCAGAAAAAAAAAATGTTTGCTTAAAATATAGCTTTTGAAGGATACTTCATTCCAAATAAAAACCAAGAGAAAGTTGGCTGGTCTGCACTTTTTAATAATCTTTGTGCAGCATGTAATCCTGACATACAACCAACAAAGGGCAGACGAAGGGTAAGGCAAACCAATGTCTAGTTAAAATCTGCTTTTTACTGTTCTCTGTGACATCTTCACCACTGCTTACTCCCCCCCATGACTATAAAATCGGTGATATTCATCAGTCTTTATGATGGGCTTTCAGCTTTAGTTCCCCCAAAGGAAACAGAGAATTAAGGTGTTGAATTCAGATCTCATTTACTTCAAGGTAAACTTGAAGTAATCTCATTGAAGCTAACTGAAATCAGTAGAATTGCTTGGGATTTGGTCCGAAGTGACCAAAAGTAGTATTTCACTTTCTACTCCATAAATGAGCCTCAGGCAGAAAATAATCACATAACCATTTTAATGTCTATTACAATATTTATGTTTTCCTTTAAGTGCTCATCTGGGTATTAGCTGCAGCCTCCTTTAAGACGAAGAGGTTCTTTTTGCTTTCTCGTAACCTAGATAACAGGCAGTGATGATCTCCAACAGGTTTTTATACGGTAAACTATGAGATTTAGGCAAAATTATTTCTCTGGAGTTTTCATGGGGTTTTTTTTCGTGTTTTTAGTTAAGTGAAATCATATAAGATTTTGTTTAGTCTTTTTTTGTTTTTTTAATTTTAGTGTTTTATTTTATTAATTTCAGAAGAAATGCATGTGCCCAAACATAGACCTCCTGGGTCGTTTTATAGCCCCAGGGGATCCCACCCGGCCTCTCGGTGCCGGTTCAAAGGCGCGGGGTCTCCTGTAGGTCCCGCACCGTATCTGCCAGCCCTGCACAGGTATCCTGGATACTCCGGGGTATTCCAGCGGGCATTAGGAACCTTCTTTTAGGCACCTGAAATTCTCCTTTAGACAAATGCTGTAAAAGATAATATGCTTCTACGAATGCTTGACAAAATTAAAGCTGGCACAGCTGTGAAGGTAATTCCACCGAAGGTGTTTTATTTAGGTTTAACAAGACATAGAGGCAGGAAAGTAATTCCGTATCTAACAAGCACAGAGCCATTGTGTTTCACGGGATGCTGTCCAGAGATATTTCGAATTCCGGCGGCTGAGCCGAACCTGCGCGTGGGCTGGGAGCTGCTGTCGCTGGGGGCAGGCGCCTCGAAAGGTCCAGGAAAGGCCCCCCGAATTCGGGGGCTCCTCGTCGGGGAGGGAGCGCTCTGAGGGTCAGGGCTGCTGGGAGCCTGGGAAAAGTCAGCGGAATTCCTCGCTTTTGGGCATGGTGCGGCAAACTAATTTCGCTGAAGAAAGCGGTAATTTCAGGTACCGGGGCACTCAGAGGGAGTTAGAGAAATATTTGCATTAATTTCATAGGCAATTAGAAGCCTAGGTTAATCAGGTCCGGTTTTGGTGGACTGCTGAATCAGAGGGAAGTTAAAAACCTTGAATATATTGGTTGGTGTAGTTATATATGAATTGTACAATGTGGGGTTAAGCGTTCCTGAATTTTCTTTTATAACAAGAACGATTCGTTGTATATAATATATAAAATAGATATTGTTTATGTATAAAATAAATATATAACTCATCTTAAAATAAAATTAAAGCAAGGTAGCAAATTCTAGATAAAATTAACCACAGGCATTAATTAGCATCGTATAGGCAGAGAACACTTTCCCATGAGCTCTTTTAAATCACTCACTCGCATTATGCTCGGTAGGAATTTGGACTACTTTTGCAGAAGTTTAAAAAATGAAATCGTTACAGGAAAAAGGCATGGTGTAGGGTGACTTACAAAGCAGTCATAAAATCTGATTTAGTAGTGTACCATATTAATTTTATAGTTTGCAAATGAAGCAGTAGAACTGTTTTCATGTACTTTTTTTTTTTTTTTTTTTTTATGTCTTTATCAGTCTTTTTCAGGATGAACCCCCAAGGCATGGCTGCGATGGTTGTTTGAAACAAGAAACAGATACCCTCTTGGTGTCCCTCGTTTCACTGCTCACTGGGAATCTGAGCCTGCACCAAGGTGGAGGAAGACTCCTACAGAGAACTGGGAACGGTTTGTCCCTTAAGAAGGGTATAATGCCATTTTTAATGTTTTTACCAAATACCAGGGCATGTGATAAAAGTTTATGGATCAGGAATTAATTGAAAGATTGTGAAATGGGAAAGAATGCGCATTGCGGGAAGCCCTGGAGAGCTGCAACCTAAGCACCCTGAGATCTGCGACCAAGCCCACACCGCTCCAGAATCTCTCTGGAGTGCTTGGAACCGTCTCAGATGACTGTTATTTTTGATATAATTTGCCAGCCCCAGTAAGCTCCCCCAGCCAGACTGGGAAAAGACGTTCCTTTTATTAACGATTGTCCAGGGAACTAAAGTGTGTTCTGGGTAGCGAAACATCTAGTTTATGGAATTAGCTACAGAACTCGGATTTAAAAAAACAAAAGGCAGCGTGAATTTGTTCCTGGGAGGTGGCACGTTTTTTGAAAAATGCTGTTCAAAACACAGTGTGCTTATATCTGAAGTCTGTTATCTGCAACATCAGAGTTTACAGTTTTATATGGATGAAATAACACATCTGTATGATGAAAGGTGAAATGTATAATTAAAATAATGTCTATAAGTATAGAACTATGTAAATATTACCTAAATCATCTGTGTAAGCATTAAATAAACTATTTCATTTCTAGAGGCTACAGAAAACACTTCAAAATTTTATACAGTCTTTCCACCCCCCCTAATTTTTAATATAATTGCCGTTTTAGAGCTAATCTGTCCATTCACTTTTTAATATTTGCAGTCGTGTTAAATTTTACCGAGGAACGATTTAGTTTGGGGAAACGGTTACACTTTATCCCAACTGTGGTTCGTGTTGTTTGAACAAGAAGTCCCTGAGTATTTGTCCCAAACACCAGTATTTTTACTCCACTGGCAGCTGTATGTCTGTGGTCACCCTAAAGCGATGTATGCGAAGAACGTACGCAGTGGCAGTGCCTCTTCCAGGGAGTACCAGGAGGAAAACTGGATGTGCTCAACCCACACGTAATTTGCTCCTCTTAGTGGAGGTCGCACGTAGACAGCGCTTAAATGTCACTTTTCGTTTCTGGATAAGATGGAGGTAAGGGATAGAAACCGTTTGAAAGCCATCGCTTGTGTTCCCTGGAACAGCTCTTCCGAGACGTAGCTTTACACTGAACACACGCAGAGCCGTGTCGTTATTAATGCTGAAAATGTGTTTACAATGGTTAGGTAAAATATTTGGTTACTGTTTAAATATTTTGATGTATTATAGCTCATACGCGGATTTTAGATGTCTGCTGCACTTAACAGTTCCAGTTTAAATAACTGGTTTCATTAAGATTCTCAGTGATACAAATTAATAACAAAAGGCAGTTAATACAGAGTGCAGTTATGAGACCAAAATACATGTGGTTTAAATTTAAAGAATTAAATGTTAGCATTTCCCTATAGAGCAAGGTTATTTGGGCAGTGGTGTACTGACATTATCACCACCCACGGAGAAGGGGACCTGTTGATCCTATTGGTTAAGCAGAAATTCAAAAAAGGAAAAAATGTGGGTCTGGAGGGTTTGCCTGGTGTAAGTGAATCACACAGGAAAAGTGCTGATACCCAGAGTCATCGTCGTGACCTTCTCTGATGGTTGGAAAGAGAAATAAGCCCGTGATATTTTTGTCAAGTTAGAGGGTTTAGGTTGCTTGCTAGGTAAAATTGGTCTTGGTTATTAATATAGTGGAAAGTTAAATGATGACCATGGAAATATGATAATAAGTGCTCTTGTAAATTAGACAGGAGTGATTTTCTGTGGCCGTTAAGAATGGTAATCCAGTGTGTTAACCGTGGGGCTGAAGGGCTGCTAAGAAAATAAATGTGGCAAGAGGATAAAATAAAAGTGTGTTTAAGTAGGTGTTTCTTCAAAGCTTCCTTCAGGAAGGTGTTTCTGGACACTACCACGCTGCTTCTGACAAATCGTGTCTGTTTAGATAAAGGTAAGCAAACAGCATTCATTTAATAAGACATTTTATAATAATTTTATTATAATAGTTATTCATTGTAAATAGTGCTATCTGTACCTCCGGATTCCTGTTTTAGCAAGCCTTTCTAATAATTTTATTGGACCTAGCTAGAAACAAATCTACTAAAAATAACAATTCCTAATTTGCCACTATTGAATGTTAGTTTAATCTGACAACTCTGGGATGGCTTTGCCTGTTATTCCTGGAAGAAACTACATAGAATTGGGTGGTTTGGGGTAGTTTCATCCAGCCGCGGGACTGCACAGAAAAGCCAGGTCTCCGCGTTGCTGGCTGTGGGGGCAGCTGGGCCCCCACGGCGCGGGCGCGGGCGGAGCCGTGCCCCGGCCTGCCCGTTACCCTGCGCTTCGGCTTTCGACGTTTTCTGGGGGAGGTATAGTTTCAACGTGAAAAGTCAAGGCGTGGTGGTTTACAATCAGTTTCGCTTCGTTCGGAGCTAAAACTCGAAGCAGAACCCGCCGGGGCCTAGAACCGTAGGAAGGCGGCCGTCGGGAAGTTGACGGGAGAGCACCCCAACGAGCGAGTTTCACTCAGCTCGTGCCGTAACCCCCTTTTTGCGAGTTCGCTTTTTCCGTGGCAGACGTGCCAGATGTCAAAAAATGGGTTGGTTTCGCTACCCCGTGGCACGGATGGATGCCACGGCTCTGAAGCGTCGCCCTCCGCCTGAGCAAGGCCTCCCGCTCCGTCTCGGCCGATACTTCGGATTTCTGCCAAGGGACGAGATTTTCTCAGCCCCGGGCTGGTAACTTTGACCTTCCGTTCGTCGGTAAAGCGAGGGATTCGGGGTAGGAGCCCAATCCCAGCCCCTACGGTTTTTTATAGTTGTGTCCAGCTCTGAACTCATTTCCCAAATCTCTGACCATGCTCTAAGTGGCGGCCGGTCCCAAAACGGCAGGAGTCACTTCAGCGCTGGGAGGCCACGGGAGGATTCGCGTGGTTCGAGTTTTCTTGGCTTTCGGGTATTTTGGGGACGCTGAGCACCCGCCGCCCTCGCTGGCTGGTGCAGGAGCTGCGGGTGCTGGTGGCACTGGGGAGATCAGACCCCTCCTGCCGCGGCACCCCTAGTTATGGTGGAGCAGCAATCTCTTGCTCTGCTTTTGCTTTTTGTAAAATTTTAGCGCGACTGGCCTGAAACGAACCTACGAACTGCACCGAGATACTTTTAGCAGAGCGTTGCTGGGCGTGTGGGAGTTCAGACTGGTCGGGGCTCCTTTGTTTGCTGGGCAGCTGATCTGTTTTCTTTCCCCCCAAAATACTGAGGGACGGAACTCCTGAGCTTCCAAAATTGTTGCTGACGGAGAAGCAAGGCCCCAGCAGCAATGGGGCTGAGTCAGATCGCAGACGTTGGCAACTTTGTCGAGAAGAACTAGAATGATGTTCAGAATAAGAAAAAAAAAAAAACAACAAACAAAACAAGAACACCAGACAATCAGTGATCTCCTGTGCATATAGTTTGCTTATTCATATGTCAGATTTTTGCGGTGAAATGGTACCTAGGCAAGTGCAGAGTGCAAGGGGAATGGCTGACTGAAGGTTTACGGGTGTCTTGAAATACAGCTCACAGACCCGAGGATTATTGTGAGTGGAATTTCCAATGTAATGCCTCACCTCTGCACGAGAGCGAATTTTGTACAGTCTGAGCCTATGTTACCGAAAAATACCGCTGGGCTGTTGGTGGAACGCAAATATTATGTGACTCTGAATCTCACTTGGTGTTTTAGACCATGAGAGTTTCAGATTTGAGTCACAGTAACTTGCACGTAGGGTATGTATATGCATATAGAGCACGCAAGCTGTAAGCAAGGCTTCTGCCTTGGGGTTATTTTCTCCTCGAATTGCAGGTTTGGTTCTCTGTTATTGCAAATCACTGTGGCCCCAGTGAATAGTCAGCAGCCAGGTGAGGCGCTTCCCAGTTTTTAAAAGAAACCCGAACTGGAAACCTTTACAGTCTTCCGTTTTCTTCTCTCTTTGGCCGCTTTGCTTTTCAGAGCCCTTGGCCCGAGAAGTCACGTTGCACCTTTCTTACACCTCGGCTCCTCCGTGGTGCTTCCTGCCTGGAGCTGCCGTCAGGATTTGTCCAGCCGCTAATTTCCCCCGTCGGAGCGCTCGGCAGCGTCTGGCCTTTCCCGGGAGGCAGCAGCTTGGCTGGCACTGCTGGAAGAGCACCTCGATCCCAGGGCGGTCACCGGAGGAGGCGGCACACGAGCGCCGGCTGGCAGCCCCGGGGGCGCGTCTGGGAAAAAAGGTGCTTTTTCTTCTCTTTTTTTTTTTTTTTTAACTTTTAATTCGGCACTTTTTGACTTAAAACGTGCATCTAGGCCAGCTGTGCAGAGCGACTTGCTGAGCAGAAGACTGCGGGGTAGGATTAGAGGCTCTGCTGAAGAGAGACTCTGCTTCAGCCTAGAGAACGATCCCACCACAAAATAAAATCAACTTTAAAAGTAATGAGATTTTCCACTGTTAACTTAATAGCAGCAAACCACATGTTCAAAACAATGTTTTAATTTTTTTTTTTTTTTTTCTGTATAAGGACTCATTTTTGGTAACAAATCCCAGACTATTAGCCCTGCCATTTTTCCACTGCTGGAGGAAAGTGTGGACTCTTGCTGAGTCGTACGGTGAGTATCGCAGAGATATTTGAATCTGCCACCAATAAAAAGGCCTCTGAAATGCTAGCGTAGAGGAACCAGTTCAAGGTAGAGGAAATGGAAAAAATGGGAAAAAGAAGAAACATCTCTTTGGATCTTTAGCTCTGTTATTTTTTTAGATTATATTTCTTCTGGGCTCCCAAAATCTTCAGTAACAAACAAGTTTTCTTTTAAAAAGTATTAAGTTATCAAAACATTTGCCAGGTCCTAATATTAAATCCTAGCAGTCAGCAATGTTTAAGTTCAGCCATATCATTTTGCTGAGTAAGTCATGCTAAAACTTGAAGTTTTCCCCTCGAAATGATCTTTCCAAATGAGATTGATATTGTGAGAAAAAAAGAAAAAAGAGAAGGACGCCTTCATCATGAGGAATTATGGAATTAATTTTCTTTATACACTCTGTTTGCACAAGACATTTTTGTTAACTCTTAATAAAAATACCATTCAGCTGCTACTTTCATTGTTTTTATCCTGGGACCAATACAACATTGTCATTATTGGATATAAAGTGCTGTAAAAACAAATCTAATTTGTTAAGTTTATTTTGATAAGAAATAAATATAAAGGTAGTGCATAGTTTGTACAGTGCTGCTATCATAGGACTCCTGGGTATAATTTATATAAAGAAAATAAAAAAGCATACATAACTTTCTAGTTGATTTCCTTTAACAGGGCTAATTGAAAACAGTTTCTGTTATTTAAAAGTAATTTATTTTAAATATACTTTTTAAAACAAAGTTCTTATTGATATCCATTTTAAGTATAATATTATCTCAGTGTGGGATACAAGTAAAAGGTCAAATCTTGTAGGAGTATTTTCTGTATGACTCAGTTCTGATCATAGATAAACTTATCGGGGAAACCAAATTAGTTAACCTTTTCAGTGCCAAAAGCTTGTTTTAACAGGCCACGACAGTTTCTTTCACAAACACAGAACTTCAAAGCTCATACTTTTGTTCCGAAACATGAAAAAGAGAGTGCTAGTTTCCGTTTTCTCTATCTGATAAAAGGCAAAGGCTAGTGATTTTAACGTGAAATTAGACTTGTTGAGATTCAGTATATAGGCACGGTAAGCAATACGTTATTAATTTTCAGCCGAGAGCTGTTGTGCGTAGCGGTACAGCGACAGAGAGATGCAATTTTTTTACTTTGATTATGCCTTTAGTTTACGGACCTTGTTAGAGGATATATTTTTTTCTTGCCCAGTAGCGTGATCCTTACGGATGCCTCTGATGACCGGAGCACTGGAAGACGCCCTAGGAACAAAACGCCCGTATGGGGCCTATCTCCGGGCACCGGCCTCTTTCCCTACTGCTCCGCGGGCTGTTGGATTCCTGGCCGGCTACCTGGTTTGCGACACTTCTCGGAAGTCCCTTCGGCTCTGCTGCCCTCGCCGTTCCCACGGCGGCAACGCCGGCCAAGGCCGCCGTCACTCGGGCTGCTTCGGCACACGCGGTCCGACCCAACGCCGGAGACCGCCCTTCCTTCCTAAAGCCCGATCCCGAGAGAGGGAAAAGGCTTCAACGGGCTCCGGGCCTGGGACCACCCTCGCGCCTGAGGAAAGCCCTCTCGGATGTCGAGCGGCCGGAGCCCTCTCGCTGACGTTGGCGCCGTCTCGCCGGTTTCGTGTGGTGGCCGGGGCACGGCTTGACGCGCGGCGGGGCGGGGGGGGTTTGCCCCGAACTGGCTCCTGGCACCTTCGCTGACGTCGCACGGCGTTTACCCTCACCGACCCGCGCGAAGAGGTTGTGCCGCGAGGGGTGAGGGGTGGCGAGGGCTCTCTCCACGTCGCTCCCGGAGAGCTACGTTTCAGACGTGATCTGGTGGAGGACCCTCGGGAGGCAGATATTAATGATATTTCTCGTATTCATTGGAGCAAATGCATTAAAAATAACCGCGGGTGAAGATACGCTGAAATCTGGGTTTGAAGGTCGAAGCACGCGCAGGGCTGGCTGAAGCTGTAGGAGTTTACTGGTTCCGCACAGCAAAAAGTAAAAGCAAAAGTCTGTAAGGCATGTCCCAGGCTGAACTCGAGTGGGCTTGGAGTGGAAATTTTGTCAGCCCTGGTCAAATGCAGTGAAACATTTGTCTCCTGCCGGCAGTGGCAATGAACTTTTTTTTTCTTCCATTATTTACAAAATATGAGCAAATAGGTAGTTAAAGCATTTCAATTCTTCCATCAATGGAAGAATTTTCCGTGGTATTTTCTAAGCAGAAAAATAACTGGTGCTTGGGGAATTACTTTGTCACTCTCACAAAATGTAATTTCACCCAAACAGGCAAAATAAAGCAATTATCTGGGCAGATAATGCAGCACGCTCTGCGTACATGGGCAGTGAAGATGACAGCCTTTTATTCCACGAACAAGAGACGATTGCTCTGGAAAACTCGCTGGGTCACTTTTAATTATTAAAAGAGCAAATCCATGGCTTCTTCGTGGACTAGTCACACTGTATGGTATTTTCCTTTTTGTTCTGTTTAAATTCAGCTTGGTTATTCATACTTCCTGGCAGTGGTTACGAGAGGAGGATGACTGAGAATTTGGTAGGTGAGCTCATCTCATTTTCACCGTCTCTCTAGAGCCACCCACTTTCCCTTCCTATGACTCGACACCTTACGAGTTTTGCGGAGCGAGACCGAAGTGCCGATCTCCCGCATCCCTCCATCCTCTGCCCCGTTTTGGCCCGCTCCCCTTTCCCCCTCTGCACGTTTCTCGTTTGGGAGCCCCTCTCACCGGCCGGACCCCCGCGTCACCTCCACGCGGGTGCCGTCTGGGGCCGGGGAGTCAGCAGAGAGGGACTCCGTGGGGGGAAGCCCTGGGGTCCCCAGCAAAACCCCGTCTCCAGCCCCGAACCCTGAAAACGAGCGCGCTCGTACGGTCTTAGGGAGCAGCTCAAACGTGGGGACTGCTGGGTCCGTGCGACGGGTGAGCCCAAACTGGCGTCGAAGCCGTTCTCCCGGCCGAAGAGTTACAGCTCCTGCCCCCTGCAGTGGGCGCCGGGGGACGTAATAACGCACGGGTTCCTTCCACAGCCCCGCTTCGGGTCCGAGCGCTTCCAGAGGCTGTGTACGGGCCTCCTCTCTTCTGTTTGGCCAGTTATTTTCTGCTGTTTGGCCAGTTATTTTCATGCGGCTTCTAGAAATGCTGGTAACTTTGAGATATTTGTTGCACTTGGCTCCTTTGGACAAGGGGTTCAGCCGCTTTTCTAAGGGGAGAGGCACGGAGGCGCACACGCCGACACCGAAACTGCCTCACAAAACGGGGCTAAGTTATGGACAACAGAGAAGTCTTTTTGGTGCTCTTGCACTAGCGGTTACACTAGTCTTTGGCGAGGATTTTCGGTGGGGATTTTGCCCCAGCTGCGCTGTCTCCACACCTTTCTCTTTCTGACTTACACGGAAAGAGGATTGAAACAGACCTGGGATGCGCTACCAGTCTCCTTATCTGAGATAACGAGAATAAGGGAGATTGCAGATGGCTCAATGCATCTTATAAGAGTTATATTAAACAATTGTCCTGCGCTAAACCTTCTGGTGCACCTCAGCTTCTGGATTTTGCTGTATGCTCTCCCACACTTCTGCTCCTAAAAAAATCTCATCGGCCCGGGCCTTTTAAATAAAGCACTGCCCAAACGTAGCAGCTCTAAAGTCGCCCTTTAGCGAGGGGCTGGGGAGGCCGTACCCCCCCCCCCGCCGCGCCGGGCGTTGGGGGTGCCCAGAGCTCCCGCTGATCCTGAAGCCGACGGCGAGCGCGACCGGCACGCTGACGGGCTCTCAGCCTGCTTGGGGAAACGGTTTCCAGGTCTTAGCGGTCGGAGTTGGAGAACTTCAAACCTAGAAGCGGTAGTTTTGAGCTAGAGGAAGGTTATTTGTTTTTCCCCAAAACGTATCTGTTGGTCTCCGGAAAGATATTGCCTCTTTCCGCAAACCTCACCTCACTTCCAGCCCTAGACTATCCTGGCTGCGACAACAGTAAAAGTACCTTTGGCTTTTTATTTTCTTTTCCATTTCAAGCCCTCTATGTGGACATTCCCAGTGCTAGCTGAAGAGCAGCGTATCTCACAATACTCCTGACTTCTTCACGTGGGACACGTGGCACGGCGTCGGTGAGGATGGCCGGAGCAGCGTCGCGCCAGGTACGAGGAGTGGAAGCTGCAGCGGCCGCCGAAGGACGGGTTCATAAAGGAGCCGGACATTTTGGATCAAAAACGGGAGCTGCGAGTGTTTCGAAGGATCAGGGCTCGGAGATTTCTTTTGGCTTCAGCTTCATGCAAAGCCGGAGCGTCTCTCATTGACGAAGAAATCAGCCTTTTTGGCTGAAGCGATAAACGATTGATTGAGGGTTTCTGCTTCCCAGTGCCTCGCGTTCCTGCGTACGGATGTCCATCGTTAGTGATTACGGGCTGGAAACCTTTCCACAGTTACTGTGGTTGCAGTTCGGAAAATCAGAAGCAATAGTGAGATACGATCACTGAGCGTGGTCCTCTCGTGTCTGTGGGTCGTGCGCTCTTCAGTAAACATCGGCTAAATACAGCGTCCCACCACAGCTGATTTTTCCCTGCATTATTTTATCTTTAATAAAGCTAAAGCCGTACAATTTGCCCATTGCCCTCCCACTGCATTTTTATGTTCTGAGGACGAAAAAAAGTTAACTTTTGGTTTTTTTTCAACCAGGGGGAGACGATATATACGCTTTTAATGTGCTCTTCGACTTACTACCCAGCTGCAGAAACTGCTCCGGTATGCGAGTACAGGAGATGTGTTTACGTGTCTGGTCATCTCTGGAATGTGTAGCCGTGGAGCGAAAGGCTGGGAAACGCTTGTGGGATGGCTGTGCCGGCAACGACCGGCCAGCACCGACAGCCTGAGCTCTGGTGGTGGAGAGGGAACAGGGATGGTGGAGAGGGAGCAGGGGTGGTGGAGAGGGAACAGGGATAGTGGAGAGGGAGCAGGGATGGTGAATAGGGAACAGTGGTGGTGGAGAGGGAGCAGGGGTGGTGGAGAGGGAACAGGGATGGTGGAGAGGGAACAGGGATGGTGGAGAGGGAACAGGGATGGTGAATAGGGAACATGGGTGGTGGAGAGGGAACAGGGATGGTGGAGAGGGAACAGGGATGGTGGAGAGGGAACAGGGATGGTGGAGAGGGAGCAGGGATGGTGGAGAGGGAACAGGGACGCCTCCGCAGCCCGGAGGGCCTCTGGCACGCGTGGAGCATGTAAGCGGGAAGGATGCTCCGTACGTCTCCCGGCGTTTGCTGGAGTCCCTCAGGACCTTGCAGCCGGCACTCAGCAGTTTGTAGGATCAGGCTTCTGCTGGCTGAGGCAAAAAAACCCCCAAACCCCTCGTTTGCGCAGGATTTCTGTGTGTGCTAAAGGCCTAGTAGAAAACTGTCGAAATGAAAACGATCACACATGTCCTTCAGCTTGGGGAAAGAGAGCTCTAAGTGAGAGCATGTGTGCTCCGACTCTCGGGCTGAGAAAATGTCAGTCTGATGTGCTTGGGAAGTTCATATTGATACAAACAGGGAGGCTCCCTGCTGCCCACAGATTTCCCACATAAAAGTCCTACTGGTAGCCGTGGGAACTTAGCAGCAGCCACGCTGTGGCTAAAGTCACCGCTCTAAAAATGTAGTGAAATTAGTGTTCATAAAAGTGAAAAACATGCCACAAGAATGAAGATGTTCTGATTCACAGCCATGAAAATTACATGAGTTCTGGCATTAAAAAAAAAAAAAAAGCAAGCTAAATTTTGCAGTTACTCTGGCTTTGGAAAGGGATTGCTGGTGAATTTTTAAAAAGTTCCTTTGAGCAAAAATCCTGGCTTTTTGCAAATCAACTTGTTGCACCGAAGCATAAGCCCCCCCCGCCCCCCCCGGCCCCGAGCCGTGCCCGTGACGTGACGCTGGTCCTTCTCGCCAGCCCCGTGGGAAGGGCCGATCCTGTGCTGCACAGTGGCCCCTAGTGAAACGGAGCAGTTTGTCCCAGAGCCTGCGAAATAACTTCCAGCAGCTGGGTTGTTACTAATTTCAGTTCCGCCTTCCGATCCGACCCTCACCCCACTCAGACCATGCCACTCGCTTTGTATATTTTGGAGACAAATGAAAAAAAAAACCAGGGGAGGGTATGATGGACCAACAGACTCGTCCCAGCGTAAATCGAACGTGAACCTGGGACCTAGGGGCCAGGGTAATATTAGCAATGATGCAGCTGTTGTAGCTTAACGCTATCATTTAGCACCGTTTTCAGTCCGAAGTTCCCTTTTTTGACTTTTTCTGCTATGCCTACCAGAAGGAGAGGGGACAGCTATGCCAGCTGTGATCTTGCTGTTAGAATTTGGATTTCTTTGCTGTATCTCTGTTCCAATTACAGAGGCTCATCCTCAAACGGGTACCCTTGTCCCTCGCACCTTTTTTTTCCCGGCGCCACGAGCACCTGAAACATCACCTCCCTAGTCAAAGCATTGGACGGGGCCCTCTCCCCGCGTCCTATCAAGCCCGTTTTCCTTGATTTTTCCGGGAGACACGCTACGGAGCACGGCTTTCCCTCCCGCCACCACGCCGTCCGGCAGAGCCGCCACCGAGCTGACCCCCCCTCGTCCAGCCGGCTGTTCTCCTGGCCGGGCAGCCGCCCCCTTCCCACCTCCCCCCCCGACGCCGGCAACAGCTTATGACAGCCGCAATCTCAAAAATAAACCGGGAAATGCTTTCAATGGGGGGACGTGGGGGCTGACGGAGAGGAGCGGGGCGCAGTTATTCTTTCCTGTGAGCGCCAGGGCCCCGCCGAAACGTTGCGGGGGAACGGGTGCCTGGGCAGCGGAGGGACCCGCGCCTGTTTTTTTCGTCGTTGCGGTGGCCGTCCTCGTGACTCGTGAAGTAATTTCGCTTGCCCGCCACGTTTCAGGGTGAGACACCGTTCTGGTCTGATGCCTGAAGGAAACACCTACCCGGCCTGCTCTTTCTCGAGAAGAACCTTCAGCGTCTGGTTGAGTTATTGAATGGGGAGGCTTCGGTCCTACATGTTGGTGGGAGCTCTTCATCCTCCCCGTTTTCTCCCGGGGGATGAGCTGGAAGGAAGAAGGGGTCTGGGTGAGCGCTGGCCCAGGAACGCCGAGCAGCGGGAGCCTCTAAGGCTGAAAGGTGCTTCTTGGCCTCAGAAAGCTGAGTGTTTTCTTGGAGGTAATGTCTTGGGCCTGGAAATGCACTTTTGGTCTGCTTCCACCGGCTTTGTATTTATAGCGAACATTTATTTCTCTCACCAGCTGGGTTAAGCGGTTTTTTCCTGTAGCGTCCAAATGCTTGGAAGAGAGGTTCAAATCCTTCTCTGCCTTCAAACACAAACATACCGTATCTAGGTCAGGAAGTCCCTGACCTCCAAATCACTGGAGGTTGACAGAGTATATCACGGTCATTTTATTATAGGCTTGCCCTAGTCTTGTACTCTTCCCTAGGCATGTGCTATTGCCAGCGTTAGAGATGGGATATTGGGCTGGAGGGACCTTTGGTCTGACCTCCTACAGACATTTTTATGGCCTTTTGTCTTTATCTGAGGCCTCCAGAGGCTAATAAAGATTCTGTAAATATAAAGAATTCATTGCGATCCAAGAAGAAATTGTGAACGTAGGGGGGCTCTCCCAGCCCCTCCCTCCCTGGGAGCAAAGGTCTGATAAGAGAAGGGGGTGTCTGGCAAGTGCTGATGAAACAACTTCCAAAGTCTATCAGTGGCTAGATAGACGGTCCTCAGCAGGTAATGAAAATAATAACTTTTTCTCGACACTTCGTAACATACACTTCTTCATACAGCGTAGGATTTAATAACTTCGTGCAGTATGTGACTTATCATTTAGGTTTGCTTCTAGCGTTGGCCCGCAGCCTCGCTGGAAACAGCAGATCTACCCGTCTCCTTTGGCTTCTTAGTTGGTTTCTTCGAAGGATAAAGACGTCCCCAAAGAGGTCCCCTGTCCCCCTTGCCGGGCCCTGAGGGTCCTGCCGAGGAGCACGGGGACCGGCGCTCGTCCTTCGCTGTTATCCAAGTGGAGCAACTCCAGTGTCAGGCTCGCCGCGGCACGTGGGGTTTGTGCTGCCTCTGGAGACGAGCGCTGAGATATCGCCAGGAAACGCCAAGGGGGGGGGCGAGGCAGCAGAAAAGCATCTGCCGGGGCTCCTCTGAGCTTGATTTCTCTCCTGCCTGCCTCTCCCCTCCGCTTGGTCAAAGGGAGCGAGCGGGACAGAAAACCTCTGCGGGACTCAGTTTCCCTTTCCCCTTTTCGGCTCGCTTTTAGAAGGCGTTTCCGCCTGCGGTAGAGCAGCCTCGTGGCTGAGGGAGGACCTCGGCCAGGCGAGGAGGGAGGCTTGCCCAGCCGGCCCCCAAACCTAGCCCCTGCCTGCCCCTCTTCGGGGGCAACCCAGCTGCTTTGCCAGACGAGGGGAGAGGAAAGAAGAAGGGTGAATTTTTTTATGTGATCCCCCCCCTCCAAAAAAAAAAAAAATTCAGACAAAGATTTTTAAAAAGCCTGTTCATTTTTCCACCTTCCCTTGCTCTTCCAAGCCTAGAAAAATCCCCTTCGCCATGACATTAGACCTGTAAGGAGTCCTGTTCTCTTTTTAGTCAGGTTCAGGGTTTAGAGCTGTGGTTTCCAGGTCCTGCGCTGAAGCTGCTGAACCTTCACCTCCTCCATTGCCGTCCCTCTGTCCTGAGCGGCAGCTTCAGTCTTAACAGTTGTAAAGAAGATGCTATTTTTAAAACCAGGCTCCGCATTCATGTTTTGCGTACTCCCGAAAATAGTCCTGAGGATTCAGACCTCTGCGTGCCCGACCCTGCCACCCCCCGCGCCCGAAGGGGTCGCAGCCCTGCCCCTGCAGCCAGCGCCCAGCGCCAGCGCGGGAAATTCGGTACAGCTCATCCAGTTACCCTGGGAAGGGAAAAGAAGGTTTCGCTTGCACAGTTGGTGCTTTCCTGCATGTTGTGCAGCTTTAAAAAATCCAGTATTTTAATCGGAACGAGCAAAGAAAGTGCATGGTCCTGCTTAAGAGCTTTAGGTGACGCATCACAGCTTAAGAGGAGTCGGCAGTTTGCTTAATGTTGTTCAAGTGTCAATGCAACACACAGCCTGAAAATAAACCACGTCACACTGAAAAATACTCCCTTCTCACAGGAGCGACTGAAACGGCTGGTGGGGGCTTTCTGCTGCGAAACTGGAAAACACCCCAGAAGCAAATCCCAAACGGAGAGCGTCAGCCTCTTCTAGAAAAGTTAAAAATACCTAAACATAAGTAAGGGCTGTTACAGCTGCCTGTTACGGCTGCCTGCGCCCGCGTCTCCCTCGCCTAAACCTGTGGGGACCCTCGCTACCGGTTCGGGGAGGGAGGGGAGGATCGCCGACGTCAGCGGAGAGACGCCGAGTGACGTCAGCGGAGAGACGCCGAGTGACGTCAGCGGAGAGACGCCGAGTGACGTCAGCGGTTTTAGGTGAGGTCACGCGCCCCGTTCCCTCGCTGCTCGCTGCCGTCCAAGCCTCCGGTGGCCTCTAGGGCCGCGACGGCCGCTTCTGAATTGGGGCGAGAAGACGCAGTTCTGAAGGTTCGCGTTTCTGAGACGCTGGCCTGCCCCAGCCCCCCCCCACGCTGCCAGCCGGGGGCTTCTACAAACGCGGCCAGGAGCATCCCTCCGCTGAGGGAAACGGAGGCTTTGGAACGTTTTTGGTAACAAAACCTAAAGGCTGTTTTTCCTACCCGATGGCATAAGGCAAGGAGGTTTACGGAGGGGTTCACAGCGCCCCGCGCAGACGCCGAAGTCACAAACACGCGCGTGACGTCGGTGCGAGCGGGGTTGACGCGCAGGATTTGCTGGAAGGCGGCAAACCTGCAGGCTCACCCGAGCGGACGGGCCCGACTAAACTTCGGGGCTGGCGACTAAAAAGGGCAAAACTCCAAAGCCGCAGCTCCCCACCTGTTTTTTGTTTTTTTTTTTTTTTTTAACGCAAATGCGTCCACCAAACAGTCGGTGCCCGCCGTCATTTTTTTGTGAAGCCGGCCGTGGCGGCCGGACGAGTTACCCAGCGGCTCCCGCTCTGGCCCGGTGATTTCAGGCTGCCCCGTTCCCTCCCCCCCCCAAAACCCCACCGGGGAGGA
>JAVJGG010000008.1:31790060-31826497 GCA_035590195.1 Aviceda cuculoides
CAGCTGCAGCTGCGATCGCAAGCAGCCTTGTTTTGAATATGAAAATTTCGAGCTGGGAGGCACAAGGGCTGGCGAAAAGGGGGGAGGAGGAGGAGGAGGAGGAGGAGGAGGAGGAAGGCCCGTGCCAGGCGAGCTCCGAGCAGCGGGGCTGAGCGAGAGTCTCGCTGGCCGAGCACGAGCCTTCCCGCCTGCAGGGAAAAAATCGTTATCGCTGCAAGAGGTGAGAAGGACCACACTTCCAGGAAAGCCCAAGGAAAAGTAACACGGAAAAGCCTCCCACTATAAGTGAACGCATTTGAACAAATGCCTCCTGTCCCAGAGATAGAGCTGGTTGTCCATATTTCTGCATATTCTGGGCTTTCTGTGCCCCCTGTTTGCTGCTCATGAATCAGTGACAATTTTATCCTGCTGTTCGTCGAAAGCATGCTATTCCATAAGGTCCTGTATCCCAACTTATCATGAGGCAACTCTTATTTCGTAAAAACACTTGGTAAATTCAGTATTTTGCTTTGCTTGGTCATTTTAGGTCAATTGTTGGATTATTAAATAAGAATTGAATCCAAGACTGACAGAATTCCCAATTCTTTGCAGATCTTGGCAGTAATGGGCTAGCAGAAAACAGAAAATTGGCTCTAAACACCTAGGAACATAAGCTTCTTTCAATCAGGACTTTGTCTTCTTACCTCTTTGTAAATTATTCTTCATCTCTGTGCTATCAGAGAATTTTCAGCCTTCTTCACAATATGCAGGACTTATTCATAGATGTAGATCTGTTGTTCTTAAGAGGGTGACACGTCTGAAAGTGGCTGTCCAAAAATACCTATCTGTCCAAAAATACATATCAATGATAATTACTATTACTCTTAAATATGCACAAGTAACTTAAATTATGTACTTTAGCCTCATTATAAAAGTACTAGAATTATTTCCACTTCATTTAAATACTCTGTTACATTAATACATAATAAATGTATGCAATAAATAGTAAATCTGTTGTTTACTGCTGCTCCTTGTTACTATGAGTTTTATGTCTGGTTCTGTTATTAGTACTCGATCTATTTTCGGTTAAAATTCTTCAAATGTCAAAACATGACTAAAATGCAGTAAACTGCAAGTAAAACAACCACATTTGAAAGAATGCAAAAAGCGCTTTGGCAAATTGTTATCTTTACAGTGGTATCTTTGCTCTATGTATTTACACAAATACACAGAAAGATATTATATATTAATTACACAGGAAAATCTTACTCATCTCTGTAGAAAAACAGGATAGAGATTTCACATGTGGCTCAGCTCTAGGACGATGTGATATTAGTGTCTGTGCTGTTTTCGAGATGCAATTTATCTAACACTGGAAAAGGGTATGGTTTGGCTGACTAAACTCCGGAGTGATGCTGAATGATAAAAGCGCTAAGGGGAATTTTTGGGGCGTCTAAAAGACAACGTATAAGACTCTGTAGGTGTAAAAAAACCCAAAAAGACTTTTTCTGGTGGTTGTATAAAAAGCTTACTGACATTTTATGACACAGACTAACCTCCCCCCACACCTTTAACCCCCCGTTGCAAAACGTAGCTGCTTTAAAACTGGATGGAAGCTCGCTCGCATAGGGGCGTCGTTTCGGCGCTTCGGCTCATCTCCCCCCTCTTTGAGAGCTTCGTTGCCCATCTAGCGTCCCGAACTGGGGCAGGCTGTCGCGCCCGTAGGCACGACCAGTGAGGAGGGCAAGCAGACAACCCCAGCACCTTCGCTGGGATCCGCACCGCCAGTTAATCTGCAAAACCCTTGGCATCGCAGACGTCTGAGAGCTCTCCAAGCCCACCCCGCCGTGGGGTCTGCCCGGGCTGAGGCACGGCCGCTTGGCTGCAGGAATGTGCCGGCTTTGGGGGAAAAAACCTGCCAAAGAAGGGCTGCCTGAGCTGAGGAAGCCCCAGCACTCGGGGGCATGGGGTGGAAATTGAGGTCAGGGGGCCGGTGGGGATGCCGGCGAGAGCAGCGCGCTGCGGGACGGATTTGCAGCAGGAGAAGCACCTTCGCGTCACGGCCGTGGATGGGTCTTGATGGTGATGGGTGGTCTTCTCCAGCATGGGCCTCTCCAGTTGGGCTAGCCGTGAAGCTGGGGTATGGTGACAGTGTTGTTAATGCAGAGGTCTGGCCTAGCCCTCGGACCGGGGATTCCCAGAAGCCCCCCACCCTGTCTCAACTGCGTGCTGGAGGTCTCCATGAAGCCCAGGGGGGGACCTGGACCCCTTCCTGGGCTACCTAGGCACAGCCAGGGGTGGCAACCTGGCTCTTGCAGGGTCCTGCACGGTGGGCAAGCTCTGGGCAGGATTCATCCCAGCCAGCTCATGGGCCAGTTGGTGGGGAGAAGGACGTGTCCATGGAGGTAGGCTGGGGTCTTCAAGGGGCTATTGAAGTTATTCTTCACAAGGACCTTTTGGTTTTGGCTCGAGAGGGAGCTTGACATGAGCGGGGCTTGCTTTCCTTACCTGCCCAAAGTCACCCAGCTGGAAATGCCCACTTTGACCTAAGCTGCCGCTCGCTATGGGTGTGCGGATGGACGGTGGCCATAGGTCTTGGTGGAAGTAAGCGTACCCCCAGGTCTGCTCCTTCTCCTGCAGTGTAGTCCCAGATCGTTGAACATTACCCCTTTCCCATCTCTACCTACCACTGTGTCAGGGCCTTTCTTCATGGGGAATGGGGAAATCCAGGTCCCCATCGGGTTAAGGAGCACAAAGGGATCTTGTTTTCTGTGGTACAAGGTTCTGGGCTTCCTGCTCTCTGACGCTGGACCTTCATTTCAGGCCACCAGAGCAAAGATGTGATTGCTGCTGACCGTCGTGGAGTCCTGGGTCTGTGATGATGACTTTTCCAGAAATGCTTTGCTGCTTTCTCTTGTAGTCCTAGCCCCTGACTACGCAGCAATCCCAGCTGCGAATATTTTTGGAAAAATAGCTTGGCTCCAGCACAGTAAATAAAAGCTTGAAAAGCCAGTGGTCCTCTTTCCACTCAACCACCCCATGCCGGGTTCATATAAGGCACTTTGGGAACCAAAAAAGAGTACAATTATAGTTGAATCCTGGGATTTCTTTAGCAAGAGGACTTCAGGAGTCCAACAAACACCAACCTGGATGCAGCGGGCTGAGTGGTTTTTCTCCTTTACATTAAAATCTCATTGAACCAGGAAGGTTGTCTGCCAGGTGTGGGTGGCAAAGCTCTCTGATGTTGATTTTCAGTCTGTCGGTCTTGAAAGCAAAAACACATCTTTCGTGTCACCAGGCACTGTATCAGAGCCCACAGTGGCTTGCAGGGTATTTCTGCGCATGGTGGCAGTGAAGACAATAGGACATCCCGTGAAGTAACAGCCTTAGCGAAACACCACAAGAGAAAATTGTGAAAAACACACTTCTCTGTCCCTTCTTCTGCACAGACTTTGGGTTAGAAACACAGACATACTGGATCTGAAATTGCTTTCTCTTGTGATTTGGCTTCTTTTTAAGCCTCAAACCATTTAAAGCTCCCCTCCCCTCCCTCAAACCCTGTTGAAGCTTGATGTGGGAGAACGTAGGCTTTTTTTCCTACTGCTTTCAGTCACTGTCTGACATATTCTGAATGCGCCTTGATGTGTCCGCTGCTTTTAATATTGCTGTCTAGCACAAAGCACTCAGTTTACTCCCTCCTACTGACACACATAATTTGTATTTCCATAGAGAAATATTGCTGTATTTTTCAGGGAGGTTACATGGGAGAGCAATGTAACAACCTCCATAAAGTCACTGCTTGGTGCCGACTTAGTCAATCAGTTTTACTGCGGTGTTACACACTTACAGACTGGGGCATCTTGCAGGCTAAGTATGGTATTAGCAGACCTTGGCATCTGCAAGAAGCAGTCTTGTTCTTGCAGTTGCTGCTTTGAAGTTGATGGAAACTGTATTTATTCTCTTAAATTTTTTAGTGCCTGTCTTCAGTGCTCTTTGGGACATTGCACTGTTGGAAGCGTAAGCTCAGGAATGGGACTTGGTATGGATGTTCTGCAGCCTGCAGGAACGAAATAGCATTTTTTTGCCATTTTTTGTGAGAGCCATCGTGCCTACACCAGGCTGGGAAAAGACTTTCTACCAACATACACCTCCCCTGTGTTTTCAGCCACATGCAACATCCTTTGCTATTCCCTGGCCTAGGTCCACATCCAGCCTTGCTATATTTAAAGTTTATTGCATCTCCCTCAAAGCTGGCTGAACTCTGTGGGTGGGTGAAATGATTCCTTTAATGCCTACTAAGTTTATGGCTGCAGAAACATCATTTTAATATCTTTTGGGATGGATGATGCTCTGTGAAGAAAATGATCTGCCAGCAGTTCAGGGTAGGTATTGACCAGCTACATTGCTCTCTCATGCAGAACTGTGCTGGGGTATCAGAATGAAAACAGGAAACGATGTGGGAAATGTTAATAAAACTTGACAACAACAGCTCAAAAGGTGTTTGATCCACCGTTTAAGTGTACATGACTATTACAGGATGAGGAAACAGGAAATACGCTGAGGGGGAGGAGATGAGAACAGAGAAGTGTAAAAAGAATAAAAAGACTGAATGTGAAAAATTCCAAGTCACCCTTTCTAAGTCAGCTGTCATGCACGAGGCGCTCGTCACAGCACCCACAGCTCCTCACTTAGGTGTTACACACGTAAAACCCAAGGAGATGGAATTGAGATCCTTCAGCGTTAAATTCCATCACGGCACTGAACATAAGACCAAGTTAATGCCAAAAAGAAAAACTCCAAATGAAAAAAAAAAAAGTTATTTCCAAGCAAGGATTTTAAAATTTTCAAAACCAAATCAGCTCTCTCATTCCTGTTTCTTCAGAATCTGCATTTGCCCACAGCCTCAAATAACTGAAATGCCATAGTGCTACTCCTGTTCAGAAGGGGCACTACCATTTCATGATCACTTTTTTCTCTCTGCAGACCCCCGCACACCACCCCACGTTCTTCCATAAGTAACTGAATCAGGAATAAAAAATAAGGCACACCTTCTTTTTCCTGCTGTGTTTTATTGCAGTGAGTTCTCTGCCTTCTTCTCATTGAGGTTTGCATGATGAGTTCCCTAGTAACCCACTCTAAAGCGTTACTGAATTAAGTCTAGCAAATGTGTTAATTTGAAAGAAGTGTTCAGGGGGAAAAAGAACGTATTGGTTTGGATGTAAGAACAGCAAATGTTTCCCTTATGTCACCTTTCATTAACAGCATTCAAAGCATTTTAAACGCTTGAAGTCATGATTCACAGTTTATAGACAATGAAACTGGGCTCCAGTTTGATAGTTAGTAGACTCATCGTGGAGTTCAGGTCTGCTGATTTTTAGCCTCTGGCCCATCTCCATTGGATGATGCCTTTCCCTGTGACAAATACACTGAAGGGAGCCATTTTCTAATGTGCAGGACACCCATTATCTTCCTCAAAATGTCCTTTGGACCTTTGAAAACAGGGAGCAGTAGTTACAGGTCGCACAATTCCTTCTAGCCATGGGCCTCCACAAACCGATGGGGCTTTGTGTCCAAGAGAGGGGGCAAAAAGGAGATGCCCCTGCGTGAGGAAGGCAAGGAAAGGAGGACTGTCCTGGGTGCCAAGAACAAGAGCTTCCAAGCTGTGGAAGCAAAGGAGATCGCTAAGTGTCTTCTGGTGCCCGGGGCCATGCGTAGGATTCATCTGCCCAAGCTTTGATGTTCGTCTCGCTCCCGAAGTCACATCTAAGACAAGTCGGATAATTCACCCGGTAGCCATAACCAGAAACCCGGTTTCTGGGCACCCACTGCCGAGGATAGCAACCTCGGGTTTCAGTGTTCAGCTTCCGAATTTCCAAGGGCAGACTCTCACCCTTAGTTTCTCCCCTTGAGAAGAAGCCTGCTCAGAGAGGAAGAGGACGGAGGTGCGAGGGGGCTCCCCTGCAGGCAGAGCTGCCCTGTGACACAACAGACATTATTAAAATAATCCTTTGCCTTCTGCTGGCTCTGGCAGGAGCTGCTGCCTTGGAGCTCCACCATGGGCTGCGCTCCCTTCAGGAAGGCCGGCAGGTGGATGCGGTGTCGCCGCTGGGCAACTCGGGCAAGATGCGTGACCACCACAGCTTGGAGACGTCTCTGCGCTTGTTTCCTTCCCCCTGATTTTCGCCTCCTGGCTTTGCGGGCGGTGGTCCTGGGTAAGCGCCTGTACCCCCAGGCCGCGTGAGCTCTGCTGCCTTGCTGCAGGGAGACAACCCCTTCCGGCGGCAGCACGTTGCTTGTAGGTACAGCTATGGCGGCCCGACAGGTAAAGGTTGAATGAAGCCAGATGTTAAACCGCTCCTGCAAGACTTGCTAAGTACGGTGAGGTGCTCGTTTGTTGTTTTTTGAAACTATTTTAGTGGAGGTTGGGAGAAGCGCAGTGCTACACCTCTCGACGGCTACGTTAGGCTAAGCGCATGCGTGTCCCATTGAGTCAGTGTGTGTGCGCGTATACGTACATATGCACATGTACACATAATTGTACCTGTCCTTCATCCGATGTTGAAGGTTTGCCCCGTTTAAAGTGCAGAAGTCTATTGTTTTTAGCCTTTAAATTGCCCCTCCCTTGGGGCCATGATATCATTGCCTGGCATCCCACGAACATCCTCCAAAGTGCTTTCATGTCCTCTTATCTTAGGCAGAATTATGAATTGCCAAGTTTACTCATAAGCGGAGTGAAATATCACCTGCATATTGGCCTGTCACGCTGGAGACAGTGTGGCTGGTGACGAGTCCACTTTTCATCATCTCCCAAAGGCAGGAAAGATAATACACAGTCACCTATTATGAAACGGGCTTTTTATAGAGGATGATTTCTCTGTGACGCAGTCTTTATTGCGTATGTGTAACTCTTCTTTGGTTATGATATTGAAAGCAAAGTAATCTCCTGGCTGATGTAATGCCATGGTGCCCTGTAAGTGTGAGAGCACTTCCACTGGTCTTTTTTCTGAAAGGCAAAGCAAGCAATATCCAGTTTGGCTAGCAAGCCACCTTTTACCTCCCTGGTTCAGTTTGTTGGTTTCCGACTTGCTCCACCATTTTTAGGTTCTTCTGACCATTTCGCCCCCAGTGAACTTGGGCAGCTGGTGTTTGCGGTTGCCTTGGGAAGGCACTGGGAGCTGAGAAATGTGCCTAACACCGTGCGTCCTCGTGGGCTCTTAGGGGGAAGCCTTTTTTATTGACGTAGGGAAAAAAAACCCCAAGGTCAAGTGCAGGTGGGTTACACGCCAGCAGTACGGCTGAGGTAGTCACTGGTGCCAGCAGCAGGAGGAAAAAATTTGGTGTGGGGACCATAACAAGGAGTGAGGGGTGGAGAGGGATGACACATGCAGGATGCAGGGTGAGGTAATTCTTTCCAGTTGTCCTTGGTCCTCCTTTTTTTGTCTTGGTGCTTTCCCAGCAGCAGGCTCTTCTTTGAAACTCTTTGCCTCCTGTTTTCAGATAGAAAACCACAGCGGAGGGCGGCAGCCTCAGGAGCGCCGTGTGCTGCTTTATTCGTGGACAGAGGGACTGGCTACCTTGGATTAATGATTTAATAAACAAACCAACCCAAACCCCACCAAAGCAAGCTGTGACAAACTCGTAGTGTAAATTGGATTTTTCTGAATGGGAGCAATAATGAATGTTTAGCTAGAGGGACATTCTGTGAACACTTTCCTCTTTCTGTTCATCTATTCATTTGAAAATGGGAGTGGATATAACTGAGCCCAGCGAGCGCTAGTTGAAGTAAAGGCAGGACGTAGATGAGCAATTGGCAGAGACAACATAAAAATCCTGGGGGAGCTGAACAACCTGCAGGGCTTAGCTTCAAGGGACACAGGCTGGGTTTGTGGAGGTGAGAAGATAACTCATGTGCAGAGCCTATTGCCAGGGCCAGCTCAAGAGATGGCAGTGGAATATAATCTTCAACAGTGTGCAAGGCCTTACAGGAGGAAAAACCCAACCCTGTGGCACGACACAAAGTACGAACGGCTGACTGACGGAGAGCTTGACCGTAACAGTCTCCTTTCTTGTCAAAAACCTCATAGCGACGAACCCTTGGCTGTGCTGGCCTGGTGCAAACCGGCAGAGATAACGTGCGGCTCCAGTGAGGTGACGCGGGCAGCAGACACCCCAGTATTAAGGCAACCCTTCCCTGCACTGCTTGCTAGCGTTGAAACACAGAATGCAAAAAGGCACAAGGTGCAGGATAAGCCTAGGAAAAATCCAATTTAAGCGTGACATTCCTCACGTCAGAGAATAGCGGCTGGCGCAGTCTTCTCAGAGGCTTTCTCTACTCTTGCAGTTACGCAGGAGCAAGCTGGTGGCACCGGGCAGTGCCTCCTCAGGTCCCCATGCCCTCCCTATACTGCAAAGGGTCATTCTTCTCCTTCTTTTCAGAGGTGCCACTGGCTGGCCTGCACTGTCTGGGGTGGCCGTGTCACCTTGTCGTGGCAGCTGGTGGCCTGGTGTGAGACAGTGACTTCTTGTTCCTGTGCAGAAACAGGTCACCGTGGTTAACCCTGCCGCCTCCTTTAGATGCAAATGGTTCTTCCTGAGCTTAAATGTATTGATCTTCTCTGAGACATCAACAGGACTGTACGTAGGAGGCAAGACAAGGAGGATAAGGGAGATCTGTGGGTGTAGGGGTGAGAAATTGCTAGAGGCAGGCATCGACCTGCAGAAATAAATGGCCACTTGGCAACCCAGCAAATGATGGGGCTCAAGAAATGCCCTGTTCTGTGCAGGGCAGGGCTTGAGGCGGGGGCAAAAAAACTCTGGGAAAAAGAAGGAAATGTTGTTGAGGTGGTATTTCACTACCAAACTGTTTCAGGAGCTCCAGGAGGTTCCTGTGCTGCCACATGCCATGCTGAACCACGTTTGTTGACCAGAAGAGCCGTAAGAAAACCGCGCGGCGGCCCTTGGCTCTGTAGACAAACCCGAGCGGTACGAGGCGTTTCTGGTAACTGTGCTCCAGCAACCTGCGTGCCCCACCGCCACAGAAAATACCCGGCAATCAGAAGGAGAAGAGGAGGCCCTGGGAAGTGCAACCATCCTGGGGAGGCTCCAGACAGCCAGGAGGCAAGAGGAGAGCTGGCAGCGAAGTAGGGTATGGTCACCGCGGTCCAGGTGCTCCGGGAGGCTCTGTACTGTAGTTAATGCTGCCAGTGGCCACGTGGAGATGGGAAAGAAAAGCACCCTGAAGGCTTTCTGTTACAGACCAAGGCAGAAAGGCCACCAAGGTGAGTATTAGACCTCGTCGCTCTCAGCAAAAATGTAAAAACGGATGAAGCTGAATATTTTTAGGTAGGTCTTTCTCAGCAGTTACATTAATCTTGCAAAAAAAACACAGAGGTAAGTACTCCCACTATCTACTACTAGGATAAAGGCACTTAGAATTTTTGTTTTCATACTTACGAACTGCAAGTTTTATGCCAATAGTTAAGTTGTGAAATACTTTAAAGATTTAGGGGATTCTAACAGGAACAAGCACTGTACATTTTGTCCGTCTTCAAAGCAAAATATTTTTTCCTGTTTTTCCTGGAATAAAGCACTATTTTGGTTGTTTCCGTATGATGAGTAACTTCCATCTCTGAATCAGGAGTGCAGGTCTCTAAGTCAAGTTGCTGAAATATCACCAATATCTGTGTAAAACCCCATGGATAGGTAAAGTTGGCAATCGATTGATAACATTCGTTGAACTGGTGTTGTGCCTGAGGACTCTGCCGATACGTGGCATATATTATGCTGAAGACTAAGGTATCTGGCAAGATAGCTGCATTTTTTTAATGCTTTCGGGAGACTACCTCTTCAGCTTGCCTGACTGGGTCTGTGTCATGCCCTTCCCAGAAGTTGCATCTCTCCCAAATTAGGGACAAGACCTGGTCATTGAAGTTCAGAAATTTATGGCTGAGTTGGGATATAAGAACCCATCTGATGGATTCTGGTCTGCTCCTGACCACTTTTTTTTTTTTTTTTTAAACCTGTGCTTTTCTCATCCTATTTAATAAATATGATGCTCTACCTCCCTTTGCCAGCGCATCTTGCAAACAAGCACTCACACGCGTAGTCAGTGGCTTAGTGACGCATCAAAGAGGTAACCGACTCACCTGCCCAGTGTCTCTCTCACTCATTCAGCTCTACAGAGAAACTCTAGGGAGATTCGCCCTCTGATTCCGATAACGCAAGCCAGGTTTATAAAGTGGGAAGAAACCCCTCTGCTTCGTTGCGACGGATTGAGGACGGGAGAGCTCAGGGCGGGCGGACCCCCCGCAGCGTCCGCTCTAGGGCTTGCGGGTGTCTGTCGCAGGGTGTCTGTACAATGTCAGCTTCACGGTGTATTCGCTTGGGAGTACGTGGTTCCTCTCGATGCGTTCTGCATTATCTGTAGTTTTATTGTTTAGGTTCCTGTATAACACCCTCCGCAGCGATTCTGGGGAGAAAAGCGGCGGTGAAATAGCAAATGAAAACGTGGGAAACTCGCCTTTTTTTGACGCGTACGGGAAACGGGTGAAGTCGGCGTTGCGCGAATGATGTGTGGATGAACTGTACTTACCTCCGTCATTGCTGTGCCACTGAGCGGGGCGTCACGGCGTGGTGGGGAGCGGTGAAGGGCCCGGATCTCAGGAGGGAATGAAGAAAAGGCTGCAGAAAACCGGGGGCCAGACCCCTGCCTTCCCCTGTTCCAGCACCAGAGCACCTTTCTGCAGTCCGTAACAGAATAACGTCTGCCGCAGAGTTCGGTCTCGCGCCCTCTGCCCAGGGGCAGACGCGCCTGGGCCGGCGTGTGCTGTTTTGCTGGGGAGGAGGGTGGCTGCTGATGGTCGATGTGCTAAACCTCTTCATCTCAGAGAGGGGAAGAGCCAAGCTACGGGCCTTGCCAGCGCAGACCGGGGGGGGGGGGTGAGAGCAGTGACGGTGCCCAGACCCTGGGAAGGTCCTGCCACGGCTGCGGGGAAGTTCGGGATCCGTCACCGCACCCTCTGAAGGTGCTGAGGCCGCCGCCCGCCTGCGAGGAGGTTCCCCTGGCCGCGGTTTGGTGGGATTCCCACCGCTGAGCCGTCCTCGTGCAGAAGCGCAATTCTGTTAGGCCAAGGCACTGGTGTTCTGAAGTGGTCCAAGTCGCGGGCTGTGGGCATCCCGGATTTGTGTAAAAGTAGCAAAGCCCACCAGAGCCTCCCCTGCCTTATCTGTGTGCAACCTCCCTCCTCCCAAACCCTTAACGGTTCACCTTTTATCCTCGCAAAAGGGTAAAATAAAGTCATCTGGGGGGCTCATACCACTTAAAATCCAGCTTTTTTTTTCAAGTTTTCTGCTTGTAATCAACAGAGGATTTTGCTGTGTAACCATCTCCTATGAAATAGTGGCTGGGCATTTGGTTGTCATATGGCTGTGCTGTATAATTATAGAACATGTTATGGTTTGATGGATGAAGTCATTAAGAGGATAGTAATTAGTACCAGCCTGCTACTTTGAACTGCTGTGTGGTGTCACATATTCCTTACAGTGAATTACATCTGTGCACACACTGAATACAGCTTTCTAACCATCCGATGCCTCAGGCTTACATATTGTTACTCCGTATCCATCCAGAACATTTTTCATTCATTTTTAAAAATACACACACATCAAACCAGACTGCAGTCTGTAGCTTCCTACCTCCTAGAAATGCCACTTTTTTTTTTTTTTTTTTGAAAGGAAAACTCCAAAAGGAGAATTTAGAGGCTTGACGTGACGTCTGACATGGGCTTGGCGCAGGAAATGAAATCTCGGGGCAGAAAGATGAAACTTTTCTGCTGCCATGTGTAGCACCTCGAGCCAGAAGTAATCCCGTTTTTCTGCCTTTTGACTGGGCAGAAGAAATCCTGGTTTTCTGCCTTTTGACTGGGCAGAGTGCATCTGCAGCCTCCGAAGGGCAGTGAGCAGCACGCAGCCTTTTACCCTCGAGCTGAGCTGCACGTCGGGATTTCAGTGATGCTCTATACAGAAATCCCAACTGGGCGGCAGAGGTTTTCACTGGGGGAGCTGGATGCATGCAGGAGTACAGAGGGGGTGGGAGAAGCAGCCTCTCTAAAGGAACCTCTCTAAAGGACCTCACTAGGTGTGAAAAATCAGAATGGGACTATCTTCGGCTGCAAACAACAGCTCAAGTTTGCAGAATAACTTGTCGGTGCCTCCTGGGAATTACAGTGCAGTTAAAGATACACTGCTGAAGTTATGACGTCTCACTTTTCCATTAAGGGTTGGACATCCCTGCTATGCCACAGCTCCCAGGGTACATTGGTGTCTGCCTGTGTAGACACTGGGGAAGAGGTAGCCTGAAACAGGGTAGTCCAACTCAGAGAGGATAATACTCAAACTACACTGAATTTGAGCTGGATTCGGACCAAAAATGCTAAAACACTTTGGGTTTAAGGATTTTTTTTTTAATGAAAAGTTGAAATTTACTCTGGGAAACAATCGCTTTTAGAGGAAAAATAGAACTGAACAACCACAACTAAAAATTCCATTTCCTGCTGAAAAAAATATCCGGCAAGGATTGCACTTAATCCTGCAAATAAGAAGTCTTCTTTGCTGGCAAAAAAGAGGACATATGAAAGAAGAAAAATGGCTTGCACAAAATACACTGGGGAGTATTGGTTTGATGATCATATATAATGGTTGCGTCAATCTCAGACTTCCATCGTCGCACGGGGCAGAGCTGCCTGCTTTAGGAATTGCTGCTACCGCTTGCGTCGGTTTTAGAGCTCATTTGTGGGGGTGGCGGGAGGAGAAACGGCCTTTGTAAAGGGACAGCCGTTTTGCCTGTCAACCCTTTCCCGAGTTCGATGAGCTACTTCTTCAGCTTTTTTCGTTCCTTTCCAATGCGGTATGGCGCTGCAGACAGCACTGAACTGTGCCGTACGTGTAACGGTGCCCCGGAGCCCCATCCGCCCCGCGCTCGCTTCATTATCATCTGCCAGACCGTCTCGTTGCCACAGGAAGCTTGAGGCGGATGGATGACTTGCTTATAGACACCGTTCCCACGGGCGCGAGCAGGCACGAACAAAATGTTTCCCGTTTCACCCTTTTCACGCTTTCTTGCCAAACGGGCTGGGATATAACACGAAACCTGCCCGCCGCGCCCTCACCCCCAGCACCGCTGCTGGGCTGGAGGAGACCCTCTGCGGAGGCGCCTGTCCGAGCGGAGCGGTAGGTCGAGGTGGATTTTTGGAGCGGCCTTTTCAGTTCTGGTTCGGTTCTGCGGGCTGAGGGATAAGGCAACACTAGGAGTCTATTTCGCAACGTGGCATGAGATGATAAAGAGATGTCTTACGCGAGGGACGGGGCTGTGCCGCCGCGACTTCATGCCATGAGCCCTTTGGGGCAGGGCTCCGCTGTGAAGACGTGGGGTTGGCCTTGGCCAGACGTAGCGTCCAAACCTGAGGTCCCTTTGGAGTCAGTGGAGGGAAGCTGGTGCTTCTGGGACAGCACCTCTCGTCCTGCAGTAGCTGTCTAAGGTGGGATTTTAGCAGTATCGCAGCACCTTGTCTTGAGTAAAAGAAGAGCTTTCTCCTTTGAAGCGGCTGGCCTCCCCGCTGGCGAGTGACTGCTGTCACCCCTGGAGTCCCCCTCACCACCAGGCTGGAGGACTGGCATGCTGGAACTAATTAATTAAGGTGCCTGATTTAAAAGGGAGCTAATCCACATGGTTTCTACCTGGGCGCAGGTTAAAAAGCGACACCCGACTCCCTTTTTTTTCCAAAGCGACTGACCACACCGCTCTTTTTCGATGTTCCTGCTGCGGTCTGCCTTAATTCCTGCTTTGGTTCCCGCGATCATCTCCCACCCTCCGAAAGGTGCCGGGCGCTGGACACGAGGCAGCGAGCTGGAGCGCTTCCCGCAGCCGGCTCCCAGGGCTGCGTGGCGGGAGAGCAGGCTGCTTTGAAGCCCTTGCCCTGAAGAATATTCGGAAGAGCGAAGACCTTAACTGGCTTTTTGAAACGCAGTTGTTGCCCGCCGAATTCCGTCCCAGCCTGTGCGTTGCGTGATACTGAATAAGAGAGGAGTTATAGCTTAGGCTTTCTCTTTGTCCGCTCGGACGCTCGCTTCGGAGCTCGCCGGAGCGGCTTTATGAAGAGCGTGAGCAAGGGCAGGAGGGTGCGTGTGGTTTTCCCAGAATCAACACCTCGGAATCCTCCATAGCAGCCCTCGAAGGGGAGCAGTGTGTTGGTTTGAGCGGTGTTGGTTTTCTTTTTCCCGTGCTGTGGCCAGCGAACGGCTGCCGGGGCAGGTGCTGGCTGCAGGCTGTTGTCTGCCGACGGGCAAAGCCGGTTTGTGGCCGGCTGGGAAAGGGCAGAGCCGCCTCCGGGCTCGCTCCGGCTCGTTTTGTGCTTGGCGGAGGTCTCCGTGGGTCCGTTCCCCACACCTGACCCCCCACCGGGACCCTCTTCGCCGAGCTTCTGGCCCTACGCACCCACTCTGCTGGAGCCGTTATCAGAGGCGACTTTATAGCTGTGACTTATACAGCTTGTGGCTTAAACCATATGGTCACTCTTTTTATGTAGTACTTCTGCTTGCTTATTTTTCGTTTTCCCACACCCACTCCATTTATTGTTGGCTGCTTTCCCGGCACCTTTCCTCCAGAGAGGGAGTTACATAAATAGATCTCTGTAGGCTTTAGAAGGCAGATGCTGATGGATAGGTCTTCCCAGATCGAGGGCACAGCAGTGTGAAAGGCACATCACCTACGTACCTGCAGACACGCGAGGGGCAGACCGGGGTCCCCTGCGGCTGAGGAGCTTGATGGAGACGGCAGTGCCACCGCGTCGACAGTGCCACCGCGACAAACTCCCTGTTTCAGCCGCTGCATCTTATTAAATGGTGTCCTGCTTTGAGTGATTAGTCTGTCTGCAATCACTGGGAATGAATGTAGGGCTCAGGGGGAATTAGGAATAATTGAGGAAATTAAAATCTGCATAATGTTTGCATTTTCCTCTTCATATGCCTTTTATAATGACTTAATATTTATGTACCCAGTATCTGAAAACATGTGGTTGATTTGTTTTCTTCACTTAATTTGCTACTGAAACATTTAATTACATTTAAGACTAAACACACTAATGCATTTGCTTTGTATGGTTCAGTAAAACTTAGTAGTTGCACTGCAGCGGTCCTGTCTTGATTCCTCACCCCCCCAGGACTCCCCTCGGTTTTAAGACAGCCCGGGGTAGGAACGGTTACTGTGCTGCTCTCTCTGCAGGGTTAGCAGCTTGGGTTTAGTGAGGCTTCTTTATACTTAAATGCGTTTTAATCAGGGCTAATAAAACTAAAATCAAGGTAAGGGTCCCTCTAGAGGAAAACCGGGAAAAGATTATCTCTGCAGCTGAACTCTTGGGGAAACAGGCACGTTGTCTGGAAAGGGGGAGGGCGCTGGTAATTTGAGGGTGGGGGGGGTCATTTCTGGGGCAGGGAGCAGGAGGAAGAACCCCCAGATTCGGTCGCAGTCGGAGGGCTGAGCCGCGGGTGCCGTGTCTCTGCCCAGCGAGGGCCGGCTGCCCCGGGGAGCGGGACGGGGGGGGGGACTTGCTGCCAGCGCGTAGCTCCGCATCAAGAAGGGGGGGCAGCTGGTCCTGTGCGGGGCGACGCGAAAGGAGGGAGCAGCAGGAAAAGCAGTTGTTGGGCTTGGGGCCTGTGGGAAGAGGCAAGGGGACCTAGCACGGCTGACGGCTTCGGATCCCATGCCCTGAAGATCCCTAACGGGCAGCTGGTGGCTCCAGCTCTTCCATCCAACCCCCGGCGGGACAACCCCACGCCAGCGGCCCCCGGGTCCACACAGAAACCACCGCTGAGCTGCTCTGCTGCCCTGCCTGCTGTGCCCACAGCCCTGGGGCCTGCCCGGGCAGCCAGCTCATCTCCAAGCCTGTACCACCACAGCCACGGGTGGCTAATAGCAAGAAATGACCCTTCATCAAATCCCAGACGTGGGTGTTTCCAAATCGGAGGAGGTCTGTGTCTGGCCTGAACTTTCCAGCTCATCCTGCTTCCTACGAAACAGGGAGCTGGCTTCCCCGGTGCTATTGCAAGGACCGTCCTTCCACGGCATGGGTGAAGGAGCCATGAGCAACTGGAGTCCAAGCTACCCCCCAGAGCCCCCAGAAGGCACGGGGAACTTGCACAAAAGGGCAGATGTCTCTGAAGAACAGAGCGAGCCACCCTGAGCTGGGCCAAAGCACCGTACCTCCTCCCCTCTACCCCTCCCCATAGGCTGGGGAACTCATCACTGGTGTTTCTGGTACTGCAGTCAATGGGACGAGGTTTAGCGGGCATGGTGGTGTTGGGTTGATGGTTGGACCTGATGATCTTGGAGGTCTTTTCCAAACTTGATTTGATGAGGGTCATTAACACTGCCCACAACAGCAACAGCGCTGAGGTGATAGCGGGACGATGCTGATGGAGGGGAGAAATAGAGAGCCTTGGACTCCAGCTGTGAAACGCCCCAGTCCACCTCGAAGACGCTGAATATCGGGGTGGGGGGGGGGGTGGGGGGAAGCCAAACTGCCGGCATAAGGTCCTTGCTGAGAGACCGTGCTATTTCACCCGCGTGGGGAGGGAGCTGCACCAGCAGTAAAGGCTCTCTCCGTGGTTCAGGGTCGACGTGCGAGCGCGCAAGAAGCCCTCCCGGGTGTTCATCCTTCCTGCCTGTCTTCATGGCGCAGCCTGGAGACCTGCCACATTTATTAGCTTTTGGCCAAGGGAACGGCTCCGTGTGCGAAGAGGAAAATTCCCCAGGGAACCCACTGTGTAAACCACTGTCTGGGAGATAAGACTGGACCTCAAAGAAGAAATTGATCTTCTCAGACCGTATTATGTCTACATGTCTGAGAGCAGACAAGCACCGAGACCAGGAAAAGCTGCACACAGGAGGTTTTCATCAGACGGAGAATTCCGTGGGCAGATAGAGCAAGTTGGCTAACGAGATAAAGGTGCAAGAGTATGAGGAGCTGGAGAAACAGAGTAAGGGAGGATGGGAGGCATGAAGCTGGATCAGGGTGCTGAGGCAGGGGGGATTTCTGGTACAGGCTGGCTCTGCGGTGCTAGACATCCCGAGAGAATACTCCCAGACAACACCCACCTCGTGGAAAAAAATGTGGGTTGGGTGCTGGCATGCCACACACACAAATGTATAATATTCCAGAAAGATGTAGTCTCCAAGGGACTGATTAGAACTTTAGTGGGACCTCTCTTGTGCACAGATTTTTAAAAAAAAAAAAAAGCTAAAATTACTCTGACTGGTCTTGGACATTTCCTGTTTTGAAGTCTGTTTCTCTTGGATGTGGAAGTAGTCACATTTGATGTAGCAAAGGGACAGTTTGTGTACCACTAGCCTTTAAACAGTTAATGTTGGAGGGAATTCTATTGTAACTTACTAAATTCTCTCTCTTTATGGTTCATCCTTCCAACACTTTCTGTGTGTAAAAATTGCTTTGCTTAATCCATTGTGGGATCACATCTTCTGTTTCTCAAGACTCCTCTCCGTTGCGCTCAGCTATAAAAATTCTCATCCCTCCCCACACCTCACTTCCCACAAACACACATGCTTTTCAAAACCAGTGGTCCATGAAAATCATCCTGAAATTGTAAAACAAGACTGCGAGGCCTTATTTATTTATTTTTTTAACCTTCTTTTATGCCAACTGTTGTATCACGATGAATCGGCTTTGTATTGGCAGAACTGTGCGACTGCCAGGCTGTGACCTCGGTGACACTCGCATAATGCATGATTCTGCATATGCTAATGCACTGTTTCATCAACATGTTTGAATCTGCTTCAGCCTCTTATTTTCTTTGGCTGTATAGGACTAGGGTTTGAAAAATCAAGTCGCCTCCCAATAGTAACATGAAGAGTCTCCAAGGACAGTCACGGAGAAGATCTGCTAGCTGAGGAGGTGTTGTGATGCTGAGAATAATCTCACTTTAGTCTATTACTTCTTGACCTGCTCTGTTTTCTAACCAGAGAAAAAGGTTGTTTCAAACCCCTTTGAGTAGCACACCCTTTGTAGTTACAAGGGAAACCCAGACCTAGGCTAGGGAAAGGGAAAAGCGCAGGCGGAAAGAAACATCTTTGGATCGTATTCAGACAGATATTCTGCTTTCTTACCATTTGTCTTTTTCTTTTGGGGTCTTGTGACTGTAAGTCACCAAGAAGCTGCTTTCAGGATTTGAATTTTGCCACTGGCTTTTGGGCGGTGAGACGAGGGGGGAAGGAAATGTCTTTTTTTTCCCCCTGCCATAACTCACCTGGTGTTCAGAGAGGAGCAAATCAAGGAAGGAGCTCAGTTTTCACGGAGCTGGACATGACTCCACGTCAGTGGAAAGAACTGCGCTATCTTATGGCAGAAGAGCCCCTGGGAGCCCTCACGGTAACGGGGGCCTGGAAGGAAAGCTTGAGTCACTCAGACCCGTCTCCTTCTGCTGTCGTCACCACATCATACGGACCTTTCGCACAACGATCACGTTCCATCGTAAAAGCAGATAGCGGTTTTGCCCGTTACTTGTATTACGTAGCTGTTTGAAAGCCTTGGTTCTGACAGTGGGGAGAGTACAAGTTCCACTGCGCTAATGCTGGAGAGGGTTTTTTAAAGGAAAATCCCCATATGCCCTAAATGGATGGCAGCAGCCGTAGGATTTATGACCTATTGGACAGCCCCGTGCACCGGGGGGTGATGTGTGCACACCACAACACCCAAGGCCATCAGGAAAACAGGGTTAAATTACATTTTATGGATGGCACGGATAAAATTGTGCCCCTCAAACTACTTTCAGGCTTGAAGATGTGGAATCTGAGTTAAGTTACTGAGGCATGACTAAGTTTTGGTCACGCTAGAAATGTTCCACTGTTTGGTAACCACATCAGAGAAAAACGGAGCTCTGAAGGCCCTGATGGGTTGGATCCCAAATGTGAATGCAACCACCTAACAGAGCCTGAATGCAGCCAGACTGTTTTTTTAATGCTATCCCAAGCATTAGTGTGAATGAGACCCTAATTGCAACACTCCAATTCCAGACATATTTTTCTGTTCCTGAAGGCTCTATTTTTGTATAAATATGTAACTGAAGATTTGAAAGCGAACTCCTCTGCTTTGCTCTACTGATGTGTTTGCAGTTTGACAGGTCTGACCTATCTGATGTGTATGTTGTTTCTGTCTCTGTTCTGGGGCTAAAAAGTGCAATTAAATCTATTTAAATGATTGCATTTAAGGCAGGTTAATTTGAAGAGAATGGCTGCAGGAAATTTTGCAAAGCAGAGACGACCACAGAGCTGAATGTAAGAAATAAGACGGTGCCCCCAAAAAACCTGGAAAGGTGAAGTGCCATGATGGTCCCCCCGGTACAAATGCCACATCGACACTACTAAAGGGAGTTGGTGCAGTATATTGCACACCAAATAGGAACTGCTTACTTAGATGTAGATTGCATTGGAATTGGTATTAAAACTTGGTGCTTGAGAGGGAGGAGATAGATTGAGATAATGGTCGTAACATGATTTCCTACACTGGCAGCAAGTCAGCCACAAACTTAAGATTTGTTCTGAGTAACATTCATTATTAGCTTACCCCAGAAATAATGTGAGAATTCCTCCATAGCCAGAGAATAGGCACAGTGCATCATTAACCGTGATGTCAGCCAAAAACCCAAGCACAGTTTTACAGCCTGATATTTAAAGCAAATGGGTAACAGACTGAAACTCCCAGTATGCCTGTCAAATTATTTACTCCTTAGGTAGTTTTAAAATATAGGCAGATATACAATAATGCAAGATGAACTTACGAAGAAAACAGAGTGCACCCCATTCAGAGCAGAGGCCAAACGAACCGCTGGTATAAGCGCTGGTGTGGCACCCACTTGTCAGCGGGTAGACCTCAGAGCTCAGACTTTGTGGAACTCCTCGTGGTCTCTTTTACTTTTCCACTGGTTTACAGGCTCAGAGACACACAAGCGCACGGGTGTAACCTGTTGTAAGCGGCACCCTTTCCGAACCCCTCAAATTCCTCTTTTTTGACCTGTGGGCGACGGTGCTGTCAGTGCTACGTGCCTGCCCGTTGCATTAGCACATAGCAGGCAGCACCAGTAGCACCAGTAGCACCCTTACCCCTCCGCAGGAGCGCGGTGGCCACACGTGCCCTCTGCGGCTCTGAGGGCTCCCAGTGCCGCTGAGCACTGGTGCCAGTGGAGGAGGCCAGTCCTCCCGACAGGGACCGGAGGCACCTTGGGAAAGAAGGGACTGGAAAAGTGGGAAAAAGGGCTCCCTGGAGGCATCAAAACCAGCAGCAGGGGCTGGCACCCAGGCATTCCAGCTTGCAGCCAAGCAGCCTGTCGGGAAGAGGTTGCGTTTGCCCAGTGCAATGGGTTGCTGAAAAATGCAGAGACAAAAGATTTTTGAACGGGATAGGCTAGTGATTTAGAGGACTTACCCACACCCAAGAGACCATCGTGATACACTTTTTGAATAAAAGGAAATATCCAGCCCTTCTGAAAGCCAGGCCTTTTAAGAGGCTTCATATTTGGATACGCAAAATGAGTAATTCAGAAACAGTAGTTGCAACAGACTCTGTTGGTTAACCTCCCCTTGCCCTCCAGTCCTGCGGAATTTCTATTTTGGAAAATTGTTGCTATACATATATATATATTTGTTGTTTGCTAGTTGGCAAGCAATTGCCACGGTTGTCCCCTTAGCAAATTTATTGATATATTTTCTGGAGAGGAACAGACACCCCTTTGTGTTGCTGAACCAATCCCTGGTCCTAGGTCCGGACCCTCATGAAGCCTCTGTGTAAGTTAATGGAAGGAGAATATGGCAAAGAAAAGTGTCTTTGCTTTCCCTAAATCTTCAGTGTGGATATGGACTCGACCCCTGCAGCTTCCTCCCTTAAAACTTTCCATTGTACCTATTAGTTTTTGTAGGATCACCCAAAGTGAGTCCACTGATATCACCACATCAGCTTGCTTCAGAAACTCTTCTTCACTGCCCTTATTTTCCAGCACATCTCATTCACCCCTCTCATCCACGCTTCGAAAATGACATTAAGCCCCACCTTCCCGGCGTCGGCACCAAGTTTACGTTATGTTCTGTTCTCTGCATCCCGATGTGCTGGAGGCCAGTCTCAGAGCCGCACTGACACATTTCTGCTACGAGGTTTTCCCTGTTTCCTTACCTCACGTGGTGTCTCGTGGTGCCTCCAGCAGCACCCCATCCCGCGGCACAGTGCCCTGGCCTTAGATCCTATAATGCTGTCTTCTTTCATTGTATCTTCTTTCTTTCCCATACTATTTTCAGAGTTCAGATATTTTCCTGGTCGTTCTGTTAATCTGCTGTAACCGTTGCTAAAAGGTGAACATTAGTATTCTTCATGTACCTAAGTACTTTTGGCTATATGTGAAGAGGCCAGGCACTTTGAAGTGGGTTTGGTGGGAGAAGATTACCCCTTTTATTGTGTTTTCCTTTAGTGTAGTCCCGTTGTGCATTAAAACGGTGTGAAACCATAAGCATGACCTTTCCAGCAGTCACTGCAGAGCAGAGCAACGGGGAGACATTGTGGCCCAATGTCCACTGCACAGACGGCACTGAATGACTTAAATCTTCTTGTGTAATGGACCTGTTGATTACATTTAACAAAAATATAGAGTGACAAGAGAAAAAAAATAAGAACATTGCATCACTTGCTTTGAAATAGCTTGATGTCTCCAGGTGCTGTGCTGGAAGCAGAGCTGAGCCAAGGGAGTTGAGCCAGTGTAGGAGGGAGTGCTGACTCTGCTTTCGAAAGGTGGAGGAGTTGCTGTTTTTAGCAAGCGTGGAGGCCTCAGCTGTTTTTATCCTTTTGGCTTAGTTAGCCAGAATTGCCCCATGCTCACTCCCCTCGTCTCAGCAAGCGCGGGTGCTTCCGCAGAGGGCCGCTGGAGGGGACGTGCTGCCAAGCCTAGGGCAGGTCTCTTGCCTGCTTCTCCTTCTATGCCCGTGTGTTTTTGGAGGGAGAAGGGATTTGCTGGCAGAAGTGATCTAACGCTAGGGAGATTTTTGCTGCCAACATTTTAGCATCATCATCAGAAGAAGGGTGTCTTGCTGAGGAACCAGTGCAGGAATTCCTGCACCTCCCGCAGAGCATGGTGTGACTGTGCCGAGGTACGCTTCAGTCAAACATCCCAGACACAAACCTTGGAAAAGCAAGGTTTAAGGGAAGATAAGGACATGAATGCAACCTCCTCTGGAGACGAAAGTTCGTATGGGGTGTGTGGGGTCACCGGCAAAATGAATTGGGTGATTTTCTGATACTTCTTAATGCGTCTGTGTCCACCACGGAGACCCACACCATTTGCACCATTTGTCACGACTGTCAATAACTGTTCAGCAGAGGTCCAAGAGTTAAATGGCGAGGGTATCACGCCTCAGGTCTGAGACGTGCCGGCAGAAGTATAAAAGCTTGCAAAACGATTACCTGAAATTTGACTGGCTTTCTCCCATGCTCGAAAGTCTCTAAGTTTCAGGAGTAGTAAAACTGATCAAATTAGAAAACAAAGCAAAAATAAGTTAAGAGAGTTTTTAATGGAAAGACTGGCAAAGCCAGGGCTCAACTATTTTCACTGGGAGACCATCTGAGCTTTTCAATCTTCTCTGCCAAAGTTTGTTAAACTATTTTGCTTATTAACTCTTTTGCAGTCCCTTACTTAACTGCGCCTGAAATTTTAACGTTAAACCACTAAATCCATTTTACAACCAGAGATTATAATGCCAAAGAGGATGGATTTGTGAGTTTAAGCACTGACCCCTGAAAGATGAGGCATGAAACATACTTGTTTCCTCTGAGACCGTACCCTCGTCCGGCGAGAATCAGCGGGGGCAGGACTGAGCCGGTGTTGGGAAGCGCGGAGTCCATCAGAGCAGAAGTACCAGGGACAAGCTGGCTGTAGCTATTTGCCGTGTTTGATCTGAAAGTCCAGGCTCTGCTGATGACTGCAGCAGTGGCTCTGACCATTACGCCACCGTGTTCCTAAACTTACAACTTTAGTAGAGAAAAAGAGGTTTTTACGAAGGAGTAAAGGTAGGTGAAACGTTGAGGCACTGCATATGATTTCCATGTATTTTAAGGTGTTCCTGTGAGGGTCTACAGCAAGACGGAGAGCACAATCTGAAAGAAAACTAATGTGCTTGCAAGCACAATTTTAAGCTGAAAGAGGGGGTTACTAAGTCAGATTCAGAAAAGACAGCTTCTTGGGGAAAGTTATCAAGCAGTGGCTGCAGATGGAGAATGAACAAGTTACAGCAAGCACGGGCTACAGAGAAAATTTAAGCAATCACCACTAGTCATTTAGGGGTATAGGAGGGAATTGGAGGCATCTTGTGGGAAGCAGGCTACAGCTGCTACATAGGCTAGGTGGTTTGATTCACTTAAAATCTACTAAAAATAAGTAATTCCTACTAAAAATGAGTAATTCCAGTAATCGACAAGCATTATGTCATAGTATTTGCCTGACTTCTGAATAGCAATGAAGTTAATTTTAATCTTAACTGTTTACTTTTACTTCGCGCGTTACTAAATGTAGCAGCCGCTGGCACCACCTCTTCCCTGGAAGAGAGAAAGTGAGAAACGGAGGAAGATTTCGGCATTGCAAGCAATGATTCATCCTCAGGCTGCACAACCTGCCAAATGATCTCCAGAGTGGCACTGCTGCTTGGCCTGGAAACAGTTTTCCTCCCTCCCTGCCCCGCAAACTAGGAGGAAGGAAACCGATACTCATGGCAGGCAACCAGGATGGCTAGAACGAATATTGGAGAAGTTCAGGAAACTAAATATGGGACCCAGGGTCTGGAAAACACGCCAGGACAAAAAAAGGATAAAAATACAGAAATAACAAAGGGAAGGAAATAAAAAATAACCAAAAGAGATTCCGTTACCAAAACCCAATCCCTGGGATGAAGTACTTGTTAAAGGCCTAATCTTACCTTCCCTATGTAGGGGGACTGCTAGAGGCTGAACGGCCATTCTTCTGAGGGAAATCAAAAGAAGGGTTTTGGAGTGTTTTTCCGCACAAAGGTTTCCAAATCTCAAGGAACTGCAGGAAAAGGATTAAATCCTGGATTAGGACAACCTGGCCATGGAAACTAATGGTTAAAACTTTAAAACTCCCCCTCGTTTCCAGGAGTCAGGAAAACGTGTCATCCTAACCCCACTTCGGACTCAGCAAGAATCCATTTCAGACTGTCCTCAGATCGTATTTGCAATTACACCCTGATCGTTTATGCAGTTTGTTAAAGTCCCAGGGCCAAACGGTGCAGCTGACGGTTCTCAGTGGGGTGTCAAGTACTGGCTGCTTCACCAAGGTGCTGCCGAGGAGCTACGCCCTTCGGATGCTCTCCTGAAGGCATGAGTAGATACCAGGGCTATCATTTTTAGTGCCTTCCTAAATGCCACGATGAGCTCCTGCTTTGACCTTAATACCGAAATTGTGCTGGGGAAGCCTGGGGAATTGTACTTTTGTTATATTTTGATTTTATCAATCATTTGACTCACTAGAAAAATGTAAGCTTTGCATCTTCTTTTTATTCTGTTCTGACTGTCCTTGTATTTCGATGATGATAAGGTAATGTTGCTTTAAGGGACCCAGTCCCCATAGACTAGGGAGCTCCAGCCCATGAGGGACTTCAAGGAGCTGCTCTTTTTGAGTGTCTAAATTGTATTTTTCATATCTATGTTAATATTCTTTTTAAATCTGAGCTTTTATGTACTGCTCCCTGCTTTTGGTTATGGCAGAAAACTTTTGGCATTATTGTTGCATGCCCAAGTAAGTCAGACTTGCCTCAGTGTGTCATGGAGATGTCGTTTGGTTTTAATCCATCGGCGGCTTTGTTGATTAAGATAAAGACCTTGAGTAGGCACTGGCAAAGATCTGAGAGCTGTGGAGGCCCTGGAGCTTCAGCGTAAACCTTTCTCAAAGCCTGAATCACTTGGGAATGTGACTACTTCTTTCCATGCCAGCATAAGCTATTACAGCCGGTAGACAACTGTTGCCATATTGATTAAATGCTGTGCCTTAATGAATAATAGTCCCTCCTACATGAGTAGGATGTGATTGCCCCTTCTCACAGCTCGGAGCTGATTTTCCTATGGCTGGGTAAATCAGGGCAAGAATGGAGATAATGGATTAAAAGGAGCTCAGTTCCAATCTTTGGTAAGGGGATTTTCAGTTTTACATAGGTGATATTTGGTAGAAATGCAAGGGTCATACAGGAGACTGAATTTTCCTTACAAGGCAAGGTACAACTTCTACATCTGTCATCTTCTACAGGCTCTGCAGCAGTCTCCTTGCTGAAGGGAGAGAAACATTCGGCCGATGGACTCAAATGCACAGAGGTCACGCACGGAGCAGATTAAAAGGTCTTTGCAGCTCTTTCAAAATCAATCACTCCCATCAGGAAACATTGGTCACTGCCTGTGCTGACCCTCCTCGGTTCAGAGGATGTACTCTTCTCTTTGGCCTCCTTCCTCAAGGAAAAGCTGCTTCCGTGCGCGTTGTTTCATCCTTGCTAGTTGAGGTGTGACCCCATGTCTTCTCTGGTCTAAAGGGCCTTTTCCCCGTGCTTTTCGTATTAAACTTCACAAGGGAGAAACTCAAGTCTTCCTGACACCCTCTATTCTACACACAAGCAACAGACATATGAAAAATTTAAGATCAGGACCAATTTATGGTGCCAGATCCACCGGTGGGGCTTTCTCCGCCCCAGCTCCTTGTCTTGAAATTCCGCGCTGCCCCTCACGTTGTGCACAGCGAGACAGACACAAACCCGTCCCTTTTCCTTCACCGATTATAGGCAGAGTGTGGATAAAGGTTTCGGGTGAGACGAAGCCTACCCTTGCTGCCGCCAGCATTACGTAGCGCAGGTATATTCAGGCATGTTTCCACTGGCTTCATTTGCATTCGTGAGTGCTTAGCGTTTCGGACCTCTGATTACCAAGCTGAGCATGCAGGAAAAAAGGGAGCAAGCGATTAGTGAACTCGAGTGACAAGTTTGGTTTCATTAATTTGACATGGCACAGAAAACCTGCGGCAGCAGCAGGGGTGGATCCAGTTCTTTACAGCAGCATTCACCAGCCTGAGCTCTGAGACCATCTTTCTTCTTCCTGCCACCAGAAGCTGCAAAAGGTTTAACTCAAATTTCATAGAAAAACCAGGCTAGCCATCAAAGCTGTACTCCAGCTTGTTCCCGATTTTGTTGGCCACAGCACACCGTGATTAATAAAATATATTAATCAATGTAGAAAGACAGGGCTGCATCTAACTAAACTAAATAAGTTCCTTCTTACCCATCAAAACAAGTAGTTCTCAATCAAAAGCTCCACACCATAATTAAAGTCCACATTGATTTTTCATATTTCACTTTACTTTACAGTATTACAATATATGAACCCCAACTTTTACTTCCCAGCTAAGCAGTTTAGCTCCAGAATTCAGTGTAACAGCAAAGGTGGAATACTATAAGAGATTTTCCCATAGTTGCATTTCACAGTGGTACTCCATTTTAATTATGGTATTTGAATACAGCAAACAGGAGACATACAAATGTGAATATGCACTCTCCACTGCGTACATCTTTTACCTATGTGAGAGGTCTATACCAGGTACCAAGAAAACACATAATCAAATATTAATTTAGTTCCTACCAATGAGAATCAAAGTGTGTCAATGAGCAGAGATATAAACCAAGATAATGATAAGAAAAGACAGGATCCAATACAGCATAAGTTCTCAGGGAAGATATTCTATTGTACAAAGAGGAAGCAGAAATGAGGGAAACAGAATCATTACCTATGTGACTTCAGGAGATAAATCATCAGTAAATATTATTTTAAGGAACACCACAGTTAACACAGAACAATTTCACATTTGTAGATAATTTACAACTCAGCAACATTCTGTCAACATTTCCTCATATGCATGGTTTAATTCAACTTAGTGAAAGACACCTCCCATCAGAGCTGAAATGTCTCTGAGGTTTTAATGATTTTCCACATGGAAAGGGCACACTTGGTAGCAAATGTGTTCTGTTTTTTTTCCAGTATGCCCAAATTAAGTAACTCATGAATACAGTGTCAATGAATACAATTGCTTTAAGGCAAGAATGCAGATCTGGAAGGAAAACAAAGTCCAGTGGTGCCTTGCTTCTTCAACAGACGGATTTTTAGACACCCTTAGAGCAGACAGCATATACGAGAACAAAATGTTAGACTCTTGTTTTTGTTGGCTGTGAATAAATTCATCATGGGATACATGGTTTAAATATGACCTGATGTAATTCCCATTCTCCTACTACTAGCTGCTATCTGCTGAGCCAATTTCAACTTCAGCTCAGTTTCTTTTGAGTAAAGATTGCAGACAGACTCTTGTCTTCATTTGTTCTGTCCAATTCAGGATGCAAAGCACTCCTGGACACAGAATATAGGGTGTTTTTAATTTTTGTAGTGTGTGACTCAGTTTCAGCGTATGAAACTACTCTTAGCTAATGCATTGTGTTGGAATTGACTCATCCATATAGAAGATGCAAAGTCCTTGAGTGCTTTACCAATTACTTTAAATTTTAGAAAATGTACATTATACATTCTTGGTTTTTGCTTAAATTTGTATTTGAAATTTTTGTTCTCATTAATAAATCATACACACAGACTACTGAACCTTGCAGTAAATAAGTCATTGGAAAAAAATACCGCAGCTTTCAAAGTTCAGCAGCCGAGGAAATCCTTAGTCTTTGTCTGTTTGTTACTCACGATTTAAACCTGTGTGTAATTATAAACCGTTCAGCAATTATGCAGCGTCAAGGGCCAGATTTTTCTAAAGGACTCGGAGCCCACAATCAGTTGCAGGTTTTCAGAATCACCCAGCTCCTGCCAAAGCACCACAGTGAGTAGGCGAATCCACATGCTGATTTCTGAGTTCCTCTTAGCACTTGGATACCCCTTTTCTTCACCCCTACCTGGGCAGTGAGCCCTTGAAAACCTGCCCGTCGTCTAGGTAGGAGAAGACAAAATGAAGACAAAATCCAGGATAAGCTTCATATCAGTGACTTGTCTATGCATGGTCCCACAAAGGAGCTCTCATTTCTAAGTCTGAGAGATATCCAAGCGGAGGTACCAATCCCTGGGATTTCCAAAAGGCTTCCTCCTTTTAACACAATAACCTGTCTGAAGTGGCACACATAAATCGACATTTTTCCCTTCGGAGGGAATGTGAGGGTGGGCTTCGGTCCCCTCCCTAGCGGCTGGGCATTCTGGTGACCAGTCCTCTCCCCTTGTCACCTGCGAAGGGGCCATCTCGCTCCTCCCAGCTCTCTCGGAGATTTATAGTGAATTTCTCTTTTGGAAACAAGTTGATAACCTTTGCACCGGGGTGGAAGGCAGAACTTTTATTGCAGGATTGTTAAGATAACGGCAGCTCCGAAGGCGTGCTGCCGCTGTGGCAGGGACCGAATGGGAACAAAGCTCTGCCTGTCTGCTCACCCACCCGCGTCTCGGCGGTGGCCAAGGGGGGGAAGCTCTTACCTTGGTTGTTCCCCGCCGCTCTTGTTTTGAGGCAGTAGAAGTGCACTCCGGTTTGCTGCTGCTTTGTTATCTAAGGAATCCATATGCTACTTAACCTCAACAAAAAAAAAAAACCAAAACAAACTATGGCTGTACCGTGTGAGCTCTGCAGGGAGCATCAGCATTCCAGATCTGGGGCCATAAGGCCTGTGAGAAGATTGTGGGGTGCACAGAAAACTGTTTTTTTGGCAAGCAGTACCACAAATGAAGGGAAAGGCTGCCTGAAAGCATTTCAGATTTTTCTTGGGTGGTTTGGAGTTTCTGGTCTTAAGATATTAGGTTGGAGACCTTTAATTGGTGTGATAGCATCCCTAAAAGGAAGAATACTAGAGGTGGCTTCCATTTGCCTTGCCATGTATGCTTAATAACCAGCCTTCTTCATCAGCCTCAAGAAGCAGTTGCCTTCTTGGGAAATAAAGTCTTCTTTAGATAAAAACCTGAACAGAAGAGTGGACAGGAAAAAAAAAAAAATTTTGTATGTGAGCCAGATGCTATACAAATACCCCCTGAAAGTGATATTCAGAAGCCTCTTTTTTTTTTTTTCCCCCCTAAATGACTAGAGCAAGACAAAATATGATAACAATACACACTGGAATGTTTATTTTAAAATAGATAACAGCTCTGAAAACCCCTTGCCTAGTTCAGTACACTGGAACATCCCTGTGGCTTAACCTCCTGTCAGTGTGAGCCGGAACAGGGTGAGGAATGCTTCTTGCCTTTCCCAGGCAAACTCCTCTGAGGAAATTCAGAGCGCACAGTTTGTTCAAACTCCTTTTTTCCTCTTTAGACTTATTAATTATTTCAGGTTGATGCACGAGCTCAGGGTTGGGCTGGATTCTTTCCTGGACATCTGCCTTAAATGAGTGCTGTGCATCTCATAGATCCCAACAGATCGTGTATCACGGGACGTTCTCCTCATGTCCAAATCACTTCCAACAACTGGTATTTCCACCCTATGGAAAATAAAGAGATTTGGAAAGGCAGGGCTGAAAGCGGGACTTAACAGGGAAAGGCTGAAGCACAAACACCAGGCTTTGCCCTGCCTCCCTTACTTAGGTTTTAATCAGCCAAAACCCCTACCGAGTCAGCAAGATTTTCCACTTCCAAAAGAGCTGTCTGAAAACGGAGGGAGGGCTTCAGGCAGATCCAGTACAATAGCTGAAAAACAACATGACAAAGTAAAAAGAAGGAAGATAAGCAGAGCACACAGCTGAGGAAAAGTGTTTTCGCTAGACAGAGCGTCCAATATCCAGCTGCTCCTCTGAAGAAGGAGGTAATGGCTAATGCTGTCAGCGTGATGGGACATGAGGCATCTAACAAAAATATCCTAGAGTTTCCTTTTTATGTTTTGGGGGAGAAAGGAGAGTTTGAATTACAGGTAAGGAATGGCAGGTGTTAATGTTAGTCTTCCACTTCTTACTTCTGGATTTGAAGTCCAGGCTATCTGCTTTCTTCTTCTCTCCAGGACAGTAGTCACCTTTTTTACAAAGCCCTTTTGTTAGTATCCCATGTTTTGTTTGTGCACAATACTGTCAGCAATATCAGGATATGTTTAGATAAAAGATCTACTAAATAGACTGCTTTGGGGGTTTTGGGAGTTTATCTCAGCAGATAATACGCCAGTAGATTTTTCTAGTGGCTCTCATTAGTTGGCTCTGTCTTATCTAATCAGACTCTGAAGCCAATCAATACAGAAACTTGCCAATCAGTGCTGAAGCATTTCATGTGGTTATATTCCTGAGGCTCACAGGAAAAAAAGGGAAAGGAGCTTAGAAGTACTTTTTGTTTTGTTCTGGTTAAATGCTGTTCTGAACAAACGGTTACTGGATCAGCTGCTAGGAGCTGATCCCTGCTAGCTTTTCTGGCACCGCTTGATGCATTAGGCTGTAAAGGTCTTTATTTCTCCTGAGGTTGGATTCTTTTCTACTTTTCAGACGAGCCTTCAGTACGTTGTGGCAAAGTATTTACTCAGCCTGCCTAACTGGACTTGCTACCCATGGCTCTTCTCACTGAGGGTCCTGGACTGGTGGTGCTTATAGACGGTCAAATTGCTTAACGCCAAGTCTTTGCTTTTTCAACAGCGTAGTTTGCAAGCAGCTGAAATGAAAGGGTTTTAAAGCAGCAGACTATTAACATATCCATCCGACTGAAGGGAGCTTCTTTCCTCGGTATGGGGGAAGCAGGCACAAACTCTTGGCATGCTCCTGTGGGTGCCCGTCTCAGTCGGCTTTACCTGCGCTGCCGCCTGAAAGCCATCCCTCGGCTGTTTTCCATTGCTGGTCTTTGGCCCTCGTTCTCAGCATTGCTTCTAGGAGTTCCCCAGAGGTAATACAAAGAATATTCGGAGCAAAAAAAGGTGACCATGGCCTCTTAACATACCCAAAATGAGTACAGGGAGGTGGTGGGAGTTCATCCTGAGGCATTCTCCTTGCTTTCGCTTGCAGCCCCCGTAATATATCACAGCCGTGTACGCGTACAGAACACGGCTCAGGTCAGCAGACAGTTGTAATACAGTGCTATAGGGGTTGCCATTTGGTCACAGGTGCTTATTTGTCATTAATTTGTTTCCGTAAGAATATCAGGCATGGAGACTAACATCAGATGTGAATTGGTGGCTTTAAGACAGTTAGACTGGTACAGGCTCTGGCGAATCATCTGGAGGGTGTTTAACCACGGAAGAAGTGTCCTGGATACGATATTTTTCTTATATTCTTCCAGCCCATTGTAAATGAAGTTGTCTTTTCCAGGGATGCTGACTCACATCTGATCCTGCAAGGTGCTGAATTTGGTCATCGGACCAAACCAGCCCTCACGTATACCCTTGATGGGACGTGAGTCTGTGAAGACACTGGTGTGAAGTGCTGAGGTGGGCCCCGGAGCCCCTTGTTATAGCTCAATGTTGTGCACTTATCTTCTCTGTTTGCTTGGAATGCTTTTAGATTTTGGAAATTCTGTCATCCTGAAATGAGAAAACCAGATGAAACCCATCGCTCTAGCTTCTTGGAGCACACCTGTCTTTTTATAAATGCAAGCAAAGGCCATCTGTGTCTTTTGATGCTGCAGGTGTCCACAGCTATGTTACAGTTTCGATCTGACATTTTTTCGCTGCGAAAGCTAAATGAGGAGTGTAAAATGTTCCTGATTTAGTTTCTGTGATCAAACCCAAGAGATATTTCAAGCATTTTCAAGCGCGATGAATGAAGGAAAAGGCAAAACGTGGGGCATGTGAGATTGCTCGACTGTCTCAGACCCTCGACCTGTAGGGTGGGACAGCAGCAGCAGCCCCTGGAAGGAAGGTGCAGATTGACCGAAGTGATGTACACCTGGTCCTGGTTGAGGAGCACGGCGGAGGCGTACGTCAAACCCCACGTCACTCCGAGAAGCGTAGGAGTTGTGGTAGGCATGACTCTGGCCATACCACTGAACTGACGCCTGTGCCTGCAGGGAAAATGTACAAGCAGTGGACATCTCTAAGGCGAAGTTCGGGCTATCCCTGGCACCAGTATCCCACTGTACCCTGGTGCGTTTTTGGTAAGGGAGCGGTTTGGTGCATGGCAGAGCCCAACCCAGAGGTATGCCGGTGTTAGGTTGTGGGGACAACTGGGGGATTAGGGTTCGAGCACAAAACTGCGAGCGTGGCAGCAATCCGCACGTACCCGCGGCGCAATGCTCGAAGGCGGCCCTGCAGGAGAACACTTCTGCGGGAAGAGCGGCTGCAAAATGCGCCATGGAAAGAAAATTCGGATAGGAGGCGCAGCCAGGGGACACTTTCAGACCTCCAAGGCTCACTCCAGAAGAAAGCAGCAGATAAGCTGAAAAATACAGATGAGTCCTTGGCAAACTCATGAGATCAACAATACGTGGTGTCAGTATATTGCCTCTGATTCTGTTTTCTCTTTTTCTCACACACAGATGACTATGATTGCCATTGAGATTAATTCTGGAATAAAACTTGTGCAACCAAGTTGAGAACCTGTCTTGTTTTCTGTCTAAACTTTTAAGCCGCAGTCTTACTGGATGCGTGCTAGGACTAAAGTCCTAAATATAAATGGTTACTGTATTTGCTTTCCTGTTTTATTGCAGCTGCAAAAGTGAGCCGTAATGATTTTTATAGTACATGATAGTACTTGTCAGCTACAGGACAGAATGAACTCACATGATAACGACTGGCTCAGCCTCAAAGTGATAAACATGTCAAGATAATGGCAATCATCTTTTTCCCTGAACACGAGAATACAATACAATTTTAAACAGCTTTTTTTCTTTTTCTGCATTTTAATATTCCTATAATCAATCACCAACCATAACTGTTTTATTATGACTATGGACACAGAGGATCAAATTTTTATGGCCTGGTCTTAGTTTTCCATCTGTAATCTGCCAGCACCAGTAATTGCACAGTTTAGGTCATTTGAGTACCTGATTACCCCCACAAATCAGGTAACTAGACATCTACGCTGCATGCTGACATGACTGGGAGAATAAACTAATTCACAAAACTTGGCACATGTAAAGTCGAAAGTCATACTTCAGGCCAGAGTGAAAATTTTGCTTTGCTTGTTTATTGTTATGATATCCCCAGGGACTATATGAAGACAGAAAACTTAAAAACATTTGCTTTAAATGTGCAGTTTCTTTCAAGACTCTGGCTAAAGCCTAACCTAAAAGTTACGGATTCTTGTCCATAAAGAGGCAGCAGGTAAAGGTTGTCTGGTTAAAATAGTGAAATGGATTTTTCAAAAACTTTAATTGAAAACTCTCATAGAAAGTCAGCTGTTATGGAATCAGAGTGCAGATCCAGATTAACGTTTGATTAAAAGGTGGGAAGAGAGGACAAGGAAGAAGTTATTAATTACACAGTGGAGAAAGGCTACCTAAAGATATCTGTAGGCACCCGTATAGGTCAGCATCTTCATAAACCACCTAGTAAAAGGGATGGTGCCGAGGTAGAAATGTTTACGGGTAGTTAAAAATGATTTAGGATAGTAAAGCTAAAGGCAACTGAGCCGAGTTGCACGAAGATGTTACAATGCTGAGTGACTGCGTCATGAAAAGGAGGTGGTGCTGGCAGAAGAGCAGACATGCAGGGACCAGGATTCACTGTCAGAGTACGCAAGGTGAGACACAAGAGGAAAAATCGCTGTGTATATACATCCAACACAATGTCTCTACCTAACGTCCACCTCTCAGGAAAGAGTTAACACTTGCTCCCTGCTTATTAGTGGTCAGAAAGCCAAAGCGAGCCTTAGGTGTTATTGCAGAAGGAGTACAGAATAAAAGAGGAATCGTCACCGTCCACCCGTATAAATCCCCAGTGCTCCCACATCCTGAGTGGTGGGTGCAGACCCAGTCTCCCCAGGCTGAAGGAGACGGGACCAGGAAAGCTGCAGCCTCCCACGTCCCCAGGACGCAGGAGTTGGGAGCGTGGCGAGGGGTCCCACCCTCTCCTTGCTGGGGGGGTCCCGCTCCGGTTAGCCCGAGCTCTTCCAGCTCTTCTTATGCCAGAGAGGCAAGCAGAACTTGTTACAGACGCAATGGCCTTTCGTTAGTCATGCAGCACCCCTCCCAGTTGAGGCAGGGCCTTTTCGGATGGGACCCGTCCTGAGGAGAGGCATCACGGCGTCGTCGGCGAGGGCCGCAGGCACACGCCGGTGCCAAAACTGAAAAGGCTGGCTGGCTGCTTATTCTCTGCTTGACGCGTTGCCTCAAAGCATTTCTGCAAAATTATCCTGGAGCTGCGCCAGCCAAGGTACACAACTCACCCCCTGTGTCGTTTGCGACGATGACGACAACACTGGTGATATTTTCAATTAAAAAAAATAATACCTCGAGGAGGTAGGATTTCGCCAGGCTGTTTTAAAACTTTCCTTCGTGTCCAACGATATGTACGTGACTCAGCTACTAAAGAGGCATCTAAATAAAGAGGCTTCTCTTGTGCTTTATATTCACAAAACTCTCATTCCAGTGAGCAAAGAAACATTCCCCAGCTTTTCTACATGTTCTTTCTTTGATCTGCACAGTGCTAACAATAAAACATGTTTGTGTGAATCAGAAACGGAGAATTGTTTCAGAGTCTGATTTTTTTCCTGAATCCCGGTCATAGTTTAATATGACACAACTATATAATTGAATTATAAGAGTATGTTGTTCTCTACATTATTTTCTTTCATTAAGTCTTAAAAAAATGCTTAGCAGAAGTATAACAGTCTTGAGACATTTTCATTTTAACAGAACTCAAAAGGCCTAATACTATTGTGTAATATGAGAGAGAGTTTTAGATTTACTATGTCTAATACGAATGCATGCAGTCATGCAGAGCCTTCCCAAAGGTATTTCAGTGCATTATCTGAGTGGTAGATGCTTTGAAAAAATGCTTACAAAGTCATTCCCAAAGTACAGCGTATTCGGGCACAGTGCAACTTGCAGATTACTTTTAACATTTCTGTGCGTGTTCTCTTTCTGTGCCTGTACAGTGCTAGCATAATGGGGTTGTAATCCATTCCTGGGGCTTTTAGAAATCACCAAAGTACAGAAAATTAATAAGAATAATACAAAACAAAAGTCATACGAAGAGGTGTAAACGTACTGTATAAAGTTGTTACATCAGTCGTTACACCTGCGAGCTCTCAAAGTTTGTGTGAAAGTTGTTTCAAAACCGAAAAGATTTTTGCAGTATTCGCTGCAACTCATTCTTAGCAGAACAGCGAAATCATTTGGCACGACTAAATCATGTTAACATAGCCCCTTGGTCTGCTTGCAAATATGTTGGAAGTTCACTCTAATTTTCAGTAAAGCAAACGTCTGCCAAGTGTTTTGGGCATTGCTTTTGGCGCGGGCAGCGTTCACTGTTTTCTATGTGGCATGTTAATGTATTTGTATGGTGCGGATGACCACCAGTTATTATTTCTGCCCTCCGATTTGGCAAATCAAAATTTTAAGCAAAGAAACTAGGCTGAAAACTAATAAGCTGTGAAGAGCAAAGGTTCCTGGCTAGGTGCAGTCAGGAGCATTAACATAAATAATAACACTGAGGCGAATTAATACATTTGTGTGAGCGGCGGTGATGAGCGAAGAGGTACGGTAATGTGTGCAATGAGTGCAGCTCCTCCAGAAATGGATGCACTGGACTTCTGTCATAATCCACCAGTTCCAGGGCTCAGTTTAGGAAAGCACTTAAGCACATCGTCAACATATGAGCTTACACATTAATAACTGCCTTCTTCAAAAGCGATTTGTTCTTAGATCAGAGCCCTAGTTTCTTGGAATAGGAGGCATGATGGCAATAGTACGGGGAATAATTCTGAAATAGTATTAGATCTATGGATTTCGACAGAGAGTTGCCAGCTCCCAATGGTGTCACATCCTCTAAAATATCTTCCCGTAAATGGAGATGGAGCTGTTTCTTCTATTTTCTTTGTAATTTTCATTTTATAATAGAAATGGGATATGCCAAACTATATTTCAAAGACATCAGTATTATCCTTGAGTAACTCCATTGCCCGTGTGCCTGTTGGAATATCCGTACACTTAAGCAGCGAGACCCTTTAACACTTGCAGTGCTGTAAATCGGGAATAGCCGTACTAGAGTGAGCTACCATCACATCAGCATAAAACCAGTGAAAAGGTAAGCAGGCCCAACCCCAAAAGTCACCTTGTACATGACAACTCATCTCTTTGCCCTGGTTTTGGCTGGGATAGAGTTAATTTTCTTCCTAGTAGCTGGTAGGGTGCTGTGTTTTGGGTTCAGTATGAGAAGAATGTTGATAACACCCTGATGTTTTCAGTTGTTGCTCAGTGGTGTTTAGTCTAAAATCAAGG
>JAVJGG010000008.1:31826597-31863389 GCA_035590195.1 Aviceda cuculoides
CCGGAGCAGGGGGATGCCCGAAGGAGGCTGGGACCCCATGGGAAGCCCACGCTGGAGCAGGCTCCTGGCAGGACCTGTGGCCCCGCAGAAAGGACCCATGCCAGGGAAGTTCTTGAAGAACTGCAGCCCACAGAAAGGACTCACATTGGAGAAGTTTGTGAAGGACTCTGTCCCGTGGGAGGAACTCCATGGTGGAGCAGGGGACGAGTGAGGAGTCCTCCCCCTGAGGAGGAAGGAGCGGCGGAGACAACGTGTGGTGAGCTGGCCCCAGCCCCTATTCCCCGTCCCCCTGCACCGCTGAGGGTGAGGAGGTAGGGAATTCAGTGGAGTTGTGCCCAGGAAGGAGAGAGGGCTGGGATGAAGGTGTTTTAAGATTTGGGGTTTATTTCTCATTACCCTAATCTGATTTTAATTTGCAATAAATTAATTTCCCCAAGTCTGTTTTGCCCATGATGGTAATTGGTTGAGTGATCTCTCCCTGTCCTTATCTCGACCCACGAGCCTTTCGTTATATTTTCTCTGCCCTGTCCAGCTGAGGAGGGGGAGTGATAGAACGGCTTTGGTGGGCACCTGACGTCTAGCCAAAGTCAACCCACCACACCCAGTTACAAAAGAGAAGTGTTAGCTGAGGAGTCAGTCAAGCAATAATGCAGTTAGCTCTGATGCTTTTTTTGAATGGTGGGACAGAAATTTTTTTGCAGCTGGCTTTTTGCAGATGTTTATTTCTCTAAACCCCCAAAGGAGCTTTAGCTTCATTTTCAAATTATTGAAGGCTTTTTTATTGTCTATAGCGTGAAAGCTTGAGAAAAAGCCTCTGCAAAGAAGGTTTGGATAGTGACCACGATAGGGTGGCTGTGCATCTGGGGACTCCAGGCTATGGATCAGCCATCCCAGAGCTGAAAAATGTGCAGACCTGAAGATCACCTTAGGAGTCTGCTCTTCACTGTTGGTCATGTTCACTTTCAACCTGGCTCCAGAAATAGCGATGAATGATTTCTTCTTCATGCCCTAGCAATTCTCTTAGCTCAGGAAGAAATACAGTATAACATTTTTCTGTACAGTGTTTACTTTTTTGAGTTTTCCATACTTGTCAATGGGCATATTCCTAGCACAGTCTTCCTTTTCCTATGTAAATGTAAGCAGTGGTGATCTGCTGTTGTTGAAATGTCTTTTGGTCTTGGGCTGGTTGAGAAAAAAAGTCAGACATACTACCCTCTCTTTAAATTTTCTTAATAAAAGACTGACATGAAAGAAAAACAGGATAGAGATTATTAATGGTTGTAAAGAATACTTTAAAGATTTTACTGTCTTGTTACTTTACGTATACCTTTGTAACTATAAGTTTTTAATGGAATACTTGCGAGTAAATGCTTCGTTTCTAATATTCGGGAGTAATTGTCATCAACTTTCAGTACAATGTTAATGTATGAAGATAGTAGATGGTGGAAAGAAGAAAGAGAAGTTTAAACCTTTCACTGTCATATCCTCTTACTCCTTTAGTGGCACATGCTATTTTAAAAAAAAAAGCAGAAGAACGGTGCTAAGAAATGTGAAATGGAAGTAAACACAGAAAGTGCAAACTGGGAAGCACTGGGTTCTGCATGAGCAGCTAGCTATGCCCTGCCTTGCTGGCTGGGCAGCGTGCCTTGAGGGGGGAGAGCTGGGAATTTGTGCTCCTCTGGGGTTCAGTTCTGTTCCTCAGATCTACTGAGAGCAACGATTTACTCCAGGATTGGCCTAATTAATTTCCTATACCAGAATCTGCTGCTGCGCAAAGTTTCCTATGTGGATATCCATCCAGGGCAAATTGCGGTGCGCAGGGATCATGCTGCCATGCCAGGCTGGCAAGGATCTGTTTTCAGTGTTTATTCCTTGGAGCAAGGATGCTGTTGTGAAGAGCCACAAAAGTAGATATGTGAAGCTCTGAGGTTTTGTTAGTGTTTTAATGCTGTTGTGAGTTCTTTGTGGCCATATGTCATTTAAAATGTTCTGTGATTGTGTATCCAGTGCTCTGGAGCCCTGGTAGGTGAGCTGGGCTGCTGAAGAAAAACAAGCCATGTTTGAATGGCCAGGCCAACTTATTATTTCATGGTAGGTGTAGAATTAACTGAAAATATGACTCCACTGAAATTATGTTGATGTAATGCCTCGACGTGGTATGTAACAGCATTAGGAGTCTGCGAGAGGAGTACACATGGCATCAAGAGAAGGTGGATGTGTAGGGTGGGGATTTTTGTTGTCTGGTCAGAAAAGGAAAAAAACATTTTCCCATGCCTTCTATGATGGCAGTATCTTGATTTAAATGTTCTGCCTGTCAAGGGAAGAAGAAACTTTTAATGTCTTCAAGTATCCCATGGTTTTAAACACTTCCTCAGGAGGGAGTGTGCCGTGACCCTTATCTGTGAGACCTTCATGGGTCATTTCCCCATACCAAGTTTATTAAAAAAAAAAAAAAAAAAAAAAAGGTAAAAAAAAAAAAAGTTGCTTGACTTCTCTTTCAGACTATTCCATAGGAGCAGATTAGAGTCCTTATTTGCCTTGAGGGACTTGTGTTTTACACTCATTCACAGGTGGCTAGGTATAGAGTAAAGCCAGTATTGTGCTGACCTTATGTTTCCTTATTATAGGGAAACCTGATGCCACATCACATTTTCTTCTGTGTTTTCCTGCCTTTTTGACTAATGACAAACAGCCGGGTTACAATAATGAGCACCCATTAGATCAAATATGTCCTTGCAGGTGATCAGGTGTTACAGACCGAGGTCCTGCATGCGGATGGTCAACTTCGGGGGCTGTCACAGTTCTCATGTGGACTAGAGGTGTATGTCTCCCTGTAGTAATTGCAAGCTGTCTAGCCTTTTAGGGGGAATAAATCTGAACTATGCCACCTCATTTGTTGATTTACCTTTCCCATAAATTGCACAGCAGACACATTTCACAATTATCTTTCAGGCAGAGAGATTGTCATGTTCTTTAGCTGCTTTGTTAACATTTTCTGAGAGGAGGAGGTAGTGGTGAGACAGAGGTCCTGGTACCAGATTGCTGCTGGCTCACACTGTACTCAGTGTGATGCTGGTTCCTGCTTGTGACCTTAGACCAATTTTTTACTTAATTCTGTCATTATTTCCATAGTCGATGTAAAATGAAGACTGCAGTAGCGGTACCTCAAGGCTGTAATGAATCTGAAGAAGTGCAGATGTTTCGGAGATAAAAAAAAAAGATTTTCACTTCCTCTCGCTAGAAGTGTATTTCTCTGTAATCATAAATTATTAAGAGCTATGATCTGGTTGGCTTAGAGGTTATACATCTGTGTGACAACCACTGTATCCCAAGACCCAGAAGACCGGGTCTCACAGGCAGAAGTTGGATAAAAACAAGGAGCATGAGGCCTTTGGAAGGCCTGTAGATACATCCTGAGTAACAAACTCTTCCTAACGTCCTGGGGAACACCCGCAGAAGTGAATTTGGTCACTTTGGGTTTATTAGGAAAGCTGTTCTGCTTGTCTCTGCTGGCTGTAGGCTGTAGCACCTCCTGAGGAGTGTAGTCCCCTGGAGGTCTCTTCCAGCCACTTCAAATCAGACTGTGGTCCCTATATTGTTGCTGAATAATGTTTAAACAGTCTCTAAAGCCACAGATTTCTCTTTACTCTAGAAACAAATGTACTCCTCTTATTCTTCTTCAATTTTACTCTCTGTCAGCATGGATCTCGAGTTGGGATTTCTGTCAAGGATCACATTTGTCTATAACACTCTTCTAAAAAAGTGTGAAGAGAGTTTACTTCAAGCAATTGATTCTGTTGGAATATTTAGTACATCCACTGTCTGAAAGTCAGTAGCTGAAAAAAACCTGTTTTATACTTCAAGTACACAGTGCTTCATCAAAAACATAACAGGAAAGAAAAGAAGTGAGGAAAATGTGACATTTCAGGTTGAGTCATGAACTTCCATTACAATAGAGATCTTAGCATTTGGTCGATTGCTAAGTAATTCCTTCCTTAAGTCTGTCATTGAACCATACTGGTTCAATTTAAATATTTATTTAATAAATAAATAATTAGTAATTAATAAATAAATATTTAATTAAAAATAGGGGTTATATATTTACTTCAATAAAACATACTGGTTTCAAACGAAATAGCAGAAAACCCATCCAACAGCTCTGGAGGTAGACATAGGCTGTTGAGAAATTGCAAAGCATTATTTCTATACTGCCAGCAGTAATTTAAGAACTTCACAAAGGAATGTAAAGAACAATAATTTGTATTCCTGCTCTGAAAAATTCCCCATTGAAGTATGAGTTCAAAATAATTGTCACATTTCCAGCAGTCACTGGAAAGCTGGGGAACTCTGAACCAATGTGAGACTGAATAGTTGATGCCCTCTCCATTGATTTGCACTGATGAAATGAAAAAGCTTAAATTGCTTCCTTTCATGCTCTTCTTGCTCTGCAGGGAGAAGACTCTAATGTCCAAAATTGTTAACTGTCTAAAATTACGTTGCCAATTCAAAAGCAATCATGTAATGCCTCAAACTGTGATAAAGTACAGAATTGAACTGCGCTTTTAGTTTTGAATATTACATTTCCATGGCTAATATACATCTTCCATGCAGTTTACACAAGGGAAAAAAAAAAAAGGTATTAAAAAGGATTCAGCATCAAAGCAGGGGATAATGAAAAGCTGACTTCCGTGTTATGCTAGCTCTCCGAGATAACTTCTTGGACATAGGGAGGGATCAATCCACCCTGCCAAGAGGTTTACCTTGCTCCTGCCTCTCCATGTGCTAAGGCATGTTTTTTCTGGGCCGATTTTGAATGCGAAACTTCTTCAGGTTGTATGTAACACTTCTTTCAAGTACTATATTTATTGCAAGCTTCTGTTTATTCCCCGCATCCTTCCTTTGTGTTGGGTTCCTGTCACTGCCTGGCTCTGTGAACTTCAGTTGCCTCATTTCCTCGGTCGCGTTCACACTATGTGATGATGTTCTCACATCCTGCCCCCCCTCCAGGTCCCGCTCCTCTTATAAAGTGTCAAAGGGACAGTTAGTAGCTGCGAACAAAAGATGACCTTCTGAGGTACATATATTGTAGCAAGCGTTATTTAAAGATTGGCAGGTGGGACTTTAGTTTTTTTACCAATAGCGTTATTTTTTTCTTTCTGTACTTTTACAACAGGCTCTAGACTTGAGACAATACAATCATTCGTGTTAGCTTTCTCTCTGAGGGTGGCCCACCTGAGGAGACGTGCTTTGTTTTCCCCATAAGTGCAGGTGTACATTTCACTGTGTAGCAGGTAGAGAGATCCAGCTGCACCAGTTTTTGAATCGTGTTTGTAGAGCTCAGGTGGAAGGCTGTGCTTTGCTGGCCACTTGCTGACTCTCAACACATTGACACCACCCTGAACAGCCCCCCCAAGTTCTCCCTTGCCCCCTGCCTGGGTGCCCCATCGTGTCCTGAGCTGCCTCATAAGCAGTCCTGGCTTACTGGCTGTTTTCCTGTATGTGCTCTGGACCTACGTACTGGGTCGGCTCGTCTCCCATCCTGTATCTGGCCCTATCTCCTTCCGCTGTTGTCTGCGCTCCCTGGTTCGTCCCCTTCCATGTCGGAGCTGTCGATGGAGCCCGTTTCCCACCCGTGGTCCTGCCTGCCTTGGGGGATGGCCCTGGTGTTACCCCAGCTCATCAACAATTTTTTTTTTTCCCAAGTGTGTTTCAGACTTTTTCATGGCAGGAGTTCCGGCTTTGCCCATCTCTATAGCAATTTCATGCTAAATGAGCACTTAATTGTCTCTTGAGGGTTTAACATCCTAGTGTGATTAGCTGGAATGAGAATTTGGCTCAAAGAAGTAATTTTTCATTCGAAAAATAACCCAGAGCTGCAGTTGGTAGGGGTATGAAGTCGGCCTGTAAGGGCAGTAAGGATAAAGGCTTAGATCCTTAAGCAGAGGCTGCAGCAGGGGAAGGACCAGGTAGCTCCCACCCAAGTTGAGCAAGGTGTCTGGTGTGGCTGTTGAGAAATACGTTGCTTCAAGCTTCCACAGCCCCGTAGGAAGCTATCTGTGCTAAGACTTTTCTCTCTGTGCTAAGACTTTTCTCTCTGGCTTGCGGGCAGTGGCACTGTGGGTGTTGAGTCAACTCTGTTTCAGTAACTCGGTGTCCTGGTTTTGGCTGGGTTAGAGTTAATTTTCTTTCTGGTAGCTGGTACAGTGTTATGGTTTGGGTTCAGTAGGAGAAGAATGTTGAAAACACACTGAGGTTTTCAGTTGTTGCTAAGTAGTGCTTAGAGTAAGTCAAGGATTTTTCAGCTTCTCAAGCCCAGACAGTGAGAAAGCTGGAGGGGCACAAGGAGTTGGGAGGGGACACAGCCAGGGCAGCTGACCCAAACTGGCCAAAGGGGTATTCCATACCGTGTGACATCATTTCTAGTATAGAAACTGGGGGGATGTTGGCCTAGGGGATTGCTGCTCAGCAACTAACTGGGCATTGGTCGGCGAGTGGTGAGCAATTGCATTGTGCATCACTTGTTTTATATATTCCAATCCTTTTATTGGTATTGTTGTCATTTTATTATTGTTATTATTAGTTTCTTCCTTTCTGTCCCATTAAACTGTTCTTATCTCAACCCACGAGTCTTACTTTTTTTTCCCCGATTCTCTCCCCCATCCCGCTGTGGGGGGGGAAGTGAGGGAGCAGCTGTGTGGTGCTGAGCTGCGGGCTGGGGTTAAACCGTGACACTCTTGTATCTTAGAAGTGAGTATTCATTTGATGGTAATTTTGTGGAAGTTTCACACTTATTGGTTTCCCCAAAGGTAATGGGAGAATTTTCCCCATGCTAAATTTTCCCCTAGCTGTTAGGAGAGCAACATTTGCCTTTAAATCTTCAGCTTACGAAATCACCTGTTCCCTAATCACCATGGTTTTAGAGGTCCTCAGGAGAGGTCACAGACTTGGCTCTCCCCCAGCGCTGAACATCCTTCTGATGTTCTGCCCAGCCTTCATCTCTGTTTTGATGGGAACCCAACCTTCCTCAGGCTTCAGGAGAGCAGTTTTGCAGTGCTCTTACGCCCGTCACTTAGGCTGTGGATCAAGGACTGGATCTCATTCGCTCTGTGAACAGTTTAGACTTAAAAGCTTACTATGAGAGCTGTGCCAGTTGTGATCTGGCCTGTTTTACTAAAATATTTATACTAGTAAAAGACCAAATATAAACTCAGGTTACACCACAAATAAGCCGTGCTTCTGGCAACGCTTGTATTGCAGGTTAACTGTATTCACGCAAAGATAAGATTGATACAGCAGCAGCCAGACATCTTTTCCCTTGCTTTAAGTGCGTTCTTTTTACACCCGTTTTAAAGGTTTTGGGCTCCGAGTTTAGCCTAGGCTTGCTATAGCAAGCTCTGTCTGACAGGAGGAGCCCCGTAAAGCACGGCAGCCGTGGCTGAGGCCTCGGCACCCCCACGGCGCGTGCCTCGGGGCGCTTTGCTTTGCCCTGGCTCCGGCCTGGGCCGCGCACCGCGTGTCCGTGAGCCCTTCTGCTCACGCCTCCTGCAACAGCTCCGTCTGGGAGGAATCCCCTCTGCGCGCCCCGAGCCCGCTCCCTGACGTGAACCCGCGCGCTTTAAGTGGGGACACCCTGGACATCACTTCAAAGCGTGCTCCTGACCCGAACTGGAACCCTGAAGTAGATGCACCATCCGTCTGGACCCGTGGAAATGAAAGAGTTACCCTCGTGGCCCTTTGGCCATGGAGAAGGAGTATTGAAACGGAATGAATCCTGGGAAGCGGCCACTAAAGAAGGGTCTCAAATGCAGGTTTCCAAGAGGAGGGGAAATGCTGAAAGCTGTGACGGAGAATGGCACGACAGACGGGAGTCTACAATGCAACATGGCAACAGCAAAAAAGATCAGCATTATTTGGAAGTGCCTACAGAAAGGCACAATGCCCTGCACAGCCATTCTCTTCTGCCTCTGGACACTGGATTTTTTTCCTGACGCTTAATATTTCCACTCCTGGACAAGCCCCAGAGATGCAAAGCAATTCCAAAGAGTTCAAGGTTAAAGCACAACCAGTAAGGGACTGATTTGTGAGGAACAACTTCATCTTGATTTACATGATTGGTGTCTTTGCTAATTTTGGGAAAAGTCAGCCAGATTAAATTGGTGCTTGTGGAGCCGTACACAACTTCTTGTGCCACCTGCTAGTTCTTAATTTCCTCTTTGAGTCATTTAGCACTCGCATAGATGGTTCTCTTTAATGGATCAGTGGTGACTTTTCTGATTTGAAACCAAATAATCCTCAGACTCTGAAACAGCTAAAGCAGCCAGAGCAATTCTTTAATTTTGCTAGCTTGAACTGGCTGTGCAGTGTGACAGGGAATTGAAAACACACGGAGTCCCTCAAAATTACAAGCATGGGTTTAGGGATGGGAGAACGACTAGGAATCCCTGAACAGAAAAGCTGTGCTTGCTATCACATTTCAGATAATCACAGTTTCTTCCTCCGCTAACGTACGCTTCTTGGATAAGCAGCCATAACAGCAGCTGTATGAAGAAGATAGACACCTTTGATATTATCAGCCCTTGTGTACTCTGAAATCAGGAGAGCAGCCCGCACAGGTAATGCGCCTAGAAAGTCGGCAGTTCTTCCTTCAAGGTCTCAGATTATATTTTTTACAGTAAAAACCTCTTAAGTGATTCCTCTCAAGACACGTACCACTTCTCTGTCCTTGTAGTCACTTAGCTCAAGAAGAAGGAAACAGAAGCAGTTACGTTGCCTGCAACTCTCCAACGAACATGGTGGTTCCAGAAAATGGCGTTTCGGCTTAATGTTCATTTTTTATGTGATGAGCACACTGAGGAGACATGGATGTAAAAATAGGAAATGGGACAGAGTCAAGCACGGTCGTGCTCTCAGCAGTGGGGAAATGCAATGACTTGAAGAGCCAATCTGGATCAGAGGATGAGGTGGTGTAAAGTAATAAAAATATTACCGGGTCTTCTAGCTACTGAACATGGTTGTACAACGAGACTCAGTGCTAGAAGTCAGCAGTCCTTTGCTCTCTCTCCTGTTTTCTCTCCTCCTCATTTCCCCTGCTCCCAATCTGCCTCTCCCGATGCGTCTCATCCTCCCAGCTGGATAGCAGAAAACCTGCCTCAGCTGCAAGCTGTTGGCTGGCAGCCATGTGAGAATTTATGATGGTCCCAGTGCCTCTGGAAGTAGTCCAGGTGGCATCGTGTTCACAGTTGTGAATTCATTTTATGCCTCTACAGGTTGAGGGTTTTCTCATGTCTAATGGCCCTTCCTTGGATGGCTTCTAGGGACACCTCGACCAGGCTCGGAAGTGTGACTATGACATATTTTTCTCCACTGTAAATTTAAAATGAAGTGTTTTCGAGGATCCTATTTGCAGTGAAGAGGGTTAGAAATGCACTTAAAAAGCAGTGTAAAATGTACTGGTGTTGACAGTATGGCTGAGCTAATTCCATCTACATTTAGACATCTAGTCTAAGACAGTTGGTAGGGGGTTTTGAGAGCCGGCAGAGAAAGAGGTGCTCCAGGGTGCGATGTGCTTTGAACTAATTTAGGACCTTAAGGCAAGGCGTTGCTCTCAGGAGGAGCCTGTCTCAGCCCAGTGACCCGAAGGGGCCCGTAGGTACAGTCCCATGGGATGAACTCCTACCCTTGCGCCGTGCCTGCGTACCCACGTAGGCATGGGTCTGAGTTTGTTCTCAAGCCCAAACCCGCCTGCCAGCCCTGCCGTTACTGGGGACTCCGGAGCACAGCCCTCAGACCTGGCTTTTGCCCTGGGAGCTGGCTGGAAGGGAAAGCCAGGCTGGCGTGGGTCTCGGGTCAGGCAGGAGCACCCATCCACGCCTCCCACGCTGGTGGGCTCAAGTGCACGCCATGAGCCCGTCCACTAGCGGGTGATATGGCCACGGCCCTTTCCTACACCCCGCGGGGTGTTTCCAATGAAGACTTCCACCAGGTTGCCATCCAGCAACCCAGGAGCGCCCGGGTGATTTGGCTTCGTACGCCTCTACAAGAAACACCACCCTTGAAATATCTCCTGACCTGTTGACGATATAACCTGAACCTGAAGCTTTGGGTTTGGGTGTCCCGCCAACCGTCTCTACGCGAGCCACGCTGCCCACCTAACATTTGCTGGAAAAAGGGGATTAGGTTTCGTTCCTTCCCCTCTCCCGAGGTGGAAGCAGTTAAAGACAGCGGAGCCCAGCGCTCGGCGTAAGGCACTGTCTGAAAGAAAGCAGATGCCTTTCCATCCCTCCTCAAGTGGTGAGATGTCTGGCACAATTACTGGTGCAACATAGGGGACAGACAGGAGTGTTTCAGTTCTGGCTTTGAGTGTTTGGGCTACTTCTCACCCGGGAGGTGCCTTTTGGAAACTATCTTTTCTGCCTGTCTTTAACAGAAGGTGAGCACTGGATTCTGACATAAATACGCAAATCAGAGTCAAACCACTCTTCTGTATCTTTTTTCGAAGGTATAAAAGGTTTGCAATGTCAATATTTTTGGCTGGTGTGATTTCCTTAAAGCAGCAAGGCGACACCCTGACGGAAGGTATTGAGAAGTCACTCCTTGTCACGGAGTACTCTGTTATTTTTAAAAAGCAGGGCAGATTTTATTGTTTAAATAAATCTTCTTTTGAGGGGGGTGGTGGTAGGAAACAACAAATTTCATTTTGCTCTACCACTCCTGTCAAAACATCTGCATCAAACATTCGGTGCATAGTGACATAGCAAAACAAACGTAGAGCAGACATTACAGATGGATGGCTTGTTGACAGATTAGCAGATGAGTTTCCCTTATGTTTTTGAAAAACATAGCTCCCTAGACATAACGTACAAAGGAGAAAGCTGGGATTAAAGATCAGATAACAAAAAGCAAGGTTTTCTTTTCAGTGTTTACTATTCAAATTCCCTAATATCATGGAAGATATGAGGAGCAAGTAAAGAAAAATATGCCTCATCCAACACAGGGAAGTGAAACATGGACATCTTTCAGGACTAAAGCTGCAGTTAGAGCTGGGTGAAATGTTTTGGTCTTTCAATTTATGTGCAGAAAAAAAGCAGATTTGGGTTACTGAAGCTGCTGGCAAAATTTGTGTTGAGTTCATCAAATTATTTTGGCTGAAAAAGAGCTGATTCCTTTTAAAAATATTAAAGGTTGTTTTCTAAATAAAATGCTTTTTTGTTTCCAAAATGGCATTTTGTTTATAAATGTACCTAGGAATTAAATTGTGCTTTAAAATTAATCATGTTTGACCCAAAATAAAATGATTTTGGTTTTTATTGTTGTTAAGTTTGTTTGCCAAGGAACTGAAGAACAGATTTTTTGCACGGCTCAAGATACAGTACGAATTGTGGATCATTTTTAAGTAGAACTGTTAATTCAGGCATGTTTTGATAAAACAGCTGAAATTTTTCTCCTGAGTCAGAGAACTGCTACGTGGCTGGGCTAACTCTCCTACCCCTTCCAGTTCTCTCAAATCTTACCAGCAGCGTAGCTCTATTGACTTGCTTGACCTTTTTGGTGCTGCCTTCTCAAGCAGACGCGTTCTCAGTTTTGCTTGCTGTGCGAAAGCTGGCTCCTGTACGACGTGGGGACTGGGCCTGAGATGATTGCACTGGTCAAAAAAGATGCGCCTCGTGCTGCCTGACGTGCAATGATGTGCACTGCATCCATCCTCTGGGATCCACCAGAGACCAGCACTGCCCAGTGTGCGTGTGGAGTTTGCTTGGGGAAGACTGGACGGTGTCACCCGTTGGTAGGTTGGATAACTTGACACGGTGGAGAGCAAGCTCTGAAAGGACACTGCTAAGGCATGTAGGGCGGACAATTTTGGTTCTGCTCTGCTACACGCAGTTTGAGGCAGTGAGGAAGGAGGAGGAGGAAGAGGAAGGCGTCCCCACAGTAATTTCCTGATGTTTCTCTGGCTAACCTCAGCCAGATAGCATGGGGAATATCTCCTGATGAATGCCTTGGGAGAAAACACAGCCTAAGCTTCTCCTACAAGTTACCCCAGCTCTGGGTATAGAAGGTGGGCAAAAACTAGAGTTGGTCCTTTACAGTGTGTGAGCACCGCTGGTAGCAGGAAATCCCCAGTTCTCCCTGGCAGCATAAAAATGAAATTAATGGCCAGCCCTTGCATAGCTCTGTGAGGGTTGGAGACCTCTTCCTTTTCATTCAGTTATCCATACATGGGCAGCCCAAAACTAGCTGGTGGGTTTTACGAAACCTAATATGAATGGAATTATTTTCATGTATTGCTTTATTTTTTTTAAACTTTCCTTTTATTACATGCTGACAGAAAAATCCAATATATAATCCACTGACAGCCAGCGAGCGCCAGAGCCCAAGAAGTCATCTTACAAAGAAGGATATGCAATTTTGTATTTCCATCAAGCGTGCTAGAATAATAAGTCATCTGCCACAAGCCTTGGAGAACTGGCTGGGATTGGACCTCCTACAGCAAATTGTAATTAAGATTGTAGAAATTTCCCTTTTCAGGACTTGGTTTGCAGACTGTAAGGTCTCAATATTTTTTAGAAGCTTCCAGTTTAGGCCACTACATAAGGCACACTAGGGTAATGAGAGGGGTAGGATTACCTCCTCTCTTACCTCCAGCAGAGGAGGCAGGTGGTCCCACCACAGTTCTCTGTCCGAAGGAAAGGTTCAGAGCGTCTCCTGAGGAACCAGGCACCACAACCCGTGTCCAAGCCTCTCAGAGCAAAGTGTGTGCTGTCTGCTTTCCCAGGGCGTGAAACGCCAGTCACCTTCCAGCAAACTTTAGGTGCTTCCCTGCGGCACCTCCGGCAGGCGCCCAGCTCCCCCCCAGGTCCCTCTGCGACCGGTGGAAGGAGGTAGGTGCCTTCGGGGGTCGAGGCAGCCCTCCTGCGACCTGAACTGAACTCTGGAGTTGCTCCCTTGCCTTCATTAGCCGTAACAGGAGTTCAGGTCCGACTCTGGCCCTGCAGAATTCAGAGGCTCCTTTTTTCCTTTAACTGTATGGTACTCGATGAGGACCCTGAGTAGAGATTTGTAGAGGACCCACCCAACCGTGCTAGTTCAGTAAGCCCTACAGGGCCACTGTTCTTTGGATGGGGGTCAGGATGGGTTTGGGGTGAAGGGATGGTAGTTCCCACTCCTTGGAAATCACAGCAATACTCTTAGCTCTGCCCTGACCTGTTGTTCTATCGCAAGCATGTTATGCAGCTCAAAAGTTGCCTCTTGGCTAGGTGTTTCAGAAGACACTGAGCATTTTGTGTTCCTTTCAGTGCCAGCAGGAACAACAGACCCTTTGCCTGGGTAAGAAGCCAGAACACGAGGCTTAAATAGGAAATGCAGAAACTGAGCTAGCCCTCAATCTGTGAACTCTTCATTTCTTCAAAACATACATGAGCTACCTTTGTAGAAGATGTCTGCTATTTCAGCACACGTGACCGTGGTCATTTCATACTCAGTCGATCCCTTTTCTGGGTGGAGGGATTGCTTTGAAACTGAGCTGCCTGGATGGAGAGTGCAGTGGGAGAAGAAGGGAGGTAGGATAATATGTTTGCCTGCAGTACACTTGGGAACCACTCGATATCTGTCTGTCTGGTGCGGTGTGGGTCTGGTGAAACAAGGACAAACTGGCCCTAAAAAAATAAAGTAGTGTTGAGTCCTTTTGTCTGCAGCTGTAGATTCTTTCTTCAACAAATGCTTCCTGCTTAGGAGAGCATGTTGTTAAACATGAGGTCATTTGAAACAAAAACATAGATCTTTTAAGTGCAGGTGATTTTGTTTGGATGGCTGAAAGGGCTGTGATTTATTTCTGGGATCCCCTTCCCCTTGTGAGCTGCAGCCCGGGCTGCTCTGCCCGTCTGTTAGGAGCAGGCAGCGGTCCCACGTCTCTGTGGCAGCACCAGGTCCGAGAGCTGGGGGGTGTTCGGCTGTGCCTGTTGTCCAAATAGCCATCCTTTAGCTCCTCTGTGGAAAAGGTGATGGGCCAACCTACTTAGCAACATCTGGCCTAAAGGCTACCAGCTGAGCCATGTTGGAGAGGTCATAACTTCAGGTCTTTTAGGATGGATATGTCCTTGTTGGCTGGACTTGTGTATCTCCATATTTATAATTCCAGCAATGCATACTTTTAGAGGAGCTTTCAACAGTTAACCTTCAGCGTTTCAACCCAAAACGTAGACTTGTTTTATGAGAGAATGCAAAAACGACTGCCCTGCGTTTTCCCTTCCAAGCTTCACGAAGTAAACGAGTTGCATGAGCAGAGTAAGAGGGGGTTAAATAAAATATTTGGCTTTCAAACATGAAAAACATCTAAGAAGACAGAGGGCCAAGCTCTAATCTTATTTCCAGCAGAGCAGAGCAAAGCCGGCTTCGGCTGAGTCGGAGCCCACCTGAGCTCCGCAGCCGCTGCAGCACGCTAGCGCGTGGCCTGGGGGCTCTCGTAAATGCCGCCGGTGCCAGACGAGCTGCCCTAGGTGCCGTACCGATCGTGCCCACGGAGGGTATCCGCGTCAGGAGCCCTGCAGAGCCCACTCTCAAGCTCGGCAAAGGTCACTTGACCACGCCAAGAAATCCTTCCCGCCGCGCTCCGCTCCGGGAGCCTCATCCAAGCGGAGCCAGCGAGCTCTGTGGCACCCGGGATCAGGCCCACCTCTTAGGTTTACTGTTAGTTACTTAGTTTACTGCTCTTTCAGGCAGTTTTTGCTTTGTCCGAGCTCCTCGCCATCGCCAGGGAGTGGCACCGCCGGCACCGTTTGCCGAATTGTCGCACCTCAGTGCTCACAGGCTGGAAATAGAACAAGCTCACACCACTCCCACACAAGCACGCATTACACAGTCGAACAAAAATATCTGTACTTTCCGGGATGACTCCAATGATTTTTATTGCCACTGACTCTAAATCATGTGCTTTTCTATTACCTCAGGAAGACACCCGACTCGTGTTGAGCTGGCACCACTACCTGGAACGGCTTTGTGTCAACCACACCACGCGCGGTTATGGGTAGCTTGGTTTGCTTTTGATGTCTGGGAAAAGCTTGCCGTGGTCACTGCAGGCCACGTCTCTTTTCTACACCTTTGTCTCTAATGAATGGAAAGCTGGGCCCAAGTCCCCTTGCCGAATCCCGCTGTGCCAGCCACCCAAAATGAGCAGGGACTACTCCCATGAGTTAGTATTGCAGGAACCGGACCATAAGTCACAAAATTATCCCCGCAGCTTACTGCCAGTTTTCTCTGTCTTGAAGTTCAACTTGAATTCAGACATACGGCTTTAAAATCTCCAAAAGACATCACCAGCAGTGCTGTAGGAAGGAGATTTTATTCCCTGTCCCCATTAGTCAACCGTGAGCTTTCCTGTGCTAAAACCCACTCAGGAAATGCTGCAAACAAAAGAGGTAAATAGTTCTCAGCATTCCTCGTTGCTTGGAAGGAGTTAAGCTCTGCACTCTGATCGAGTTCTCCTGGCATTATCCCATTAGCTTAAGTCATTGCTGATGACTTCACCCTCGTGGTGACATCAGCCTCTAATCTCGTGAAGGTGAATTCATGTGAGATTGTTTCAAAACAATTACTCCCTGAATTGTAGGCCATTTCAATTGATATATGGATGCAACATTCACTTTTGCAGATTGTAGCCTCTCTTATGCAGTGTGCCTGCACATTTTCCATATTGTGTTTCAGCATGTGTGTTATGTCACAAACTGGCACTGCCTGAGATCGGCAGGAGAATGTGCTTCTTTTAAATGCAAAACTAAAAGAAACAAACAAAAAACAACCCACCGATATGACTATTTTTATATGTATGGTTAAGACTTCTCTACAGTCATGTGTGTGGTTTGTCTGATTCCCTCTGGATGCTGCCTCCCTCTCTGTCTGCTGGAATATTCCTCCTGCCTTGGCTAGGCTGTATCTTTGCTTAGGAGTGGTCTGGTCATTTCAGATTCTCTTGTCTTTTCCCATACATGGGGAGAAATGTAGAGAGATGAACACCCAGCACGGTTACTTAATAAATCACAATTTTTAATAATATCAGGTACCTTTTTCTCACCTCAGATCAGATTAAATAAGCTGATGCCATAAAGATGGCATAATAAGCTTTAAGCCATAAAGATGATAGATTGGGTCTTAAAATATTTTCTCTTTCCTCTGGAGGAGTGACTCAGAGGAACACGTAGACACAGTCAGCACTTGTAAGAAGTGGTTTTAATAAGAGGAGACAAGTCATCGTCCCAGCTGTGCAATCCTTGCCGACGTCAAAGGGGCTGAAAAGAAAGGCCCCGTTTGTCCTGAAGAGCAGCACACACATGTATACCAAAGGAGGATAGCGATGTATTTAGACTAGAAGTTCCCCGGACCTAGACGAGACATTTGTTTGCTTAACTTCATTGTTCTTCCCTTCCCTCATCACTTGTCCTCAGCTGACTGCAGCAATCCCGGCGGAGCGCTGCAGCGGCACCCACCTTAAAACCGGGGGAAAGAAAGTTCCCCCTCCCCAGAACCTCTCGTGCTTCCAACCGCTGGTAGAAAACCTCGCTTAGCTGCCCCGCGTAGGAGTGCGGCCGCGGCCAGGGAGGGTGGCAGGGCAGGGGGCGGCACTGGAGGCAGGAGGATTCGGATGCTCTCCCCCCTATCCGCCGTGTTGTGAATAGGCTTCTTAACGTGACTAATGGCTCTTGGCATCGAACCGTAGCTCCTGAAGTGCAGAGCTGGCATGTCCATGCGCTAATGTTTAAAGTAATGTGTCAGAAAAGTTTTATAGTAGCAGCAGCACGGTATTGTTGGGGGAGAAGAAGCTTGTTTAAATAAAGCCAATAAAATTCTACTATCATCACTTTTCTCTCTTTATTGTTGAGAGGGTGGAAATGACTAAAGTTTTTATTTGGTGTTAGCAGTGTGATGCTAGAATTTTCTCCACATTTGGAAGTGGACAAGGTAGTGATAAAAAAATCATTAAAAAGTGAACACGTTGTCCTCAGTTCCTGGATGCTGTGGAAGGGCTCAGCCAAAGAGACAGCAAACCTACTGTAGGCACCCAGAAAGGGATTTTTTTCTCCTTACAAAATAAACCCTGTTGTGCTATTCCTTTAGGAAGGAAATTGAGTCTCTGGATGACTCGCAAATGTTTTGCTCATTGTAGCGGCCTGTACGTTTCCTGAATATCCAGATCTGATTTAGATTAGGGCCTTTGGCGGTGGGGCGGGGGAGGTTGCTGGGGGGGAAGGACTGGCTAAATAAGAGGAAATTTGTATAGTTTTAGTCCAAGGTCCAAGCACTGTTACCAATTACATGTGTATAAGCTATAAGAGAGGGGCTGCATTTGCCTTAGCTATAGTCAGAGTCATCCAGTGCTTCATCCTTTTCCTCTGCCCTTTCCTCCTCTTGTAGGGGGAAGGGAAGCAAGAAAAACAGATGAGAAGAGTCTCCCCAGACTGCTCTCTGTGACTGAAACCCGTATCAGGATTAGATGAAGTGTCTACAGTTCAGCTCGAGAGGCAGAATGGGCAGGAAGAATCGGGTCAGCGAGTGTTGCTCGAGGTGCGGTTGTTGCGGCTGGCCTTCGCCTGGGTGTGCAGTGAAGCAGAAAGGGCAGAAAAGCTAAAGGTGAAGCAGAAGAAACCTCTCCTGTGATAAACTCCAGTGGAAATGGCAGCGTCCCCGCTCTGCCAAGCTCTTGGTAACTGCTCCCAGGATGGCCGGTACCTCAAGTTTTCCTCTCTAAACCCACCACAGTAACATGTCCCTCAATAGCAGGCCAAAATACCGAAGGCTTGGGTTTGGGCCAGCCTGTGGTAGGTGCAATCTTTTTGGCGCCGGGAGCTGAAGAGAGGTTTGGGAGGGACGGTGCTTGGCTCTGAACGCCAGGCGTCTCTGGGCCGTGACGTCCTCCCGTGTGCGTGCAGCGGCTGCTCCACCAGAGAGAAGGTGGTGGGACGGTGGAGCTGCTGGAGGGCTGGGATGGTGGGCCAGCCACTCTCAGCCTCCCTATCCTGATAATCCTTCTCTTCTCCTGGCTGGGAGAACATCTCATACCCCTATCCTGATAATCCTTCTCTTCTCCTGGGTGGGAGAACATCTCACACCCCTATCCTGATAATCCTTCTCTTCTCCTGTGTGGGAGAACATCTCACACCCAGTTTTCCTTCTCTGCCTGCTGCTTCAGAGGGCTAATGAGACACAAGGCGGTAAAGGACACAGCCCTTGTAGTGTGCCCACCAATTTTGAAGGGAGTGTCCTCTGTGATTTGCTTTTGTGTTGACCATGTGGCTACCAGATCGTGTTCCCTGTTTTTGTCTTACAGAAAGAATTTCCATTGTTTTCGAAAAAAACCCACAAAAAACCTGCTGGCGTGCAAAAGACCAGCTCCATACAGCAGGCTGCGGTTTGTTCTTACTGCCTTTGCTAGCTGGGCAAAAACCATTCGCCTTTCAAGATCCACCTTCTTTCCCCACTGTGTACTAGGTCTGTGTAAACCTTTTTCTACCAGGCGTGCTGAGGTTTTGCATTGATATAGGAACCTTGAGGATTCAAAGATATGTTCAAAAGAAACAGAAACCCTCCCCGAAAGAACAAAGAGATAATTCATCGTTATGTATCTCTGCGGTAGCAACAGCTGTTCCACCACAGCATCCTCATTAAATGTAGGATCAGACCTATCCTCAGGAAATACTTGCTTCATATCTGGGCCCAGAGCCACCACATAATAAATGTAGTCTAGAAACTATAGCACCATCCTTAAGGGAAGCTTGATAGACAAATTCTGGAGCCTGGGACTGCCAGTGTCAGAAAAGGGTTTAATTAAAACCTTAGATTTTAAATTTGTGCCTATTTTTTCTTGGACTGCATTCTTACTTTTCTGCGAACACTTTCTACCCATCCCAACACCACCAAAGGGAGCCTGCATCCCAAGCTGGTGCCCTTAGGCACTACCGGATTCCAGAAATGCTGGTGAACTTTGCAAAAGTTTGGTTTCTTTGGAAAAGATCCCTTATGTTTGACTGGGGCACCAGGTTTCCATATTTTAGCTGATATTTTTTCATGCTTACAGAAAAAGCCATTGGTCATTTTGGTGCAAGGAGCTGTGGCAGCTTGGTTAATCACAAAGCAGCTATTTATGAGTTTCCACAAGGTGCCATATGTATGATTTGAAAAGGGATTTCAAGGGAGATTTGTTATTTTCATCATGTGGTGATGAGAGTGAAGGATAAGGAGAGTTCAGTGCTGTGCACATTGTGGTATAGAAGAGTGCCATATCAAGATCTTTGTAGCCAGAGCACATTTATGGGAGCAGGGGATTGGTTTGTAGCCCCCATCCCCTTCCGTTCCCTGCAATTCCCTTCTTGGGTTGCTCCTATGGCAATACAGAGCAGTCACCACTCCGTCCTCTGTCTCCCATCGCTGCTGGATCGAGACCTCATTTGTCAAAGTACCAGATGCAGGTACTCAAGAATAAGTAGGATGCCTCTGGATTTTGTAAGGCTAGTGGAACTCTCCTTGCCTACTTTTTATGTTGGCTCTTAAGATTTTGCTGGGGGTTTAAAAGCTCAGGTGGGCACTGTATATTTAGGATGAGATGTGGCAGCTGCTGTTTGTGGTCACAAATGCATGGGTTTGGAGAACAGAACTAAAGAGTAAAGCATAAGAAGTTTTTCCATTTTTAAGTGAGGCTCTTGTTTTCAGGTGAAAATGGAAATTCATGCAGTTGAGTAGCTACATGCTAGCTAAGATATCTATGGTCTAATCCAAAGCCAGTCAAAATCTATGCCTCTTGAAGGGTTTTAGAGTGTGCTGCTGAAGTGCAGAATAGATAAAATATAGATAAAATATGATACTTGTGTATTTTTGAAGAGGTGTGGTTTCGATACTATGCATGATCTCACTATGACTATGGGTCTGTGTGGAAAAACAATTAATTTCCTTTGCTTCTCTAAGGCAAAAATACTTTGCAGACAAAGTCTTCTGCTTGTCTGCTGCAATGTTCAGTGGAGCTGGGGACTGTATGCATGTGCTAGAGGAACACAGCCAAGAAAATGTATTATCTTGTAGAGCACACTTTCTCCAGTAAGAAATAAATTGAGCAGGACAACTGCGCTGGTAAAAATGAGACACACCACTAAGCATTTTTCATACGAGGTTTTGAAAATGCTTGCTAAAGGACAGCACCTTGTAGCCCCATTTTGCAAACAGAGTGTCTTAGATACAGAGGATCTTAAGAAATCGCACAAATTCACATAGAGAATCTGCAGATGCAGGAACAGGCTCCTCAGATTCATTTTTTTGGCTTTGTTCGTTTGGGTAGGCAACCCTATGAGTCAAAAGGTAATGCTGATGGAGAGGTCCCAACAGGCTCAGCTGTTTTCCCGTTTCCTTTCTCCCCACCTCCCCTTTGGACAGTGGGGCAGCTCCCCCTTCTTCCCACCCCCACTCATTCCCTGGCTGAGCTGATGCAGGAAGCAAAGCAGCAGCAGAAGAGAGGCACCGGCAGAAGGGATGAACGGATGGTCTCGTATGGCCCAGGAGCCTTCCCTACCCAAACTACCTCTGTTTCAGTATATGCATTTATTGCAAGATACGCACAGTGAAACGTTTTAGTCTCTGTGCGAGATGCCGCTGAGGTAGCTGCTCTCTGCTACGCGAGGACCAGACGCTCTTTCCTCCTGCCTGTGCGTCAGGGCTGCATTTAGACCTACCTGTGATTAGGCAACAGTTTTTCTCCGGGTGAGGTGCTCCTGCTGTTGCTTTCGAGCAACCCCATCTTGTGCCCCTCACAAGTTGCCCTGGCAAGAGCCCTGGAAATTCAAATCCTTCGTGTTTCCCCCTAGCAGACATGTCACTGGCTAGCAGGAACTTTCTTCAGTTCTGCATTAAGCCAGCTTGAGCTTCGTTAGGGCAAGAGCTGAAGAAATGTTGCAGAGAGATCATCTTAGAGATTATGCAGATAATACAATGGTCTGCCACTTACAGAAAAAAAATAGTGCTAGTGATGGGAGAGGATTTACTACATGGATTGCACTCTTCTGTTGGGAATGACACCGGGAACTCCCAATCGCTTCTCATAAAGACTGCAGATGAGATATTAAATGGCATTTCTCTGTCGTTTATGAGCGATCTGGGTAGGAGGGAAGGAAAGGAAGTCGATTAACTAAAGCCCTGAAAGTGTAAGGCTGGCCGAGAGCCCCAGCTGTGTCCTGTACCCACTTCAAGCCAATGCAGGGGAAATCTGGAGAGGACTGTCAAGCTGTTAAGAAACAGCCTTCCCACAGAGCAGAAGAGACAGAGATGGAGCAGGGTCTGAAAATCTTACCAAATATGTCCAAATATTTGAAATAAGCTCAAACATTCAGTGGCTGCTTAGCCATACCTTTTACATTCAACCCACAACAATTAGTGTAAACTGAACTCTGATTTATATAGAGGAAGAAAATAAATTTGGAGAAGTCAAGCTTGGCATTCTTTAGGACTGCTACATTTTCCTTATTTCTTTATAAGGTTTGATTAATGATTTTTCATTGTTGAATGTCAATGAACATTGAACTTGTGCTCAGCACATCACCAAGCATAGCAGTGAAACGACAAAGAACGGAATACATGTATATATATTTCAGACATATTGGATGCCTTCTCCAAAATTTTACTGAACTTTGTAAGATCTCTTCCTTCCTTGGGCCTTATACATTATTTCTATAAAATAATTGCAAAGATGGGAAGAGCACTAAGGCAGCCTCCTATGAGCCTGATCTCGTATCTCACTGAGTAACTGCTTTGTGTACTCACATGTGAAAACATTTGCTAAAATACTGACCCATAGTGCCTCGAGTCGGGCATCACACTCTGTTCTAGAGGTGTGAAATACCTGCAGAGCTCCCCGACTTCACCGGAGAATCGGAGTCCTGAAAACCCATTAAAATCATGCCATTGTCTGTAGCTATCTCGGGAAGCTCTGGGTTGGTCATGTTGGACTATTAGAGGTTGGAAAAATGGATGGATCACAAGCAAACTGAAAATGCAGCTTTATTAATCCGGGGGGAGAACTAGAACTACAACTAATTATGAGGCTGAGTTAGGACACAACAGAAAAAGAGAAAAGAGAAAGCTGAGTAGGACCTAAATTAAGGTTACAAAATCCCACAACTGTAGTGCTTCTTTGCAGAGGGGTATGAAGCAGCATTTACCATTTACTTATTTTCTGTGAAGGATTCAAACTAATGATGTGGTGACATGAGACGGGAACACAGCAAAAAACAATTCGGCTTTTAGGGAACACAGCAAAAAATAATTCAGCTTTTAGTTTAAACCGAGGAAGACATGTAACAGCCTCTAACTTCCTCAGCCACCAACCTCGTACCTTTTACAAAGCAAACCAGATTTCCTCGCGCGGTGGGTTGACCTTGGCTGGACACCAGGTGCCCACCGAGCTGCTACATCACTCCCCTCATCAGCAGGACGGGGCGGTGGGGGCGGGAGAGAAAATAGGATGGAAAAAACTCATGGATCAAGATAAAGGCAGTTTAATAAAAGCAAAAGCAAAGGCCACAAGCGGAAGCAGAGGGAAACAAAAGATTTATTCTCTACTTCCCACCTTTCTGGGTACCAGCCCGGAGCACAGCACCAGGAGGGCTGCTGCGGGGAGAATTAACTCCATCGCGGCCGGACCCGACGCACCTGACCCGACTGTCCCTGTGGTAACTGGTGTGACCGACCCTTTCCAAGCGGCGACATCTACCAGCAAGTGCAGGAGGAACCAGCTGTCACATTCGTTTACCCTGTTAATGGTATAAGCTACTGGTGACTGGGAAGGGGGTAACCAAACTCTCCAAAGAGCCATTCGGGTTCTGGAGCCAAGTCACATTTCATAGATTTTTGCAGAGATTACGCCCGATCTCCTCTTCATCGCCGTCACATATTACTCATTTCCCGGGGCGGGGAGGAATATTCCTCTTGTCAAAACCCGAGCGCTGTCGGTGGAGAAGAGGAATCCTCCCGTGCCGCTGTGGTTGCACGGGTCCAGGTGGGACCCGCTGGTGCGTTGCCCCGCGAGAAGTGGAGACAGCAGCCTTCTCCCAGCCTGCCCGGGGGAAAACCCTTTCCAGACCTCAGCGCTGCTGATCCCCAGCGCACGAAAGCACCTGAAGAGCACAGGCGAAGCTTGAAAATCGAGTCTTAATTGTGATGGTTATCCTAATGCGGAGCTGACGATTGTTATCCTAATGTGTATCACGAACCTGCTCAGGCTCCAGAAGGGAGGGGCGGGAGAGAAAGGCTCAAATCCGGGGGTCCAGAATAGGCTGTCACAGCCATCGCAGGTGGGAGAGTCTTTCTGGAAAAGTGAAAAAAGCATATCTGCGTGTTTCCTAAAAACCATATCCAGTCTCACTTAAAGGCTCTAAATCACAGTGAGGCAGCGACCTTTGAGGATTGTGCGACAGTATCTGTTACATCACAACACCTAACATTGAATTACTAACCTAGGAACATGATTTTGAGATGCCTGTCAAAAATTTTTCTTCATTTCTGTGTACAGACATAGGTATATTTGGAATGACAGAAGTGAGCATCCCATTCTGGAGGTAAAGGTTTAATGGTAAATTTTGAGAGAGAAGCCCATGGTTCCTTGTAAAGGAACAGTTAAATGCATTAATTCTGTAGCACACAAATTTATTATTTTGAACTGCTGCAAAGCAGATGAGACTTTTGAGTTGCAGGTCTCCTGGTTAGTCCATTTTTGATGAGATCCTTGAAAAGGAAGGCTTGGCAGGTCTGTGGCTAAGATGACAGTGTGATATAGAAATGAAGCAAATGTGGAATCACTCATCAGAAATAGAGATTTCAAGGCTTTGACAATGAATATGTGCATGAGAGGGTTTTAAAAACTAAAAAGAACAGAAACAGTTAAAGAAGGAGCTGTTTCTGCAAGAGCTGAGTTTTTAATATGTCATTTGATTCTTTTGCAAAGTCACTGAGTTTGTGAGTATGCTAACATGCTGGAATTTCAATGCTTTTTTGACTTTACTAATAAAGCGTGTTAAATGTATATTCTGTTGTTCCTACTGTGTAACCATATGCTGCTTTCTATGGTGACTTTGTTAACTTTCATGTGGCTGTTTTGAAGTATTCATTACATTGAAGACCAAAACATTTGATGAATCTGTTGTTATCTAACACTCATCACCTTCTCTAATAAACTGCAGTTATATTCTGCCTTGATTTCTAGCAGGGTTCGGGTATATTTGGGCAAATTTAAGACTGGAAAACTACCTAAAAATACAGGGCTGTTTTCAAGGAGTGCTGTTCAGAAAGCGGTATTTTCAGATGGTTCCTAGAAGCCTATCAGGGATGCTGCTTTCAGCAAGAACTAGGTATATCTCAGGCTGTGTTTCCTGGGCTGTTTGAGCCATGGCCAGCAGCTCTTCAAGAGGAAACCTTTTACGGTGGAGACCATCTCTGAGTGTTCGGAGCGTAATATAGGAGATGTCAGCGTGGCCGGCGGATGCTACGGCTGCACCCAAAGTAGTACAGGGGCTAAGCGAGGAGATGAGGTCCAGTTGGCTTCATGCCACCCATTGCTTTTCCTGGACTCTGGAATTTCCTAATGGCAGACTAGGTTGTTGTAAGTTGTACTTAGCTGTTGTGACACATCCCGCCTGCCTCCCGTACCCTACAGATATTCCTAATGGAATACGGGATGTGGCACAGAAGATGGATGGCTCATAGTGTCTCTTGCACTAGATTTATACGAGTTTTTAATGCCACCAGTATGGTGAAAGGGCTGAGAATCTGGAAAACAGGGAGATGTTTTTTTAAACTGTGATCGATGTGAAGTGCTGAGCAACATTACTACTGTAATAATTATAAAAATTAATTAAAATGAGCAAAAGCAAAATTAAAAGGAAATTGAATTGCACTCACTTCTCATATTGTAATGACTAAATTGCCCATTAGTATAATAACTCATACAAAATGTTGTTGCAAACAGCTCAAGTGGTTTGCTAGAGCATTGGGCTGGATTTCTCTCACGTATCTTCAGCTGCTACTAATTCGAAAATCAAAATAGTTACGAGTGCTGGTTGACATTTCACAATGGCAACCACTGCCAGAATGTCAGTATTTCAGTGAAATCATTCCCTTGAAAACGTCAGTTTTCTATGTGTGCTTCCTATTTATTACTTTGTTAGTAGGCCAAAGTACATTGAGCAGGACTGAAGTAATTTCAGGTAAAACCAGGATTGCTGTAATCTGTAATTTGGGCTAGCTGTACTCAAGTTTCTTTAAATAATTTGTCATAATATTCTGAATTAGTTCTATCAAAGGTAAAAATAGTAGGAAGATCTACCTCTTATATGATGGACTGTACTGGATTTCCTTTTCCTATCTGCAAGTGCAAAGTCTGTGGTGCATGGGAAATGCAGCATAATAAGGGAATTCAGACTGCAGAAGAGGAAAGTCACAGGAAACCTGCATGATGGCTCCCACAAAACACTACCACAGCATATTTTTTCCAGGTTTTAGTTAAATTTTTTTTTTTTTTTTTTTTTGGCATTTGCATTTTCACAAGGGGAAAAATGAATCAGTCTTGTACTGTTATTGCTATAAATACTGGCTTTTAGATTTGACCAGGAGGCTGGATCCCTACTAGTTTTAAAGCCGACAACTATGTGAGCTGGATGAGTTGTACCGCGGAATATTTAAAAATTTGTCTGCACTGTTCTGCATTTTAGAAGAGGAGTGCCACAAAGACAGGATGAAAGCACAGCTCCATGGTTCTCAATGGAGCTGGAATATCACAAAGGAATTTTTCCCTCAAATCTTAGAAAGCTGAGGCAGGGACACTGGAGAGACACGTCTTCATAATTTGTGTCTCCCTTCCCCGAGCCAACACTCTCCTCCTTGCGTAGCCCAGTTTTTCCACTTGGAAGGAGGCTGAGGTTTGAGATGCCCCTCTACTTCTGTTTTCTTTATCCCTGAGTCGCTTCATGTGATGTTTCCATATAATTGCTTAATATATATCGCCTGCCCATGGCTCTAACTGTTAAATCATCACTTTTATTCCAAGGGTATGCTTTCTTTAAATACTTGGTGTAAAGCTCTCCTCCACCCATCCCCTATAACTCTTCAGCTCTGCTGCTGGTGCCAGCCTTGACGGTCTCTTCATTACCTGCATTGTGCTCTGTCTCTGCCTCTTCCTAGATTGTCCCTCAGGAATGGAGTCATTTCCAACACTTTTTTTTTTTTTTTTCGCAAGAAGGCTACGTCTTATTTAACTGCATGCTGAAATCCCACTCCTGCTGCCAGACCCGAGGAGCACTCAAAAGCACAGACGGTGGGTTGCCCTTTTTTGTGTCCGTCCTGCAGGGCGGCAAGGTGGGAAGAGAGGGCTTTTCTTTTGGCTGGGCTTTGGCACGGCAGCGGGTACGCCGTCAAAGCTGACAAATAGCAGGCAGGGCAAGGTATTAAGGTGGTATTCAGCAAACCTCGTTTCAGCCCTTGGCTCCGTTTCCAGTACGACAGGTATGAAATTTTCCTTCCTCGCGAAGGTGTTGCGAGAGCAAAACCACGTTAACAACCGCGGGTCGCCGGTGACGGTGGGGTGAGGGGCAGGCCGTGGTTTTGCAGCTCTAGCGCCTAAAACTGCGAGAGAAGGCAGCTGGGTGTTGGGTCTGGGGTCTGTCCCGCCAGGAGCCCATGGGGAGAGCCGCTCGCTGCAGCCAGAGGTCCTCCTGCGAAGACCCGCGGCCGCCTCCGTGGGGTAAGAACGGGCAACGGGCAGGAACGTGGCCGTCGAACTTAGCCCTCCCGCTGTTAGTCCGCTGCCGGACTTGAGCATCCCCAAGAGTGTGCGTCCACGAGCGAGATGGAAAACCGAAGGACATTTTGGGTTTGTGTGTTACAGGGTACATATTCTTTTTTTGGAAGTTCAAAGAAAGGCTTAATTAATTTTCGTTAGGAGGAAAAAGTCCCCTTGTTAAATTCTGATTGAGGTGTTTAAGATTTTTCTTGATTTTATAAACTGTGTTAGAAATAGGGCAAAAATCCCCCACGATAAATAGCAACAGATGTAGCTCTGTAGACTTCAGACCATTCCAAAGCCTTTGACAGGACAAACAACACTAACATACTTTCCAGTCTCAGCCATCAAATAAAGTGTTTACAAATTAGGACATAATGGCCATTGCTTTTCTTCTCTACAATAAAAAAAAGAAAAAAAGACCTTCAAATTTTTGAATCTGTTGTTGAACCTTAATTAGTCCTGGCTCTTTGACTTTTTAAATCTACCTCAAGATAAACAATATTTATGGGGTTTTTGTATGCAACAAATTGTTGTTTACAAAATGCAATGTAGTATGAAATCCTCTATTCTCCCAGGACCCAGACCACATAGTGACCACGGTTGCAGTCACAGTTGGCGATTCCAGTTGAATAACTGGAACAGAGCATGGGTAATCATCATGGAAGCACGACCAGCCACAAATGGCAAAATGCTTAGCAATGTCTCAGACTTGCACTGTCTCCATGGCTTTTTTTCAGGCCAGTGGCTCTTAATGCCACTGTGCAAGCGTTTGCATGGCAATACTGCTGTGCTAAATAGAGAGACAGGCGTGCAAATTAGAAATGGGAGAAATGGACTCTATTCTAGGCTTTGTGAAGCACTGGGGAACTTTACAGTTATCTTTACAATAACAAATTTTCTTTTTTTTCAAGGTGAATTACCCTTGAATTTGTCAAAATAGTGCAATGTCAAATGAAATGAGTGCATAATCAGGATAAATGTGAGCTCGAGTTCTACCCGTGGACCAAATTCTGCCACTGACATATTACATTGCATCTTCTCCCATAAAAAATGCAAATAGACAGGACCTGGCCCTAGATTGCCCAGATTGTGTTTAGTACTTCTGATTTCCCTAGAAAAGTGTTTGCATGTAGACTGAATCACTCCTGCTCGTGCTAGGATTTAGTCTGCAAATGAAATAAGTCTCAAACATGTGACTTTGCTGATTCAATGGATCTTAATTGATTTGATTAATATTAATCACTAGTGTCCGTTCTTTCTTGGCTTTCTGGATTTTCTTCTCTCACTGTTTTATTGAACAATATCACACTATTTCCCCTTTGTTTATGCTATACAGTGCTTGCCGCTTTTCCCCAAGTAGGAAATTAAACAAAATTCCTTGCTACAGAAAGAGAGCTCTGTCTCCGTCCTTCCCATTTGAGGGTGCCATATGCCCAATTAAACCCTTCTTTTCACCTTGATGATTATTTTTTGTTAAAGATGCAGACGTCCAGAGCGTGCAGACTGAGCTAAAGAATTGAGGTTGGACCTGGACCAGCAGAAGACTCATTGTTCGAGTCATGTTGGTACAGCTTGAGCAAACACTCAAAGCAGCTGGTCAGCTCCAGATGGATTTCATCTCCAGTCAACCGTTACGTGCAACCTTGCTTCCAATGCCTTACCTCTCCCTGCCCAGGCCCTCTGTCTATTATAATTTTTTTCCAGCAATTCTGTTTCTCATTTCCCATCTTCTTTTGCGCAGCTAGGTAGATTTTGTGGCTCTTTCTTCTTTGGCAGGAGAAATGTTTTATTCTTCCTTACTGTCTTTTGAACAGAAGAAAAACAAGTGACAGCAGAACCCCAAAGAGCTCCTCTTCTTTTCACTCCAGTTCCCTGTATTTTTTTTCCAGTGGAGAAAGGCAGAGCACAGAGAAATGGAGAATGTGAAAGCAAAAATGCACTTCAATTTGAAAATGAAAAAAAAAAAAGGAAAATAAAATTTCTTTTGAAATCAAGATAAAAATGATTTCACATTTTCCTGTATAAAACGCATCCAGCAGCATTTCAATGGACAGACATCTCTGTCCTTGGTGAAGTCCTCTTTTTAACTTTGGAAAGTGTTTGGTTGAACTTTTTTTTTCCCCTCCCATCATTGAGTACTAAGCAGATCTGCTCTTTTTTACATCTTCTGACAGCTTTAAGCCAGTTTTTTTCTTCTGGGAGTTGAGGCTGCGTGTGTGTTGGTACACAAAACGTGCTTGGGTCTGACCCCCGTGAGGCCGAGCAGCTGGTGCTTGGGTGGGCAGAGGACCTCGGCGCTCGGAGCAGGATGGCTCCGTGTAGACCCCCTGCTCCTGGACAAATCCGGCTCCCAAACCCTGCCTGGGAGCTGCTGGGGACACTCTAGCTGGCACAGCCCCAAACTGTGCCATCTTCGTGCCACTCCAGCAGCTTAACAGTAGGGATGGTCCCTCTTCCCAGGACTCTTCCCAGGCACTGCTTAACTTAGTGGTACAGACACAAATAGAGAGTATTTGTGCTTTTTTTGTAGGTCCACTAACTGTCTGGGTCTTAGACGTGGACTTTAACTGTTGAAGTTACGAGGAGTAACTTACTGTACTCTGTGCCGGTCCGTGCACTTCAGGGCAATAGCCACAGGTGTAACGTTGTGGAGAAGCCCAGGAAAAGTGAGCTTGGGCCGAGGACGTCTCTTCCAAATCACATACCCGTGAGGCACCATACCAGTTAACTAGAAGATCCGCAAGTGGGAAAACGCAGTTGGTGTTCTGACCTGACCGTCATCTCCTGTAGTGGTCAGGACAGACTGATTTGCTCTTTGAGTCAATCCTGTGTTTGTGTAACTGATATTCAGATATCAACCAGGAGAAATCGGTGCTGTCCTTGCTGGTTGCACATCACGGGGCTGCACTGGCACCCGTGTGCGTTGGACTGGAGCTGCTGCTGGCCAGACACTTCCACGCCAGCCAGTCATGACTGTTATCTCCAGAGCAGAGCAGATACAGGCGATGCTCCCAATGATCGCATGCGAGGAGCAAACAAGGGTCTGTTTTCATGAGGCAGCAACCCAGAACACTTATCTAAATACCTGCAGGAGTCAGTAGCCATTAAAGTCCCCAGCCTCCGACACGGGCCAGAGCCAGATGTGAGCAAATTCTTCTCAAGTTACAGGTTAGTTACAGCCAGAGGTTTAACAATGTGGTTTCACTAGGTAATTGTGCTGTCCAAGTTAACTATTAATTAGCCTCCCATCAGATGATGTCAAAACTTGCTGCACAAGAAACAATTGCTATAATTGTCACAGGTGTTTTTTTCCTAATTGACTTTATTGATTATGCATTAAAAAGATAAGCATGGTAGGATTAGATTGCATTAACTGTCCATTGAGGAAATAATTCTTACTTCTGTTTTCATTCAGATATTTAAGAAGTCCTACATCTCTGTGAAGATTTTTTATTTGTATTTTTAGCAGAAATGGCGATATCCCATCCTGCTGTGACAAGGTCCACACGCTGTTCCTTTGGTTAATCTCTGTTCTTCTTTCTCCCTCTCTTCATATTCTGTTGATAACATTTTGCTCGACAAGTTTTGAAATAAGATTTTTACCTCCTTCTGGCAAGGACAACACCTTCTTGTTTGTTCTGTGAAGTGGCAAGCAGACTTTTTCAGAGCTATAAAAAGCTCATTCAAAATATTCCCCTTTCTGATATAAAGCACTGCTATTCTTTATATTATTATATTAATTAGGATTTGGGGGAAGGGAATAGTTTGCCTAATTGGGTTCCTGTGGTTGCTTCTACCACCAAACTCTTCAAAAATATTGGATCCACAGCTATCTGTTACGTCCTTCTGTTACTGGGACTTTCTGCAGCACAGCAGTATAAAATGAGAACACTGTCTTTTCCCATGTCTGCACCGGTGGCCTTTGAGGTGACCTTTTCAAAATTACAAGCTGGGGTGGTCTGAATGCCACCATTAATTCACGTTAGCCAAGAAACTGCAATATATGTCACCTCGTATGCCCAGCATGGCCACAAAATGCTCGGGCTGCCAAAGTCCTGGAATCGCAGGGCTTGTGTGGACAAGTAGGGACCAATTTTAGCGGTGCCCCCACCATCAGTGTTAGCAGATTGTTTACCAAGTTATTTTGAGAAACTCAGGGGAAGTCAAGGAACTGAGAGGGATCTTCAAAATAGATGTATGTCACATAGCATTTGTGGAATTTATTGTCTGCCAGTTACCAGGGCTAGGTCTGTGAGCCATGCTGGCAACATCAGACTTAGTGACGGAAAGATTAAGTACTAGTTTTGTAATTAGTGGGAGTATTACTTTGTTTTTATTGCAGTAATGCATAGAGGTTCCAGCAGAGATTGAGGGCCTCTCTGTGATAAGCATTAGATTTATGTACAATAATAATTAAAGTTCTTGCCTCATACTTGTATGAAGGTCATCCGAAGGATGCTGAGAGATTTCAAAACAAATAAGAAGATTACGAAATGGATCCACCTTGAGCTATTCAGCTCCCAAAGTTGCAAGATCAAGTCAAGACCACACACAGAGCTCCCCCTCTCCATGTTGTTTATGAATGGTTTACAAGGGGCTGCTCCCAGGGGGTCACTACCACAGGCACTCCAATATTATACCCACTTCTAAAACGGCCTCCACAGAATCGTTATTATGAACATTTTTTCAGATGTTATAAAATAACGGCTTCACAGTGAGTTAACTACTCTCTAGCTTAGTTGGATAGGGAACAATATAGTTTATGTGCTCTGAGCTTTCTCATGGATTAAATTTATCACTTGGTCAGTAGTAGTGCCCCTGTTTGACAGATGTAGGCCGTTATTGAACAATTTGGCCTTCAAAACAGTGACTGTATTTGGAAAAGTACTTTTGGCATGGCCAACCTCAATTTTAGCAATCCATAATATAACGTAATGCCTTGGGAGACCTTCCTTATGTTGACAAAGACATGGAATAGGCTGCTTCTGGGAACATTTTGATACATAAGATGGTGAGGACATTGTCAGTAGAAAAAGATGCAAGGTTGGACTCTTCTATGGCTCTTCTCTCACTAAGATGATGGCTTCTGTCAGGTCCTCCTGACGATAATTCAATTTACCCGTTTAGAATCTTAGAAATAATGAGTCATGTTGAAATAGAGTGGAGGGGTGAGAGTGCAATAGTAGGGGGGCAAGAAGACTTTGTCTGGGGTGTACCTGGTTGGGGGGGAGTGCTCAGATGTGACCTTCAGGCAAAAGTCAGTGGGTGGGGGATCTGCTCACAAACTATCTTGCAAGAGGACACTTTTTTTCTTCACAGAAGGATGTGTTTCTAATGAGAAGGGACAGGGATATCTAACAATTAGTGGACATGCTGCACATGGCAGTTTGTAGCGGCGACAAGGGGGTATAGAAAATATGAAGAAAAAGGGGGAAAGACAAGCTGGTGAAAAGGGTTCTATGATATTTGTTAATTTAATAGTAAGGTAGTGAGTCAAAACTTGGAACGGCTGGAATGGAAGAATGAAGACTCAAGTGTCTTAAGGCCAGGCAGAAGTGGAAAGGAACAAGCCATTGTAGACAGGGACTGGGGAGAATGTGACGATGTAGGAATGTGACTTCAGACACAACCCTGTCCTTGCAGGAGACATATTTGCCGAGGCTGTGGCCAAGGTCAGCCTTGGTTTGGCCAACAGCACTCCAACGTGCACCCTTCCCCCAGTACTGAATTGGAAGGGCTTTTCCCTTTTTGGTGTGGTCTGTGAAGGCTGAAGTCCTCTCTGATAGCAGGCTGGAGCATGACCGGGCTTTGTCAGTGAATGTTGAAGGCGCCAGGCCACAAGGGGTGTGGGATGATAGACCTGATCGTGTTGGAAAAGGCTCTTCACCAGCTGAACAAGGCGTGGTGTTGAGTATCTGGCATGCCATTCAAGCCATTGACATGGGGTCACAGTCCCATAAACAGCCTCCTTCCCATCGCCCTCTCCCAACCCTCACGAACAGCAACAATGTCCTGGGGTGGCAGATGGGCTGGAAAACAAGACCAGAGTCTGCTGGGACACTGTGTGCATGCAGCGAGACGAGGGCAAAGCAGCTCTGGCTGTGTCTGAGGATATCTCGGCCAGCAAGAAGTGTGCTGGCCAGGAAAGTTCACTGCCGGAGGCCACCCAGCCTGGGGAGGTCCTTGAAAGGGTGGTGTGAATGTTAGCTTGAACATTTCCTCTTCTTGGGGAGATCTTAACAGCCAGATGTAATCCTTCCGTCACCCTCTCCAGGGTTCAACAATACATAAGTAGCTTTTAATGTGAACTATTTGCTATTCAAGTTAAAGTCTGGGTGCAGATAAGCTCCAAATAGTCCTAACAAGTTGAGGTTCATGAGTGCATTTAGACATCTTCATACATTCCCAGCCTGTGCTTCCTTTTTTTTGCCCGTGAAGCACAAGACCAAAGAATTTCTCCTGACCTTGATTTGAATAAAGGACCAAACTTACTTTATATCCAAGTCATCTTCGCGTATGAGTACTGGCTAACAGGCTGTTACTGCTGGGATGGAGGGCAGCAGCCATTTTGTATGCAGCAGATCTTACCAACAATTTTCAAGGAGTGGGAGAAGTGGCAAATAACTTCCTTAATCAAAAATTATGTGAGAATTTCACAGTGTGCACAATATAATTAACCACACTGGAGTCTGGCCTGGGAATCAAGGTTAACACCACTGTACTTGCAGAAGTGCCACTGGTAAAGCAACACCTCCTGAAAATGTTAGAACCTAATCCATTCCTATAAAATAAATAAAAGGCACGTCTTTGAAAGGTGGTGTAGAGCTTTTATTTTTATTTGGCCATGCCTTCATCACTTACAACTGAAACAGCCAATCACGGCTGTACACTAAAATCAGAAGTATATACAGCTCTTAATGACATATATCTTTTTAGTGAATCAAAGTTGAGTAAGTGTACTGCATTATGCCAAATCTTTATAAAATTGAGCCAAAGTCATCTTATGTATGCAACACATTTTATCAAATGTGTAAGAAATATCTGGAAGAGGAATATTGTTTATATAGAAGGAAGGGGGAAAAAGTGAAGTTGGCAGCATATCACGCAAAAATTAGTTCAGTAAAAGGGGAAAAAAAAAATCAAGCTATGTGCCAGAGTTTCAGTCACAGTCAGATGAGCTTTTCTGAGCTTGCAAGTACTATACAAATGTGAAAAACACGCACTTGGTGCAGGAGGAAGTGAAGAAGGAAATAGCTGATGGAGAAGTCAGGGCTGTTTATGCCAATGGTGACGCTGCAAGTCAGCTAGAAAAAAAGCAGCAAGAAATGAAGTCATGCTTCAAGCCCGGATTTATCTCTCACATTGCTGGAGCTGCGTTGCAGATTCCTTAGGCCACAGCGTGGGATGGCTATGGGTCTTGTGGCACAAATAACGCTGCTTCTTTTCCAGAGGGAGCTTGATTCTCAACCCAATAAGCCAACAAAACCCTACTGAAACCCAGAGTTATGTTTGCATGTGGTGCAAAACCTGGGCCAGGCATGGAGAACTGGGCTTGACGTGAAGGTCCCTAAGAACCTGTCCAGGCGAGCACAGCGAGACTTTAAACTTTCGGCCCCCAGGCCTTGGGACTGATGGTGTTGTGAGGAGAGGAAGGCCTGTAACCTACAAGATTACGAGGGTGACATTTTAGAAAGTGAAATAAAGGGAAATTCCCCAAAGATGTAGACGTGGCACACGTGTCTTCGCAGCTGAAGTGATACCGCAGGGTTACGGCAGCTGGTGAAAAACTCTTCGCGTCTCACGAACGCCTCTGAAGGAGTCCTCGCTCTGCCCTGGGGTGAAGTAGAGCTGACAGCGGGGTGTTTATTTATCCCTGCGGAAAGCCAGTGCATTCATCAGAGAGCAGCCCAGTGCCTGGGGGGTGGAGGGGTGGGGGGGGACGTGTGGGGCTGAGGTCGCTGCCCTGGTCGTCATTGCCAGGGCCGGTGCCGGGTCTGGCTTTCTCTAGTTTGGGGTGGGTGTAGGGGGATGTATTTTGGGCTGAGAGGGCTGAAACGTAGTGCAGGCAGGGTGTGGAGCTGCCGAGCAGCTGACCTGGGGGGCTGCCAGCCCTTCCTGGGGGGGGGACGGGGGGGGAAATGCAGAGTGCCACTGCTCGGCGCTCTGGGAACAACAGCACCTAGGAGAAGACAGCGAGGAAGACCTTGCGCGTCGGTCTGAGAAGAAGCTCTGAAGCATTTTTGAGTGTAGCGTGGCTGAAAAGAGGCAATCTGCTGATCGATCCCCAGTTTGTTCAGTGAAATAAGACTCTGTTTGCAGTCTTTCGAACTGAACAGTATTGCATCAGAGAAATACCGGGCACTATCATTAGTTTCTCCAGCCCACCGGGAAGAGTAAGACCCTGGATATTGACTGACTGCTTCAGTCAAAAGGCGAGAGTGTATGACCTGCCGGAAGAATGTTTGCTGTTTTGTGTTTTGTGTTCGGTTGCAGAATGCTTCAGATTTCACTGGTGGAGATTTTATGTTGCCTCTGCCTTTTCTGTTTCCATTATAAGGCTTTTAAGTTGCTGATGGAAACTTCTGCCCTTGAGTATGAGCATAGCCAAGGGTAACATCTCCATGCCAAGTACTAGAGGGGACCCCATCAGCTTTAAATCAACTAAATTACAGTTACTAGTAATGTACTACAAATTACTGGTCCCCCCATCCCCTGATGCCATGGAAGCTGCTGCCAGGGGCACCAGCTTTCTCTTTTTCTTTTTTTTTTCTTTTTCTTTTTTTTTTTTTTTTTCTTTGTTTGTCTTGTTTCGGAGAAGGCTGCGAAGCTGCTCCTGTGGCTGCGAGCCGAGCCCTCTCCTGGGCAGGGGTGGGCCGTGGGGCTCTCTGCCCCATCACACGGGGAGGATTTTGAGGCATATCACAGCTATAGCAAACTTCCACTGAGCAAAAAAATATAAAGACCCACTCCAAAGAGGCTAAGCCCTCCGGCTGGGCTGGGTGATGGAGGGAGTCAAGTGGCTGGAAAACATGGCTAAACAGTTAAATCCAGCAGCGAGTGTCGAAGCAGCCGGTTCTCTAAACACGGCGTTTCCCCGCGGCCTGGGTCGGATCCGGGGGGAGCGCTGCCCCAGCGGGAGCCGCAGGGCCGCTGCGGAAGAGCGGGGCGTGAAGGAGGGGGTCGGTGTGTGTCCCAGAGCGCACAAACCTGGAGCCATCGCTCAGGCAAAACTGGCGGAGACCAACCCCTTAATGCGATTTCACCGGGGCTTTGAACGCCGATTTTTACACAGCATCTTTCTCCTCGACAAATCCAAACCCTTTCATCAGTGATGACTGGCACCAGCCCCCTGTGGCTCTTCTTGGACCAGATTCAAGTTGTATGTTGTTTTTAGCTGTAAATCTTTCTACCCTACCTCCCTGCCCCCTGTCCCCCTCCCCACCTTTTAAATTCTTCATTGATTTAATGCCCCCCTCCCCGCCCTGGCCAAGGCTATCAAACAGCTTTTTCCCGAGCGCTTTTGGTTGCTCTAGCAAAACGGGCTTGGAAGAAAAGCGGTTCCAGGCTGAAAACTTGAAGAGGTTATACACGAGCTCTGTACAGAGATTGAAAAGCTCTGAGTTGTTATAGCAGCTGTCCCAGCTGAAAAAATGTCAGGGAGTGGGATCGTTTTCTGTGTATTTTATGGACAGGGAATAGGCCAGGTTCCCTGGTATTTGAGTTACTCTGGGGTTGTTCAGCCAACCCTTACACTTCGCAGGATAGTAATCGGATCCCCAGTGCCCTTGAAGTGTGCTTGCGCTCGGTGTAGAAAGCAATAGCTCTATGCCAAGCACTAAATGGACTTTTAAGTACGTAAGCCATTTTTGTTCTTGTAAAATCTAGGTTTGATTCCGTAAAAAGGTTTGCACACCTTTTTTTCTGGGGAGTTTGATGCAATTTTTCTCAGGATTAAGGCTGAGTGAACTATTCTCAGGGACTAAGTCCCCTCACCC
>JAVJGG010000008.1:31863401-31897298 GCA_035590195.1 Aviceda cuculoides
TTTTTTTTTTTTTCTGCTTGCAATTAAGAAAGGATTTGGTTATAACTAATTATTTAAAATTGGTCAACCACACTTGGAGCAATATATTGCAACTACTGGGTCGTTTGCACTTGCTTTGTTAGTTAGCTGAAGTCTTTCACAAAATTTAAGGCCAAAGGGGACCATTTGATCAGCCAGTCTGACCCCCTGTACATCGCAAGCCATTAAATTTCACCCAGTCAGCCTTCTACTAAGCCCAATAACGTCTGAGCTTGGCTAAATCACAGAACCCACAAACGTATCCAGCCTGAATTTGAAGACATCCAGGGACGCAGACTCTAACACTCCCTTGGTAGTTTGTTCCAGTGGTTAAAAATTGGGCCTTATTTCCTATTTGAATTTGGCTGGAAGCTGAATCCAGACTTTGGTTCTTGTTATGCCTTTCTTTGCCAGGTGACACAGCCCTTGGTGTATGGTGTTTTCTCTCCGTGAAGCTACTTATATACACTGTAATCAAGTTACACCCCAGCCTGTTTTCTAGCTGTTAAATAATGTAAACAGATTCTGCTTTGTGATTGCCTCCCACCAAGGCAATTATATTTCCTTTTAAAACATTTAAAAAATATTTTGGTGTCCTCTCAGGTATTTGACTATCCTTTTAAGCAGGCAGGTGGCAGAACTGCAGAAAATCTTCTTTCTGTCTTGCCAGCATACGGGGAAAATTTTCTAAATCCTAAACCCGGACGCCGGCCTGCTGCGAGCATCCTCCCACCGCCCGCTCGTGGGGGGTGCCCAGGCGCACGCCTTTCTCTGGCCTTGGCTTGCTGTTTTATCACCTGTAAGGGGACCGAGTGCTGGAACTCATGGCAAAACTTTTTTCCTGCTTGGTACATCCTTACCTGTGAGAGGTTTAAAGAAGTTTCTGGTTCTGCAGAGAGCTCACGGACAGAAAGCTAATTGGGGTCCTCTCCTGCAGCATGAGAAGCTGGAGTCCCTCGGCATCTCCAGCCCAGCCAGGGACTTGGCTCTCCATCCCTGTTACCTGACTAAGGCACTCTCGAGTAGATTTCGCCGTGGTTACACCCCTTCTGTTGGAGCTGCAGTGCCAAGTGATCAGCCACGCGGTCTGACCGTGGGCGCCCAAATCGCAGCTGAATACTGTCATCGTGCTACAGGGCTGGGGCTGTCCTCTCCTTTGGGGGAATTTGCTGCTCGACCTAATCCCCACGCGGTTATGGGGTAAGGTAATTTGATGAGGAAAAAATTTGGTGAAAAATCTGAAGAGCCTTAGGCTTCTCCTACTGTCGCATTTCTCCATATTCCTTGTTAGGTGTGCTGCTCTGCATTTGACTGCTTTAAAACATGCTTTATTACTCCCAAGCCACTGATGAAAAGTGAGCTGAATAGCGTACAGTGTACCTCTGATCACTGCAGAGCGCTCCGTCAGGTGCACCCATACGGAAAATTCGCCTGCTGATAACTACTTTTGGATATGTCATTTAGCCAGCACTTGGTTCAGTTACTGCAGCCCTTACTGACTGCGCATAATGCTAATTTTAGGGAGCTGAACACACCCTAGAAGTTGATGTGTACTTCAGCTGGACACTTAACAACCTAATAAACACCAGTCCGACTTCATTCTTGGGATGGCAAGACCTCTTCCCTGTGGAACTGTAATGATTACCAATAATTATATCCTTGTCTTCCCATTCTTTGGTGGTAGAATTACTCATTATCAACTTGTAAATGTTGCTGAGGATTAACATCCAGCTACCCAGATTTTGGCTACCTGTGCCGTGTGGCCTGCCCTTTCTGTTTTGGCCCATCACTGTATGATCTGAGCCTGTGGAATGGCTCCAGTGTGCAAAGAGGCATCAAAATTGAATGTAAGTTTGCCATTTACTGCCGTAAGGAGAAGTCTGAGAACTTTTAGGTATACATTCTGTGGGCCTCCTCATGCAAAAATTATTGTTTTTAGTAGATCTTCAACATCTTTCTTATTGTGATGGAGACAAATGTTTCTTACCATATTCAGGTGAAAGGAATATCATATTTGCATTTTACCGTGCTTTCCACACATAGGCCAGAACTAGGTGTCCAACACTTCTGCCACCTTGCGTATTTTCCTGCAATTCAGACATCATCTAGAATGATTTTAAAAATATTGCAAGGATTTATGTGTTTCCTAAGTATCCTTTATTGTTATTATTAGGGGTAGTTTACCCTGATGCCTTTAGACTTCCATATCAATTTTCCATACTTCAGTTTTTATTTTACATTAATCGCTCTCTTCCTTCCTCACCCTTCTGTTATATATTGCTCCTTTATTTCTAACTTCATCTGTCCCTTCACGAGGATGGCCTTTTAGCCAATGTCATTATCTTTCTTGATTATGACATTATGCTTTTGGCTATCTAAGGAACTCTATTTACCATTTATATTTTTGTTTTGAATCCCTAGTCAATTTTGCTTTTAATTTTCTTTTTTTGACTGGAAGGATCTTCTGTAGTATTGAATAAGTTTTGTATGCAATAACTATGTCTCTATAAAACTCTATTTAAGTAGGCTAGTGGTTCAAACTGGCTTTTTTCAGTCCGTGCTGATGTCCTTTTGATCAAGATTGTTGTTGCAGTTTACTGTCTGTAATTTTTACTTATAGTGATGTATAAAACAGTTGTATTCAGCGCAAGACATTTTTTATTAGAAAAATGTCACCGATATTCTAAAGAAACCCTACTGTTGCCTTGCTATTGGCTGTGGGGGGATCTCTTGTCTCCATCTGCTGAGCTGCAGTGTCCACGCTAGCCGTCCTGATCTCTGGTTTGGCTCGTTGGTCTATCAGAAACCTTCACCTCTTTTTGACAACTCACTGCTGGCTGCTTGTTTTTTGGGATTTGGCCCCCAAGACACACGCTGTTGAGGGAGGGGTTTTTTTTTTTTTTTTTTTTTTTTTTAATTCTTGCTCAGATTTTTTTGAAAATGTGAGAGAGCTATGCATGATATTCCTGTGGGACGAGGGCTGACCCAGGCCAGGAGGAGCTGAGTGGAGACGGCTTTGCAGCTCCTCCTCTCTCCCTCTTTTGGGCCCCTTCAGGATCATTTCAGTGAAGCAGTTAAACACTTTTCCCGCAATCCCTGCTATGACATTTAGTTCATCGTTCATATTTACTGGGCCACGTGTGAGCTCCCCTATAAGAATAATGAGAATAAATACCCCATGCAGAGTCCTGCATATAAATTTCTATACTGGCTCGCATCTTCGCTTATCATTCTTTTTTGTTATAAACTGTAAAAAGTGCCTGGATCTGGACTGTGAGCAGTTCCCCTCCTGCTACTTCAAAAGAGCATATTATTCATGTAATGAACAGGCTTAGTGCCGGACTTGACAAAACACTGGGAAATACACTGTTGGGCACAATTCTGAACTGGCAGGGAACTGGACTGGGTGACCTAATAGGCTCTTTCATCTCCAGTTACTTATGATTTTCAATGCTAATTAAAACCTCACTAGCTAGTGGGGAAGAACATCACGGCCAATTCAAATAACTTCTGTTAAAAACTTTCCTTCTGTTTATTTTTTCCACTTGCCCACTTCAATTTTATACACATATCAGTTAAAAACACCCTTAATTACAAAAGCGTCCAGCTATAAAACTACAGGACAAACAAACAAAGCCATTTACACGTAGCAGCCTGTAATAAAAGTGCAAAGGCCAGGAAATAAATTATTTGGCTTTATTAAGGAAAAAGAAAGTAATTTGTCTAATACTCCCCAGGTGTGCTGGGGTATGGCTGTGCTCTCCGCTCACCTTCTGTCTGAGCTCTCCCTCAGCCCTCACCAGATCTGGACACCGGCACGGGTCCGGTTGGGGACATTTTTTTACCTTAACAAACCAGCCTTCAAACTTCTGCTGGGCAACAGCTTCAGCTTGGTGACTTGCCAGAGAAGGGCAGCCCAAACCTGGTGGCTTTAGCCTCTTGTTCCCATGTGCTGGATGTCTGGGATGTGGGCAGAGGTTGGATGCTCGGCTTCTCCCGTGCCCTGGGAGGAGGATGGGGGACCAGGGCTCCTGGGGCAGCCTCGATGGCCACCGCTGCTGGGTGGCTGCACGCAGGAGATGTCTGGGCCTGGTGTCATCCCCGTGATGGACATGCCGCATCATGGGCTCGCTCTCAAAGCCAAATGATTTCTCGTATTCCTCAAGGTGTCCAAGTCCCTGACATGCTAGAGAAGACCCTTGCAGAAATCTGTCAAAAGCTGCAAAATTAAATGGGGAGAGGAATGGCAACCCTTAAAGAGACATTAACACAGAAGTGAACAGCATCACAGAATGATTTTGGGTGGACAGGACCTCTGAAGGTCATGTTGTCCAACCCCTGCTCAAAGCAGGGCTGGCTTTGAAGTCCAACTCTGTTAGAGCAGGTTGTTCAGAGCCATGTCCTGTCGAATTCTGAATATCTCCATGGACAGAGGCTCTGCAACACCTCTGGGTGATCTGTGCTGGTGTCAGACCTCCTTCATGGTGAGATCTTCTTCCCTAATATCCAAATAGCTTTTGCAATGTGTTGCTATTTGTGTCATCCTTTCACTATGCACCTCTGAGAAGAGTAAAAATGTCAAGGCAAATAATAATTAAAAAATCAAAGTAGTAGTACATAATAATAAACATAAAATAAAATAATTCAAACAACACATTTACTGCCTGGAAACTTTCTATTTGAAGAGAAATGTCCCTGAGTGGCTGTTATCACTGCAGTGACGCACTATCTAGGAACACTGCGGCCGTATTTACATTCACCTTGCTAAAGAGGATGTCGAAACTCCGAAGTGTGAGATCAATTAAGAAATAATATAGGAGATTACAGCTGATCACAGTGCATAATTAACTTTTATTTCCAACAGTGACAGCTGCCTTCAATCCACGGTTATGTTCAGCATTTTGACAAACCGATGCCAAAATATGAATATATTTGTTTTAAAAACTGGTCTCAAGCTGCAATTTTTTGGACATCTTATGACCATGCATTCAGACTTGTAAATCACTCCCAGCTCCTTGAATAGAAAACAGGCTCCGTGGGTTGCCCCCAGAACTGACCGTTACTCCAGGATGACCTAAGGGTGGTAAGCGATGGTTCATGCTTCTGAAGTTGGCTGGGGTGAATCTAGCCCCGGTGGCCAACCCGTTGAGCAAAACCGGGCAGTAGCAGCTGTGTGCAGACTGCAGGAGGTGCAAGGTGGGCAGCGAAGCCAGCTGGGCAGGAGAAAACACACAAGGTGGTAGCTGGTTATGGCTGAGGGTAACACTGTTGTCTCATGCGTGGGACACGACGCCGATAGTGGGTCTGGACTAACGTTTCTGCACCGTCTCAGACTCCCCGAATGTCATCTTCCTCAAAGCACTTCTGACGGCCACACCAAGAGTAGTGGGTCTCTAGCTGAGCAGGACCCACACAGGTCTACAAACCCCAGGAGCTCTTTGGTGCAGGGGGTCTTTCAGACCGTCAGGGTGAGATGGTAGGGCTGTTTGGGCACAGAGTGGGTTCTTCAGACCACCGGTGGAATTGTAGGTGCATTTTAGTACGCAGGGTCCTTCAGATCATCAGGTGGGACAGTAGGGAAGAGTTGTCCAGCAGGATCCTGCTGATGATTTCCCTGAGACACCATTCTCTACCTTGGGGGGGCGGTGATGGCCTTCCCTACTGTGTGGGTTGCTTTAAGGGTGAATTCAGTAAAGATGGCACTCTCGTACTGGTGGGGCTGGAGTCATACAGGTTCCTTTGACAGCAGAAAGGTGCTACATCAAATCTACAGAACACTTCGAGGTGCACTTGAGAAACTGAGTATTTTTGTTCAAGATAGATTTGAAGATAAGACAATGGAGAAAGCTACTTTTTGCAGAGAGATACTTGTTATGAAGGCTACAGAAAACAAGCATGCCCTGAGGTCCACTGTGCATACACAGGCCACCAGCTGAACAGTGGTCCAGAGGAATGACAACTATATCTTACAGCATGTTACATGCAATTAATTTATATTTTGATTTTCTCTCCTTCTTGCCTACTTTTTTTAACATTGCCTTTAACTATTCTATGTGGTAGTTTAGAAAGGACCATAAACTTGTACTTTCCAGCAGCCTGAATTTATACACTGTCACAGTTTATACTTTGTTGGCCAAGAAATGTCTGGTTCTTCATAGTTTTTTAGTCTTTTCGTTGTATTCAAAGCAACGAATTTGTTCATATTCTGAATAGGCATAGGATGAACAAGTTGGCAATTACCTATTAAATGAAGGTATGTTTGAAGGAGAGCCAGACTGAAAAGGGGTTTGTATTAGACAGTATCCTCAAGAAAAAGTTCGCTTGTATTTCACTTTATTCTGTTTGTAGATATTTTTGGATGGATTATAATTGTCATTCTCATAAAAGACTTTCTTTTCCTAACAGATTCTGGGTCAAGTTGTTAATATCAACTGTGTGGTGATGGCCAACTTCTGCAGAAATATGAAAGCTGGAAATTCAATGGAAAGAAAACATTTCTTCTGTTCCAGGATGTGGGCAAACACTTATGGGTGAAATAGAGCCGAAGGGCAAGAAATGTATACATTTTTTGGCCTGTCCCTCCAATATATCCATTGATTTATGTCAGGAAGGCAGCAGAATACGTTCCCATGACTTTACAAGCTCGCAGGGGAAAAGGAGAACATTTTCATTTAAATTAAGAAGACAGAATTAACTCTTCTTGGAGAGGGTCTAATGCTATTGCAACCACTGAAGTGTGAGCAGGGGTAAGAATCACACAGGTTCTCTCTGGAGTTTCGTGCACTTTTTTTAATTTCACTTTGGATGCTGGGTTGGACGCAGAAGCTACACGTTTTAGTATCGGTAGTGTCTGGCTCAAAACCAAGACACGTCTGTGAGCCTGCACATCTCTCACACAGATCAGAATGTGTAACATTACCCTGACAGATGTAGGAAGAAATATATCTTGGAGTAATTTTTTAAATTTTCCACAAAGGAATTGAGCTGTTTTGAAAGTGGATGTGACCTAAATACAGAGCCCTTCAGAGACGAATGTCTTTGGAGGCCAACAACAGGCCAGGCAGCTACTCGCTAGCAGAATCTCCACCCACTGCAGGTGATTTGACGTGGAAAGGGGAAAGACCTACCTTTTGTTTTAAAAAGTACTTCTGGTGCTCCCATGCTGCATGTCTCTGACTTCACAGCTTCACAGTGGCCATTTGAGTTGATCTTGGACTGGGAGACAGTCTATATTATGTCTGGGACAACTGGGCATACCCCAACAAAAATAGCTCTTACACGTTTTTAAAGTGTTTTACTAGAGGGCAGGGGATTTAAAGGAGGGAGAAGGGTTGATTTCGTCCAGAGAAATGCTCTTTTACAGCCTGCAGCCAGCTGGATGCTTGATGGGCTGCTTCAAATTGGAAAGGAGGGAATAAAATAATTATCCTTCCCTAAAAATTAAGGGTCCTAAATTCATTTCACTTAACTTCCAGCCTAAATGGAGTGACTTATGATTTACAGCAAGGTGAGATCAGAATCGGGCCTGCGAACTTGGGTTTTTTTTGTAAAAGTTATTTTCATCTCTAGATGTCATGGACCTTTCTGGGTCCCATCTGTTCAGGGGTGTCTGCAGCATTACTCCACAGACAGGGTATTTTTCTGGGCAGAGATTTCATTCCACTGATTATTCACCAGCCTTAGTGATACTGAACTTACACAGTCTATTTGACTTCATATTTTGGGGTAAGTTGGCTAGCTTGTGCTTTTCTATGGCCTTTAAAAAAGATTTTTAGTGGTAGTGCTTGCTAAAGGAGCCAGATTTCCAGCCCTGAAAAGCAGCTTGCTCTGTTGTAACACATTGCTATAGATCTGGAAGTTTTCTTTATATTGCTGTCATGACTGAGGTGTGATGTGGAAAGGACAGTTTGTGGAGAAAAGGGAGAAACTGATCATCAATTTTCTGCCTTTTCACTAAGACTGCTGACTTGTGCTTTAGCTCCAGCAGCTCTTCACTGATAGCTGTTGTCCCACTGGAAAAAATGGTCCTTTGGGAGGTATGATTTGCCCAGAACAAAATCAACTCAAGTAGTCATTCCACGAATAGCTTTCAGGAGGTGCTTCCCAGGTCAGATTTATGCGTCTGCTACATCTCTTTCCTTCACATTGCACGAAGGAAATGCAGTACAGTAGGGCTGTACTGGGGAATTAAATGGCTGAGAGCAGGTTGGAGAGGTCAGCAGAGATGTAGGGGTAGAGGGATGTGCATGTCTGCTAACTGAGGTCCTCTGGAAAACTGTTTTTTCACTCCCTATTACACAGCTTTTACAGAAAGCAATCAGACCAGACAATTTCATCACAACAGCTGCAGGTCAGTGTATCATATTAATGTATATAGCTGCCTCTTTTCAAAGTATCTGTGCAGCTCACGGTGGTTAAGGTATAGCTCCAATCTGTGGCAGCTAATGTCCTTAATAATGTATGGACCCACCCTGAGGTGAGGGTTGTCATAGCCTGGAAGTTTTTGGGTGCATTCCCACCCCTCCAGGATGAGCTGACAGACCACTTTCTGCCCGTGAGAGCTGGAGGCTACGGCCCAGAGATGCAAAGGAGCAGCTGAAGCTTGGTTGCTTAAAGAGAAAATATGGCAGAACTTAGGTGCCCACATCCCAGATGGGCATCCTCAAAACTTGCACCCTGTTCTTTACTATTAGAAGTACTATTGCTATTACTATTACTTCACTGGATTTCCACCAGTGCATCCCAGGGTGGTGCTGCTGTGTTTGCCCAGAACGGCTCCCGTCTTGCCAGGGTGGGGTGGTGAGGTGCCTGCTTCACCACTCAATACAGAAGGCGTCCCTCCAGACGTTCGGAGGACCGCGGTCTGACGGGCGTGCTGGGAGGATGCGCGGTTCTTTTCCAATGGCCCTGGAGGGATCCGTGCATCCAGCTTCCATCTCTCAGCACGGCAGCTCCATCTCTGCTGGTGCAGGAGGCGGTCGAGAAGTGTCCTCCGTCTCCCCAACCAGGCTGTAGGACAAAAGGCAAGAGGTGGTGTGCCCCAGAAGGAGGGTGCTTCTCCCTGCAGCCTTGGGGGTTAGATCTCTCAGCTGGAAGTCCAGGGCTCTGGGGTGACTTACTCCTTTGGCATTACATGATTGTGGTATGAAATATGTGAACTATCTGGGAATGGGGAGCACGCTCTGAAGGCTTCTGTATTTGTTTTTAGCATTAGCCATTGGAGGTGTCATGGGTGGGATTCGTCTCCTCTGACTGCAGATGTCTACGTCTGAGCAGAGCAGAGGTGGATGGAGATATTGCCTGACACTGTGATGAGATTTGCCAGACGCGTTGGGTCACGTGCGCTGTTATGCCCATGCACAGATCAGAGTAAGTGAGGAGAAACAGGCCTTCTCTGTATTTCTGTTCTCTGCTCGTTACTGGATAATTGCCAGGTATGTTCGTGCAATTAATTCCGAGTTAATGCAGTATAGCAGCCTCCTTCAGTCTACTAACCACCTCACCCTTAATTAAAAAAAGAAAAACCAAAAAACCTACTGCCATCTTGTGTCCCACTGGCATTTACCAGTTGGAAGGGGAAGAGGGAGAGAGAGAAAATATTCAATATTTAGATACACAATAAGATGCTGGTTTACAGACCCCTGTAATTTTAATAAACGGGTTCATCAGAAGAACTGGGGGCCCTGAGGATGATCCTCATGGGTACTGACAGCAGTAGGGAGCCAGCTCTGACCTTCGTCTCCTGGCAAATACTTGTGTACCCATTGGTTGCATGGGAAACCGTGACTATTTTGCTTTGCAAGTGCACTGTTTTGCGGTGGTTTTGCAGACTACTCCCGACGGTGGTGCTGATCCCAGCCCTCTGTGGGCTGCAGATTGATCGGCAGCACAGCAAAGGACTTTTTCTTTGAACGCAATAGTTCAAGAGTTGATATGGATGAAATTTTGTGTGGTTTTTTTCCTGCTGAAAATGCACTTTTAAGTCATTAAAATTTTCTGAGAGGGAAAGGAGAAAAACAATCAAAACATTTTGACTTGATATTTGGAAAAAAAAATTCTTGTGTTTGTTTTGAGATTTCTATTTTTAGAGGCTGACCTAGCCTTAATTTAAGTACTTCCCCTTCCTCTCTCCACTCCCCGGGAAAACAAAAGGCTTTGTATTTACTTTTGTTTGAAATAAACCTTTTGCTAGATCGAAGTTTTGAAGTGCTTTGTGTTGGGTGGGGACACTGAAAATTATTTGGTTTTGGTCAACCCCAAACAATTTTTGGCCGGTGAGATGAAAAAAAAGCAATTATTTGCTTAGTCCTTGTCATGAGTTTGAGTCCTGATGCTGCAAGCAAGCAAAAAAATGTTCTGTGTTGTGTTTCAGCCGGACGTGACCGTCTTCAGTGGCGACTTAGCCAAACCTCTCCTACGAAGGAACAGCATTTGTCGAACGGTTGTGGGAAATCAGACATAGCGGTACACAGTAAAAAGAAGTCCATCTTGAGCCTTTTGAGGTCTACAGCCTGAGGCAGCCTTGGGAAATCCTCTGTTGGGCATTAGATGTACAGGCAATATCCACTGGGACCGATCCCAGCCTGGCAAACAAACCAACCCCGCACGGTCGTAGAGAAAGTGAGCAGACCTACTCGAGGTTGACGAGCAGGTGAGGTTAATTTGCCTTTTGATTAGAAGCTGCAGTTGAAGCAACTTTAGGGAGCTTTCTGGCAAAGGCCATACAATGAGTTTTTGCCTCTCATGTTCATTCATAATTCTGGTTATGGCAGATGATGCCACGTTTTGAGATTGGGGATGTATGGGCCATATTCTTTGGGAGGGTGTCTAAACGGTCTTGCTTTAAGTCACAAACTTGGCTCATCACAGACAAAATGGGTACACGCATGTCGCTCCCTACGACTTCGAGATGTCGTGCAGTGACGGGAACCAAGCGTAACGTGTACGAATGGCGATTTGAAGAAAAGCTGAAGAAATACAGGTTTGTTAGCGCTGAACTACGACTAGCGCAGCACGCGTGGTATTGGAGACAGCCGAGTTATCCCCGCAGAATTAAAGCACAACATGCCTGCGGATTGTCATACCATACATATGTTCAGCATCAGTATTTAAAGCTGAGACAGTAAAAACGTTTTGCAGAGCTGCACAGACGGCGAGAGGGGAAAATCGATGGTTGCGTTTTGATTCCGAAATACTCGTAACCCGAAACACGACCGTGCAGCTTCTCGTCTGGCACCGCCGCTCTACCTGCTTCACGCCGCTGGCTCAGACCTGTCTCTTGAATGGCAGCCTGATGGTGAGCAGCGCTGGCCACCGGTGCGTGAGGCTGGGTGCCCCGCTCAGCCGGCGCTTGTCCCCGTGCCCCGCCGGCGGACGTGCCAGCCCCTTCAGCTGTCTCCCGCCGCCCCCCCGCCCATCCGCAGCCCCTGCCTCCGTCTGCCTTCGCCGAAGCCAGTCCCTGTCCGCCCGCGACCTCTTTACGGCCCGCCGGCAAAATTTTAAGACAGGTGAGGACCTTGTCTTCGCTATTTACGGCTTGAGTGGGAGAGAGATGTGAGAATTTTCTCTTTTGAATGTCAGTTGTCCCAAATGGCTGCAGATGTGTAAACAGATGTAAGTGTTCCACTTCCTCAAGAGTCTGTTTTCTTCCACAGATTTGGCTGTCTTGTTGCAGAGCAGTCGTTGACTTCTCCGTGCCTTTGGAGAAAGTTGGATTTCCAGCTTCTAGGGAAGTTATAAATCTTGGCAACACATATCACAGTGTTTTGAGAAAGATAAAAATCTGCTCTTTCCACAGGTGATTTTCTGTAACCCGTCAGTTCTGCACTTTATTGAATAACTTGGTACTAAAAGCCAACATGCAGTTATTTTAAAACATTGCTATTAAATGGGGACCTTAGAGCCCTTCAAAGCCGCAGGTGAAGTAGAGTGCCCTCTCTTTCAGGCTAAAATAATTAGAAATATATATTGGAAAAGCTCAGTTCTAACTGAATGTCAGATATCACCTAATTTCTCCCATGAAGAAATAACTTTTATTTCTTGTTAATTCAGTGCATGCCACAGTGTGAGGTATACCTCTTTAACCCTTTGCTGTCTTGTGCCATTGTAACTTTTACAGGCTCCTTTGAAGAACTACATCTCACTAAGATACCAGCACTTTAATTTGAAACATAGCTTTAATTAGACATATATGGGACATGGAGTTGCTCAGCACCATATACCTGCTACGCTGTTTAGTAGTCAAATGGTTAAACTTCTTCAAAGGAGCTGGCAAGCTTCATGTGGCAAATTCGCTGGAAATATATTTATTTTTACTGTGGAACCAAGCCCACATAAAATGTCTTGAGAGAATCTGCTTGTGAAAACCTTAATTAATAATGGAGAAAAATAAACCAAGAGTGATAGTATGATTCACGCTCCTATGTTTTGTTAGAGCGCAATGTCTTTAAATTAGATAAATACCTCAATTTCATAAGAGCAAACCTTCAAACCATCACAGGCTTATCCAGAATGTCAGTAAAACATTTATTACAAATTAAAATGCAACAGAAATAAAACTGGCATTTTTTTTTTTTCCCAGCTCCACGTTTGGCTCAACCTTCTCTAGAGCTCCTGGGGGAGAAACTCGGAGGTGGCAACCAGCCCGAGAGCACCCACCCGCACGCCCTGCCTCGGCCCCTCCGCTGTCAGTTCCCACCTCGGTTTTGGCACGGGAAAAGAGGCTCCTGAGCACCCCCGAGGCACGGGAGGCACGGGGGTGCAGGGGAGGGTGCTGCCTTCTACCCCCTTCCTCTCAGGACTCTTCTCTTTGTCCAGTGATGGAAAAAAACCGCAGAGCTGAGAAAACAAGCGAATACTGGGGCGGGATCACCAAGCCCCACGCCTGGCGCGGTTGCTCAGCCGTGCCCCCCCCAGCCCCTGGTGTCCCACCAAGCCCTGTGGCACCACGGCCTCGGTGCGGATCCCTTCCGCGGCACAAAGGCCTCGGCCAGTCACTGCTTACAAACATCCCCCTCCTTCCAGTCGTACCTGCAGGTTTTCCGTCAGCCGCAGGCTAGTTTGCTCAGATTTATAGCCAATATCTAGGCAAATTTCAGAACACCAAAATCTCTCTGCCAGGCAGGGACCAGGTTGTTTTAGCTGCTCCCGACAGTCAAGCATGGCCCTCCTTCTCGGCTCAGGGAGCTAAAGGTCACCCTTAATTATGGCAGATATTAATTTAATAGGAACAGATGTTTAATCATCTCAGGGTCTTCCTGCCGTGGCGGGGGACCGTTACACAGCAGGCCCACCCGATTCCCCGCTTACTGAGCCTGCTTACAGCAAAAGCACACTTGGGGATGCGCCCCATTACGCCCCGGCAAACTTCATCTTCTCTCAGTTCGAGTGAGGTAAAAAAGAGCAAAGAAACCAAGTAAACCGTCACCAGGACATGACGCTCATCCCAGCCCCCCGACTGGCTTTTATTTGTCTGGTCAGAGAAGTAATGGCTGTGCATGATCTTATAGGAACGCGGGGGGCAGGGTGAGGAGTGCAGGATTTTGTGTGCTGATGCAGTGCTCTTACAGGAACCCCAGGGTTTTCAAATGAGAAAGTGCTTAGAGGCAGTTTATGTAGCCAAAAATGAGGTGGTAAATGGTTGTACTGGGGCCAATATGGGGGCAAGTTGGCGTGCCTATTTATAGGGCTGCAGTGCTGTCAAGCTATTTGATACATCTGTGGTTCTGTGTGGGAAAGCCCATGAGAGGTTTGGGTGAAAACATGAAGCTCTTAAGGATTTTAATATGATTTGTACTGCCATTTAATTTTTAATAAAACTTTGAATAAAGTTGTGATTAAATGGCCATCATGAATGGAAGATTCCACTTCAACATAAAACGTGAGAGTTCCCAGAATGGGCTAAGGTAGGTTTTATAATATCGAAGTATGCAACTCTCTCTCAAATACATTGGATAATGGATTCTATCAAAATGGAAAAAAGGAAGGTATAGATTTAAAAAAAAAAATAAATCTGCTGTGTAGTCAGTAGTTCCACGTTTTGGAAGAAATTGCTGAGCTTCTGGCATCCTTAAATAATACCCTTTTCACATGATAGTTACACTGCTCCAAAGACAGTATAATAAACCATGCCAAAAATTCTTCTGTTTCGTTTGCATGAAATTGAACTGACAGATATACCTGTCTGTGTTACGTCCAAGAAAATGTCTTGTTAGAAACGTGTGAAAATATATTATATGACAGATGCTGAAAATGTTTCAGATACAGCAATAAATTGATTGTGGTTTCTGGACCAGATGTGAACTCTGTTTAAAATTCATCATGCTGGTCTCTATTCTAGCTCCGCACTTAAATAAATGCAGAGAAGTGGCTTTGCTTTTCAATGAAACCCATTATAAGAATAGAAGAGCTTCTTTCCATCTGATAAAGAATAGCCCTGACAGTAAGGCTTGCATCCGCAGAACAAGTATTAAAAGCACAAACTGAACGAAGAGAAAGCTGTGCCAGTTCTCAGTTTTTGCTTTATTAACGCGTATGAAAATGCTTGGCATGTTGAAGCCACTGCAACCAGGACGACTGCGATGCTCATTATTTTCAGTTTAGAGGGAGATTCGCAGCCATAAAGCGACCAAGGAGGGAAAAGAACAGGGTCGGGGAGCGGGGGGGAGGATTCCAGAAACGGTGTTGTTGAAGGGGAAAGAGCCAGTTGCAAAGGTGCTACGGAGGTGGCTGGGTGCTGAGAAGCAGCCCGTGCTTCCCAAGCCCTTTATTTCGAAGCCGTGTGTTCCCTCTCCCTGCAAGGGAGCGGGGCGAGAGCCAGACTCGCTTTTTTGGCACATGGCTTGGGAGCCGCGCTACCCCGGCTGGGCCATCCAGGCTGCTGAAGTCAGGTGCTCAGCCTGCCCCTTCCATCCACAGGCACCTCTGAAAAACAGCCCAGAAGGACCAATGCGCCCAGGCTGGAAAAAGGGAAGAGGAAACGGGGGGCAAACGGGTGTTTGTGAGCATTTCCAGCCACCTCCCAGCTCCGGCACCCGGCTCCGAGCGGCGTCTTCGACGTCTCCTGCTTTAGCACCTCTCAGTCGTCTTCTGCCGTGGCGATAGCACGTACCCTTCCCTCTGGAGGTGGGGGTCAGAGCGTGCCTGCGCTTTTGTGTTAGTGTCCTGGCCGGAGAAGGAGAAGGAGAAAAACCCCAGGGAAAGGAGAGCCGGCTTGCTGCCCGGTTGCGGGTCCCTGGTAGGGAACGGGTTCCTTTGCTCGGGGCTGGTCGTGCCCACGTCCTCCTCGGTCCGTGACGTTCTTTTAACAACAAGCCTCTCGCGATCTATCAGGAGAGTTGTGTATCTTTGCGATGACAAGTGTTATGAGCATAATGTGGGTTTTATGGCTGCTCCTCTAGATCTGCTAATTGCAGTCAAGTTGTTTTTTTCCATCCGCTCGCAAATAACGCCTCTCTCTCTGCCCCTCTCTTTCTAAAGGAAAAACGGTTCGTTTATTCCCCTACCCCAAAGGAACATCCACAAGGAGGGGAGAAATGACACTTATGGGTATCTCCCAATATCTCTCTCCTCTGTTTTTAAGGATATTTGAGGCTGTCATTTGATATACTATTAAAGATGCATGAATTCCTCTCTGATGTCAGATGAAGGCTTTCTTAGAGTAAAGCAGCTCTTCATACATGCTACATCTAGCCCTCACGAGCACAATGCCCTGTATTAGAGAAATATTTAGGCTTGTCAGACACCAGCAATAGTGATTATATGTGAATTTTACTACTGTCCCCATTCTTTTTGCCTTTAGAGCTTTACACTGAAAAATATTCCCCAAATTATGTAAAAACTTGTATTCCAAAAGCTCTCTAGTTGTGATAGATTGAGTCAGAACTGTTTAATTTATGTGGAAATTTCTTTTCTGATACGTATCTGCAACTCCTCTACATAATCACAGCCACCCTCTTATCCCCCAGTGACTTCTAGTTGTCTGAGCTGTCAGTCCATAAACACTCCTAACACTGGACTGCCTCTTTGTTAAATACGTGCATAGTACTCAAACCCAGAAAAAACCCCAGGCTGCCATGGATGTAGCTTCTGTCCTTTCTGTAACTTGTAATCATATTGCAAGCCAGAATCCCTGATTAAATTACAGTTGTTATGTGGGTTGGACTTGAGGGTTTTCTGATTTTTCTGCTCGTTAAGTACACTGTTAACGCTGTCAGTTTAACTTTGTTGAATGTCACGAATCTTGTCACGGGCCTATAACCTTTGAAAGTTATAAGGCTGAAAATATTTGTTAAATATATTTATTTATATGTAAGCCTGAATATATATTAAAAATAATATTTATGTATCTATATCTTATACATAATATATATAGAAGCTGAATATATATATTCAGCCTATAACCCTGAAAAGTTATAGGCTGAAAAAGTCAGTTAAAATGAGTACTTTTGCGGTTCTTATGTTTGACTTGGGGTATGCAAATGTTTAAAGTTATGTGCCTTGGCTTCTCTCAGAAATTGCCTTTTTTTTTTTTTTTTTTTTTTTTTTTACATGGCAGCAAACAAATAAACAGAAGTTAAATAGGAGTTTCTCAGAAGTTCACAAAAGCCAGGAGTTGGGTCTTTAGGAATAGCAACGCATACTGCAAAACTCATGCTAAAATCATGTTATTTGGCCAGATCTTTTTCCTAGTTATGAAAAGATAGCTATAATCCCATCCACAAAAACCACCACTGCCCGGAATAGGATTTAAGTCATGATTGATCGAACGTGAGGCCAAGAAGCCTGGCCATCTTCTGATGTAACAAAACCAAATGCTTTCAAAATTAAGACAAAGTCGGCCCCTACACAGTCCTTTACACATCCTGCTTCATCCAAATGGTCCTGAAGAGGGCTGGTTGTAATGGAAATGCTGACACAAGCTTAGCTGTAGTGATGCTGTAAGACACTGTTATGCTAATATAAGCATTACACTGTAAGAAAACATACTGAGTTAGTGATACATATTTTTCTCTTGAACAAATTTGCCACGGCAACAAAGGTCATATGCCACGTGGATGCCGATGTTTGTAAGTGACGTGTGCGTGCGGCCCTTCACAATGGCACACATTTTACCACCTTTTAGTAAAAATAAGGCCTTATTGAAAAATAACCATCGGCTGGTTGGTGGGCCCTCTTTGGCTTGGCAAAGCCTGCTGTTGTTCTGCCTTTTCTTTGCAAACACTGCTCATTTTCTCTTGGACCAGATAATGATTGTTATCAGCAACACAGATGGGCGCAAACTGCTCAGAGGGACAGGGAATCCCCTGGACCTGGTCCATTTTTGAAACTTAGGAGAGCCCTTTCTGTGCCTCTACCAATGTTAAAGTTAAGGGCTTCCAGTTGCTGCCCAGGGCCTGGGAATGTCGAACGCTGAACTTGGCTCTATGGCACCCTTTCCAAAGGGAAATCTGGCTGCTTCTCTGCCTTTTCTTCGGGCTGAACAATTCCCTCACAGCACATGTCTAAGTTTCCTTTTGCACCTATCTTTTTGTGGGCTAAAGAAAAATGCAGATGTTGCCCTTTCCTATACTGGTGCCTTCAGCAGAATGCTTCACTATCTTCATTGCTTTTTTTCCTCTTGATTTTAGAAAGACTGCTTGTGAGGCCTTTTTTTCCCCAAGTGCATTTGTATTTCTCCTTTGGAGAGTAATGCAATGGTTTGCTCAACCCCAGCATCATACATGATGACCCCGAAATGCTATTCCTGATAGGTGATGCTGCTTAGTGCCCCGTGGAGCTGGGCTAAAGTAAGGCTTAACTTCTCACAGTCTTCACAGGCTTCAACCAGCCTTATACCAAACACGGTCATGAGATTTCAGGCATGTGGAGCTCTGGGCCAAAGCCTGGGGCTTTGGGATGGACTGTCTCCCTCCAGTTGCAGTTGAAGTTTTAAAAAAAGCAAGATGAAACAAGACACTCCGTTCATGTGATTGCAGTCATCCTTGAGTGAATCATGAATCCATGGGCTTGAAGCTGAGCGTGCAAGGGGGCAATCCTAAAACTTGTGGTGATGTCCTAACACCCTCACGCAATCACAAAGTCAATAAGGCACGCGCTGAAAGCGTGAGGCAGCCAGGTATGGTTTGCAGTTGTGTCTGAGTGGCTCTGAACCCCCATCTCCAGCCCCAAGGAGTCTATTCACCATTGTATAACCCTGGAAAGAGACTCTCTTGGTCTATCCTGGGGACCAGCTGGCTTTGACTGATGGGTCACGCTCAGAAAGACCTGAGGAGGATTTCTGAAACACTCCTGTGAAATGGACGGGGAAAGTGGGGATCGAATCCCTTCAGAAAAAAGGGAAAAATAAGTGAATTTGGATTAGTCATATCCTGGACTCCTTGACCGCTGGGCTATGGGACAAGGAAGGGATAGGACCTGCCCGGCCTTTTGTTCCCTCTACTTTTCATTCCAATGACTGAAAATGAAACAGCGAGATGTGAAACAGAAGCGAAGGACACTTTTTAGTTCCTCCCCCCCCAATCCCTTTGTGCCTCGGGAAAATGATTTAGGTTGGTCCGAGCTGAAGTTTTGAAAACCTTTTTCTGGTTCGGCAGCCAAGCCTGAATGTTGGCCACTTGCACCGCTCTTGCTTCACGAGCGAGAGCGCTTCCTGGGGCCTGGCTGACGGCAGCCCTGTGCGAGCCCTGCCAAGAGCACCAGCGGTAGGCCTCTCTAGAACAGGCTGAATTCTTGACCTCTGAATACGCTGCTTCTAGCCACATCGGTGTCCTCTCTTCAGCAGCTCAATTAAAACAAAAGCAAACATGGGTTTCGGTGGAAAGGGCGAGTTGCCGATGTTTGCTTACGTGGTGATGGGACACAGGGTCCCGGTTTGTGGCTGTTTTTATGGTTTGGGAGGTTGCCTGAAGCGTTGTAGGAGAAGCTCCTTCCAGCTCACCCCATGGCCTGGGACGTACCACCATACGCTGGTGTAGAACCTGCCTGGGGCAGAACAGCTCGCTCCCATCACCAGGGCGTCCCAGTCCCATCCAGCTGGTGTTGGACAAGGCGACTGCCTGTGTCCCATGAGACTCCCTCCTCCTCTCCTCGGAGATGTGGAGAACTGTGGGCATGGTGACAGTCTTTCAGGTGGGGTCACAGTTTTTTCCAGTTTCTGTTTTCTTTCATGAACATTGCTTTGGGTGTTTTGTTTTTAATGAGCAAAAAGGAGCCAAACAAGCTTGTACTTGCTTACAGAGCTGCTGGTAATGAGATTTATCAAGCCCCTTATTTTTTTGGGGAGTCTGTCGCACACTTTAAGATCTGACTGTAGGAAACCTCTGAGCCCAGATGAGGTTTTGCCCTGTTGTGGGTAGTTTTAGTATGTCAGGAGTGCACTTGTCAACCACCCTTTTCCCTACAGCTTTAGGTGAACTTCTAGATGTCACAGTCTGTGACCACTGGGTGCCTCAAAGACAAAACCTGAGATTGTTAACTTGAAGCTGTTGGGAGAGCAGAGTCGAAAGTGAAGAAAGAGTTTAATATAGTTCGATAACGAGTGCTGTTGAGGAAGGTTTTGCTCAGTGTTTTGAGCTGGAGTTTTTGTAAGGGCTGACAGCTTCATGTCTGTGTGGATTGCTTTGCCGAGGTCTTGCTACAAAACGATGAAGGAACGAGTAACCTGTGCCAAAACACTGTTAGCCAGGATGTCCTGGGTAAACAGAGATTTTTAGAAAGTGTTATTTATAAAAGTTAGCTAGTGAAACCATTGCATCAGTGAGGAATTCAACAACGTTGTTAAATTACCAGAGTGAGTTGACTAGTCGTGCATGTGGGCATATCTTCAACTAAACGATACTAGGCGGGGCTGCAAACTCTCCAAAGTACTGTTATTTTCAAGCTAAACCTCAGATAACCTCCAGTCCTTTAAAAATATCTGTTGCTGAAAATAAGTCCTCAGATAACCTTCATCCTTGGATAACCCACTTAAAATCAAAGGCGAGGGACTAATAAGAGAAAGGGGACTTGGAAATAAACTTGTCCTCATATTGCCCACACATGTGAGCAACACACTGCAGCTGACTAGTGGCTATTTTTACATATAACCCATACGTTATAAACATGCAAAAAGGGTGCTTTCCTTTGCTTAGCAGCATGGTCACTGTCTTGCTCATTTGGCCAGGGGTGCCCCTGGTTGCCTGATGACCTGCGGAGCCGTGGGTACTGCTGGCACTCACGTTCTTACTGTTGACTTCATTATCCAGGGACCCACCTACTCACCTGGGTAGGACCCAAACCATCTTGGAGCAGACCTAGGGAAGATGGCAGTACAGGCTGAATGGGTCTCAGAAAAGTGCTGCCAAGTGGTCCGAGTCCTTCCGAGAGGATTTCTGTCACAGCTGCAGGGAACAGTGGTTTCTCCTAGCTGACAACGGCGTCTTAAAAGTTAGGTTTGGAGTGACGTCTGCGATCTCAGGAGGTGTGAAAAAGGCACACCTCACCAAAAAAAAAGAGACCAATTTCTGTGCCATCTCGGCACCCTTGCTAACCGCTTGAGCACTGAGTCTTGAGCGGTGGCCAAGCTTCAGAGCGAAGTAAGGAAGAAACCAACCAGTCAGAAAACATGCGGCCGGATGCACACTGGGGAAAAAAATCCAATACTTCCAGATTCCTGCAGGTGAGCTGCTGAAGGCCTAACCCATGCAATTTGATTGCGGTCATGGGAGTGTTTGATAGCCCTTGATGAGTAAATGTACTGTCCTCCAGGGTTGAAGTCTGCCTGTCACTCGGTGAACAGGGTCAGAAAGCATCTATGCTATTTGTGAACCTCCCTGGGTGTGCATGGTCTTTTCTGCAAAGCAAGGAGATCATCCACAGCACTTGGCAAGTAGTTCAGCTAAGTTCAGGGGCACAGAGGTTTGATAAAGCAGTTTGCTGCCCCAGATAGTTCCTCTGGGTGGGATTTGGCAGCTCTAATGGAGGCTGAGAGTAAGGTTTGAATTCATTCATCTAACAATAGAAACCTGAGCCAAAGCTAACACAGAGTTTTATGCTCATTTACAGACCTCTACAGACTAAAGGGTTCATAAAGGAGTTCACTGATACCTTGTTGACAATGGTGATGAAATACCCTGACTTGTCATCCTGGGAGATTTCAACACACACATCGACAAGACTGCAGATACAAAGTCCCACAAACTCACCTCCTGGCTTTCCTCCCAGACACTCTCCCGGTATGTCTGCACTGACATTCACGGTCAGCCTCGAAGGGTCCCCTTTACTGGGTCTGAGTGGCATGTGTCACCCCAACAGCAAATTTCAGGGGGCTGCATGCACGGTTTGGTGAGGGCCCCCGCTCATGGGCAGTACCAGGAGGAGGTCAGCAGCCAGGACCACAGGGGATGGTCATGCTGAGTTCCTCTGCCTGATACCTGCAAAACTGCTGCAGAGAGGGTGATAGCCATGACCAACGCTGGAGATAAGCTCTGGCAGCTCTCCTAGCTCTCGCTGTGCTTGGGGGTCACAGTCTGGGTGTTTATTTGGTATAAGCTTAACGATGACCTTAAGGTCACTTCTCGCCATCAGCGCTGATCATCTTCACCGATTTAATCCATGTGCTCTTTGATCTGCTCCATACTGAACATCAATAAGGTGGACTGACCCCAAGAGCTGCCTTGAGCCTGGGGCAAGCAAAAGATTGGGTCCCCCCAGGTGGACCAGAGCAGGCTCGATCAGGCAGGGTTAGCAGAGGAGGTACCAAGCTGGTGCAGACGAGTGGTAGCGTGAAGGGATCTGCAGGAGTGTTAGTACTGGTGGGACCCAGAGGACCTCTAGCTCTCATTTAGCTTTAACCAGATTCTCTCCAAGCAGCCTCCTGGAGGAGAGCAGCACTGCACCGCTGGACCAAGGTGCTGAGGACCTGGGAAGCTCCTCCTGCCCTGCGTGAGCCCCCTGAGGTCCTTACCCCAGTCCCCAAAGGCATCTCGTTCCCTCCACCCGCACGGAGTGCCTCGGGGCTGCCCCCCTTTTGGGCTGGAGAGGAGGAGGAGGAGGGAGCTGGAAGCCAGGGGCATGAACTGGGATGGCAGTGCTGGAAAAACAACGTTTGTCATCAGGAATCCAGCTCCATCCTTGGTGACATGGCATGAGAAGAGTGGGTGAGGAGTGGTGGAGGTTTGTTACCTTTTAAAACACACTTTCTTTGTTTCCAAATCACTTACGACCTTTGGGAGATGTTTCTTGGCAAAAAACCAAATTAAGCTCCTGCCCACACAAACTCTTATAGATCAATTTGAGATTAAATCAAAACACTCGGCTATAGATTTTCTTTTCTTTCTTTTTTTCTTTCCTTCTTTCTTTCCTTCTTTCTTTCTTTCCTTCTTTCCTTCTTGCCTTTTTTGTTTCAACTCTAGAGTAACAAATTTGACCATGACATAGTGGGCATGATTTCCTTGCTTTAACTTCGGCAACCTCTTTCTTTTCCCCTGATGGTTTTGGTTTCCTAACGAACAGCCACAGATTCTCTACGCTGTCCTGCTACTGTAGGAATAACTGCACAGGACCAAACCTAGCTGCTGAAACCGTGATGAGGAAAAAGTCCCTTTGCTTTCTGTTGACAGAGATAGCTTGTTGCTAGTCAATTAGGCCTTCAACATGATCATCAGAACAAAGCTGCTAACATAAATGGAGACACATATTTTTTTAATTACTTGCTAGAAAACATTTAGACATCATTCCCAAAATCAGTGAATCTTGTCTCACAGGTGCAGTTACCAAGAGCTTTTTTCAGTGTTTTTATTTTCATCCAAGCATAACAGAACTTGACTCTAGATCACATACCTTCTGTTACTGAAATCTGAGTAATGCATTAAGTAATGGACGAATCTGTCTGGATTGACTAATGTGGTTACAGGAGTTTATCCCGATTTGAGATGCATGAATCTGGGATGAGAAGAGCCAGTTTTAATAAAGTGCAGATACCTCCTGGGGACCCTGGGGGGAAGGGGATGTTTAGGTGCCCACACTCCCCACCTGCATGTGCCACCCACCCACCCTGCCTTTTTTCTCTCTCCTTTTTTCTTTTTTTTTTGTGTCATTTTTCCTGGAGCACTGCCTAAAGGAATGAATTAAGCCTGTTAGGGCCTGGGTTGATGTTGTGATGTTTATGGCCCCAATAGCGTGATGATTGTTTTATGATGTTTGTGTTTTGGCATCAGTGATGCCGTGATGTTTGCACTGCGATGTTGTCATCTGGGGAGGGCAGGGCCATGCCTACATTACATATAAGTATCCCATACGTGGTATAAAATGCACATATAAATCATACGAATGCTGCGTGCCCAGGGCGTGCGTTGGGGGGCCCTGATCCCACAAACAAGCGCTCCTGAGGAACAAGTGCACAATCCCGCGGCCAGGCGTGAAATGGCTGAGGCTGCCTCGCAAACCCGACAGCCTGCCGGACCGGTCAGCATCGCAGGACCCCGCGCAATTTTCCATCCAAAGAAATGGCCCGTGTTGGCCCCAAAAGTGTGCAGCTCTTGCCTGCGTCTTCAGAAAACTCTTCTTGGCAAGGCGGAGGGAGGCCCTGGAGCTGGCGGCATTCCCGCGTGGGTGCGGGAGCGGGCACTGAACCACCCCCGGAGTGATGCGATATTGCGGTGCTCCTCAGGCATCCTTCGCAGCTTGAAGGATGAAGCCCTCGCCCAGGAGAGCTGCCTGCTCTGCTCCTGCTGGTCCTCACGCAGGGGCTGCTGGAGCCAAAGCAGAGGGACAGGAGAGACGGGGGGAACAGCAGTGCAGCCTGGGGGGGGAGGTCACTGCGTTTCTTCTGAGGGAAAGAGTTTCTCGGGAAATACCCTGACTACTTGGTGCTCACAGACATGTAAATCACAATATTTTTTTGTAATTTTTTTTTTTTTTCAGTAATTTCCTTCTGAACTAAAGACTACCCTGATGGCAGCTCCTTCCTGCTGTATCTTTCTTCAGCTGAAGTGCCGCCCAAGGCGTCATCGTGTAAAATGAAATGTAAAGTCTTGCAGTGCCAAAGCCTCCCTCTTCCCCACTCAGCCATCAGGCCAGATACTGCTTCCCTGCTTATCTTGTGGGCCTTTAAGTCAAGCATGAAACATATTTCTGCATCAGTGACCACATGCGAGAACTGCACATTCCATGTTCCTCCCCCCCGCTCGACTTTTGCTATTGTTATCAAACTTTTGTCACAGGTTTCTATTTCAGTAACCAATGTGTAATCTGTAAATGCCAGACCCCTGGACCCATCCACAGGGCAAATCTAAAAGTCCTTCTTTAGCTAAACTGTGGTTTTTGCTTGATCTGTCGGCACTCTTACCGCATATGCTACAACAAACCAAGTGCCTTTGTTCTCCTAAAGCAATACTGCCCCAGGCTGTCCTTCCAGTAGACATTAGTTCTTTTGTTTGGATAAAAGGGTGTCATCACTCATTCACGATGAGAATATGATTCAGCCCCGTCTCTTCACATTCATGGCCCAGTCTTCATAAATACTTGCTTTTACAGCATATTGTATGTGTATTCAGATGTCTGACATCAGTGGGCCAAATTCTGCCCTGACATGAATCTGCTTCAGTCCTGCCGTTCATGTTGGAGGAATTGTGGGGAGTCTAAATCAGAGGAAAGTATGATCTGTACCCAGTGCAGGCTTTCTCTGAAAACAATGAGATGTGAGAGTGACAGCCACCGTATGGAATTACTCCCAAATCAAGAACAAACAGTAAAAATAGTTAAGTAAACTCATTTTCCATTAAGCATTTCTGTGATTGCGGGATCATGTATGCCTTTGTAAATTTAAAACAGCACAGACAACATTATAAGCAAGCAATGGGGTGGTCTTCTCCCTCCCTGATGACCATGAAGACTGAATTTGAGACCTTTGCACTGAAAACTGTGGCTCTTTGAGACAAAATCCCAGCTCTGTTACCTCAAGGCCATTAAGACAGAAAAGCTACATCAAAACAGAGGGACCCCTGCATGATCCCTGATGCCTGGAACTGCAGCCTGAGCCCTGGGGCTTTCCCGGAAAGTATCTTCCAGCACTTTCTGAAATGGCAGGGATCTAAACAGCAGCTTGTTGAAGTACATGTGATTTTTCTCCACTGCCTTCATTGAACTTTGGGTCCATACCTACCAAGGAAGCTCCTTAGTGTTGCTGTTGTCATGTTGGCTTCAGGTAGGTAGCCAAAATTTTGGGTGCTCACCTGAATTTACTGGAAGTGGACTTTTAAAACTTCCCCATTACGTGTTCCTTCTTCTTCACTGGGCTAAGGTTGCATTTTCTCTTCTAGGGAGGCTGTGTTTGGGCAGGGCTAGCACTGAAAAACAGTGAAGAATAATAATAATTAGTCAGCACCCACTAGAGCCTCTTGCTCTGCTCCTGAAACTTCATATTTGTTATTATGTCTGTAAGGCAGGGACTGGTGAATGCAGGGTCCTCTCTCTGCCCTGAGGTTTCACCCCTCTGTGATTTTCCAAATCAGACCTGTACACTTTACCATACAGCTGTGTCCCAAACTGGATCTCTGCCAGCTCAAGGGAGAACTGGGGATGCGAGAAGACTTCTAAAATGTATAAAAACACTTTGACTGCTGTGATTTAACTTGATTCTGGGTATAGTTAATGATAGCGAGGGTGTGGTGTAAATCTCTATAGGGTTGTGTTTTTTTTCTGGACAAAAACTCCTAAAATTCGCTGCAATCGAGCTAAAAGATTCGGAGAGATACAGGATACGAGTGACTTTAAAATAATTCCTCACAACATCTGTTAACACTGAGACAAGCTAATGTTACTTTATTTCATGAACTAAGGAAGTGGAAAAGAGCCTTAAGGAAAACACATTAGGATAAGCTTAAGGAAGAACGTAGAGCATATGGTGGCACATGGGTAAGGAGGCCTGGATTACCTCGGTTAATAACTCACCCAACACATTTCTTTTCTAATCTATTAATTTCCATTTTTACCTTAAATTGCTTTACATAAGAATTTCCTAGACCTAGCTGTGGCTTTCCAGTGTATTAGAAGGTTTCTGTTTGGTGTGGAAGGATTCGTGATCAGGCAAACATTTCATGGCCTTGTTGGTAATGCGTGAGGGAGCCTTCCTGACATCAAAATTTATTTTAAGGAAAGCTTGTCCTAACAGTCAGAAAAGCCTCTAAAAGCTCATCTGTGGAGCCTTGAAAGCTTTTTAGAGGTGACTCCAATGTCCACTGAAGCCAGTGGAAAGCCTCCCAGTGACTTCAGGATATGTATTATTGGGACACTTAAGCGAGGAGTTGGCTAAAGTGAGTATCTGATTTGAAGATGTTAACATTCACAGGACTGTACAACATCCATAAATGATGTGCTCTAGTGCCCATTCAGTTTATTTTATTAAATAAAAATATTTAAATATATTATTTCATAAATCTACTGTCAACATTACCATGACAAAGAGAGCTGCCAATTCTGAGCTTGGCTTGGGAGGCAATCAGTTTGTTGTTAATTAATCTGATTGGAAAATTAATGGGGCACGTAACTGGGTGAATGGTGTTGAGAGACTTTATGGTTCTGTCTGTTCGTTGCTGAATGATGCAGATGCGTTGGATACCTTATGCAGAAAATGATGGCAAAAACTGTGAAGTTATTCAGCAATTTTTTTTTTTTTTTCCCCAGTGTTGGGCTTTCTGGGACTGACAGATAGCAGTGTATCTGCTGTATGAACCCTAACCCTTCCTCTCCAGGAAGGGTGATGGGACTTTGTAGGGATTCTTGCTTGTAAGTGTCATCATAAAAATAGGACCTGCAAAGCTTCCTCTGTGATTCACCACAACAAAAGACCTTTTGTTTCAAAAGCCAGACAAGACTGGCAATGGACTGCATACTTGACTAACACGTCATGTACAAACTCAACCACTTAAAATCATGGAAAATTCAGGACATCATAAATCTTACACCAACTGCATCATTTTATTTATTCAAATTTTTTTTTGCATATTTAAAATAAATAAAATATGTTCCTACATAGGCTCTAAGAACTCTGCCAGCTTACAACTGCAAAACCAAAATGCAATATAATTGACTCACTGCTTCTACCAAACTGAAGTAAATAAACACTGGAGCCCCATTCATCAACCAGTCCTCTTAAGGCTCGTCAAAGAGCTGCTCCAACACATGGGTCTTGTAGCATGTCCTGAAAGTCAATAAATACAGATGGCGTCAGACTGCAGGAAGGGATTTATGAAGCCTAGGAAGTTTTTTGGGAGTATCTTGCTGGTTATACCTTCTCTGTTATATTGAAGGGAACATAATCCAGTCACCAGTGCTTCTAATGCCTGCATCTCTGAGAGATGCATCGCCGAGTATTCGTCTTAGGAAGGAACTTCCCTGGAGGCTCTGGGCTTCCTAGGCCCAAGCCATCACATTCAAATCAGTCAGGGCACTCAAAACTAGCTGACCTGGGTCCCAGAGCAGAGGTGTGCACACCAGGTGTGGGGTTGCCTTCTGCACCACAACCTGCTTCCGATTAAATTGCGATGCAGCCCCATGGGAAGGATGTGCTATGGGACCCAGCCGGGAATGACAAAACCACAAATGATGAGTGCAAGGTATCCATCTGAAAGTAAGAACTGTGGCCATTTGGGCAGGCATATGTAGTAAAATCTCTGAGACCCGCTGTCAAGACTCAGTGTAGCCCAGGTCAAGGGAGAGGACCGTGTATGAAAGGGGGGCTCTGTACGAGTGGCGCTGGAGGTGCAGCAGAGGATGGCACCCGACAGCAGAGGCAAGTGCAGACCTTCAAGGGCTGAAGGGAAGGAGGTCTCGAGCCACTGGTCTTGTTAAGGTTCATTACCCTGGATTTGAAGCAAAAGGCACCGCGGTGACAGCCCCGAATGTGCTAGGTGGGCTCCTAGGCTGTTAATTTTGACCCCTAAAGCAGAGGGAGACAACCTGAAGAGAGTGGTGGGGAAGGGACACAGGCGGGTGCTGCAAGCTGACCAGCTTTGAAGATAGAAGGATGGATTTAAGCATGTTTGTCTACCTTCTCTAAGAAGAGAAGCATGTGAAGTTTGGGTATATTTTACTCACTGGAAAGGGAAACAATTTCTTAAGGAATAGCTTGGCTTGAATAGCCAGAAGGATTTTAAAGTCATAATGAAGAAGAAGTTTAAAAAAGAGAACAATGCACTTTTGCTTAGTAGAAAATCAGACTCCTGAGCAAGTAAAGAATAAAGCTGTCCAAGGACATGAGGCCAGCAAGTTCAGTCATTCCTGACCCATCAGCGTTGGGTAACTGGGCATATGTTTCATCCAGTTGTACTAAAGTTGGGTGAGATAATTTGCACAAGTAGAATATTAAGTGATTGTTAATGGACAAATATGAACAGTGGATTTTTTTTTTTTTTGCTTTGTGATTTAACTAAAACACCCTTTTGAGGTAGTCTGAATATTTTTCTCATTCTAAGTGTGAATAATAAGAAAATGAATACACAACTTTGACCAAGAACTACAATCTAGGAGCATTTAAAACTCTATTTTTTTAAGGCAGAATAAAATTGGAAAACAAAGGCTAGATTTATTAGGAGGATGGGTTCAAAGGGTCATTATTCAGGGGTTAGGATGCTCACCCAGGACCGCAAAGGTCCAAACTTCCTCTCTGCCAAATGTGGAGCAGAGCCTTGAGTCCATCCTTCCCTAAATGCACTGAAGTTCAGCAAAAATCTGATCTAATTATGACAGGTAGAGAGAAATTGATTACAGAACTGAAGCAAATGTCTGCTTATGTGCAAAAGATCGTGTCTTGATTAAATTTGTGTGCAAAAAGAGTAAAAAACGAACCAGCAATATACGTTCTTGGTTCTTTAAAAAGGCCAGTTTTGTAAAGCTGAAAACAATTATAAGCCAAATCTACTGGGAGAATTTAAACAGAAAAATGTGAATGATAATTGCAAACTGTTTAAAAACATTTTACTAAAAAGCCATACTTGTTATAAAACAAAACAATATAGCTTAAGTGAAAGCTGTTCTGTTATACAAAAAAACCCACATGTAACAACTGGAAGAAAGAGTGAGGCAACAAAAATTAATCTAAATCAGAAGATAGGAATGGTGATAAATTCATAAGGGAAGCAAGAGAAATGTAAGTAGAGGTATTTGCCCAACAGAGCTAAAGATCATACAAGTTAAGTACAAGAAGAAGTTTTTGATGTATGTTAGGGAAGAAAACCTATCAATGATGTTTCTCTCAACAGATAGAAATGGTGGAATTATTTATACTAACACAGAAAAGACAAGAATAGCTTTCTGTGTTGGTTGGAAAAAAGCAGCTGAAAATACATAATCCCGCGATAGTGATGATGTATTTTCCATTACAACAATAATTCAAGAAAATGTTTAAACAGCAGCTACTAAAGTAGGTATGTTAAATGAGAGGCTTGAACAACTTCTGTCTTCAAGTTTGAAAAGAACAAGTCAAGAAACTCCTTTGACTATAAATAATGGTTTTCCAGAAGATATTGAACACTAGAGAAGTTTGAGAGGACTGGAAAGATAGAGTCTTATTTATAAGACATGTATGGGATGAGAACAGCAATCATGTGCTTTTCCATTTGACTTTCTCTGGTCTTAGAGAAACTAAAGTTGATGTCAGCCTCTGCTAATAAGTCTGTGAAAGACATTATCATAGTAAAAACCTTTTAATAAATGTTTATGCAAGTAACTTGATATCTTTTTAGAAAAAGATTATCATTACGGTCAACACAGCTAATAGTATTTGATGTAAGGTACTTTGAATTCTATATGGCATTTAGCTCGGCACATGATGAAAATTTGACTAAGAAATCAAATGTTTCCTTAATTATAAATCTTAATTATACAGATATGAAATGGGCATGTCACACTGAAAGTGGGTTAAATGCTGGCATGCTGGCCTGAAAATGCAATTGCTGGTGGAAATTTATCATTTACTTGGTGTTTTGAATGGAGTTCTCAAACAAGGGATAGCCGTCCTTCTGCTATTCAAGAGCCTTGTCTTAGAGATTACGTATAATTGTTCCTAGAAAGTCATGCAGGAGAAAAAAAAGTCAGCAGAGTGATAAATACAGACACGAATAGAGAATCTCCTAGATTGCTTGAGAAGCTGAATTCAAGCCAAAATGTTTTTTTTCTTTTTTTTAGCAGGGTTTCAGCAAGATTCCGGGACTCACCAGCCATATCTACATTAGCAAATGATTTGGCCGAGTAGGAGCGGAGCAGCAGATTAAAGCAGCTCACGCTGGGGTCTTTAGGTGCTGCGCAGTGTTTGATGTCAAATCGGATTTCGTTGGGTCCCCCGGACGGGTCGTCAGTTGCCAGTTCAGAGCCCGCGGCAGCGGCTGGCACGCGCGTGGTGGGCGCTGGGGAGCAGCTTCCCGACTGCTTTCCCCCAGCAGGAACCCAGCTCCCACAAATCAAACCTGGGTGGGTGACCTGCACCCACCTGCGGTGGAGCGGGGCTGGGGGGGAGGCCGGGGGGAGCACGCCTTCGCACCTCCCGGCCCCACCGGGGGACACGGCCCGGAGGGGTCGGTGGGCAACGGCAAGGGAGGCCCGGCCGCACGGCGGACCTTAATAAAGGCGCCCGGCGGCTCGGAAACGAACGCGGAGCGATACAGGCCGATGATTTATATGACTATAATTGGTTATAAAAATCTTCGAAGTGGCTATAAGCGGAGCAGCGGGAGGGAGAGCGAGCCTTCCCTCGGGATCCCCGGCCCATTCCCGCCCCGCTCCTCCCGGGCAGGGATCCTCCGCCACCGGCAGCGGCTGCTCCGCACGGCCGCTCCCCAACTCCTCCCGCGGAGCCGGGCTGGTTTCGGGGCTCCCTCCCGCCCACCGACGGCGCGTCCCGGCGAGGCAGCCCCCCCCCCCCTTCTCCCTCCCCGGCCCCCTCCTTACCCTGACTGCTGAGCGGGGGCTGCGCCGGTTTCCTCATCCACTCGCAGAGGCCGCGGCGTTGCCCGCCGGGGGAGAGCGGCTCGGGGGCGGCGGCGCTGGCGAGGGGCTGCGCGCCCCCGGCGTGGTGGTGGTGGTGGGGGTGATGGTGGTGGTGGTGGTGGTGGTGGGCGTGCGGGTGGGCGTGCGGGTGGTGGAACTTGTCGGAGACGGTGGAGATGGGCGGCAGGGGCTGGAGTGGCGTCAGGGTGGTGTAGGTGCTGCTCATGCCCATGCCGGGCGGCGAGGACTCGCAGGGCATGCTCATGGCGTGGTGCAGCGGGATGGAGAGCTCGGGGCGGTACTCGGCGGCGCCGTCCAGCAGCGAGGCCATGCTGGACACCATGGCCGGCCGGGCGGCGGCGGGGGCCGGCGCTGAGGGGGAAGGAGGGGGCGGCGGTGGTACCGGCCTGCTATCTGCAGCGTCACGGCGGGAAGGGGGTGCCCGGCATGCACCGCTCGGCTCAGGGCGCAGGCGCGTCCGCCACGCCGCTCCCAGCCCGGGCCCGCCGGGCCGACATCTTGAGGGCGGGGCGCAGCGGAGCGGGGCGGGACGGGGGGCGCTGCTTTCTCGCGAGCGCGGCGCTCGGCCGCCGCCATTTTGGGAGAGGGCAGCGAGGGGAGGGGTGAAGCCGCCGCCCGGCCGTCAGCCATTTTAGTTAGGGGCAAGCGCGGCGAGTTGTGGGAGGGGAGATGCGCCATCTTGGTGTGGGGCAGACGGGGCAGGAGGTGGCTGAGGAGGAGGAGGAGGGTGGGTGAAGTTCGACTGCGGAGCCCCGCCAGCGGGAGGAGGGTTGGGCACCGCGACGGGGCGCAGCTGCGGAGTCTGGCAAGGGGCTGGACGCCATTCCTTCCTCAGCACCAGGGAGGAGAGCCTGCGCTTGGCCTTTCTGTTTGAGGGCCTGCACCGGTGCTTTGGCCAGAACTAATTCGAGGAATGTAGGAGCTAAAAAAGTAAGCTATGTTTTATCCTGCAAGCCTTCTGTTAACAAGAGTTGAAACAGGAAATCAGGTTTTACTGCTGCAGTGTGATTTTTGAGCACGAGTAGAGCAGCGTTGACCAACGCTGGCTGCTGAAGCTGCCTCTGAGAGCACTAGTACCAGATGTACAAAATCAGCAAAGAAACTTGGTTGTCAAAATACCCCATCCCACGTCCCTGGCAGGTGTCATCTGCTGCGTCTGAAGCTCACTAACGTGTGTAGTGTACTAGAACAACATAGGACTGAGGAACTGCTGCATCTGGAAGCCCCCCCAGGGAGGCTGCTTGTGCTCTGGCAGTTACAGGCCTGCCAAAGCGGTTCTGAGCATTATCAAGGATGGAGATTTGGAGACCTCTCTAGGAAACCTGTCCCAGTCTTTGACCACTCTCAAGGTAAAAGTAAAGAAGGTCTGAGCCTTCTTGGGTACAATGGTGAGACAGCTAAAACAGTATAATTAACAAAATGAAAATGTTTAATGTTTTTATTAGCACCTTATTTTAAGGAAACTTAATGCTTTCTGTAACTCAAAAAACATCCTTGAGCCTTTTATAGCAGCTACTTTAAAACAATTGCGCTAAACATGGGAGCAAGAAAAAATACCCACTCCTGTTGTGATATAATGCCACATGACTTTGAGCAACATTGGCTTTGGGAATTTATTACTATAGGACAACTGGAGAATCTCCATTCTCCCAGCTGAAAGTAATTCACATGCTAAATAGGCTGCTGTTACAGACAGGCATCTGTTCTTCTTGGATGACAGGGTATCCATGCTCACTTGCCAGGAGTCACGTGGCTGTATGTAATTTGCATATCTCTGTACAGATATACTGATATATCTCAGCATTACTTTTACATCGAAAAATATACCAATGTAGTAACAATGTTTATCCATACTTTTATATTCTGCAGTTGAACCGAAATGGCTTACTAATTCAACAGCAATAAAAATTTGGAGTTGCTTTGTCTTTAGGAACTGGTGGTGTTTAACGTATCCGATATCAAGTCCCCATATAGGTGGTGTGTTATGTGCCAACATAGAGTAAAGCAAGTTGTGAACTCATTTCACTATTTTAATTACTTCCGGCCAGAAGAAAATGTTGTCTCTAGTTTCAATGGCAGAAATAATTTTGCCTTTCTGTCCTAAACAGCTGTGATGTATTGATGCACTGTCAAAACAGCTGATAGGAAGGAGAAAACCACCACTGAACTGCCGTTAGCATCAGCATCTTTGATGATTTGTATGCAACGAAAACCTATTATTCATGCATACGAAAAACCAACAGTAAAAATGTTGCAGTTGCAAAGAGAGTAAAGAAATAAAGTCAATAGGTCTTGCTATCTGCAAGACCTCTGCTTTATTTCACCGAAAAGTTGGAAGATGGATAGGGCGGGAATTCCCTCAAAACGTGCCAACTTAAAAACTGTCCTGGTTTTGTTATTGACTAGTTTTTGTGACACTATGGGGACAACACTTCTCTTTTGCAGACAGTAATTACATAATTTTTTTTTCAGTTTCCTGATTAGTTTTTTTACAAAGCAAAGTGAGTGCGATAAGAACTGAAAAAATGTGGAGGTGTAAATGCTCAGAGGCAGTAAGGGAAGGAAAAAAAAAAAAAGAGATAAGTGAAACGTTTGTATTAACCACGCTCCAGGATAAACCAAGTAAAAACAGAAATGAAAGCCAGAACTTTCTCTACTCCGTTTTGCAGTGTCATTACTGCCAACATCCCAACAGGCTTCCTACACCCCGCACGTGCTTTTGCGTAAATGTCTCCTGGAGCAGGCGTCAGAGGACAGCGTTTTCCATCCTCAGCCCGGCAGCGCTTCCACCGTACTGCCGTTCCGCTGCCCGGCCCGTGACGAAGCCCCTCGGTAACGGCTCAGCAGCAGTCTCTCCCCGCACTTTTCCCGCAGATCTGCCGGCAGGCGGGCCCAAAC
>JAVJGG010000008.1:31905404-31923827 GCA_035590195.1 Aviceda cuculoides
AATTATGCTTAACTGTACAATAAAATATGCTAGGTTGGTTTTTTTTTAGTGAGCTCAGGTTACCATACAAACCAGATTGCTTGTAGAATGGATCTGCTTTTCTCATTATTTACCACTCCATGGTTTTTGTGTCATCTGCAGACTTTGCAAAGAATGGGTGTAGATTTTTTATACTGGATCACAGATAAACATATTAAATAATGAAAATAAATCCAAATGGGTCTCCTGTAAAATATCCCCACTGTACGGGCACTCGCTGTTGAGTTACTCTGGGGACTCCTCAGTTTTTAGTATGTTTAGTATGTGCTATGCTGTCTTTCTAGAAGAACCATTTGCTGGTTTGTTGTGCCGTGCTGAACTCGGGCATTAACAGGAGTGTACTACATCGGAAGAGTCATGTAAAATGGTCGATGTTTATAGCTGCTGTCTAAAAACACCCTGCTGACTTTGGGGATATAAAGTATTGAATTAGAACTGTAACGTTATTCAATGCATCCATCAATACAGCATTTTCTGCCCAACTGCAAAACAGACCTATTCTTCATCGTTGCCAAGGACCTTATCTTTTTTGTCTACCCCGGTTATTGTCTTACACTTATGGGAACTGTGTTTATAACATCTGATGTGTTTATAACCTTAGTGATACAAGCTGGGAATACACACTTGGTGCTTTGATACTTGGCTACTAAAGGCATTACATTATTCTTTGCACCCATCAAAGCATTTTTCATTGCATTTCAATTATACTCTGGAAGGTTGGTTGCTTTTCTTAAGTAGGTAGAAGGAGAAGGTACAGAAAGAGTTCCCAGTGTTTAAGAGTAGAAATAGCTGGAGCTGGAAGTGTGACCAGGGTGCTGCAATCCCGCAGAGTGACACTCCTCTGCAAATGGCAGTCATGGGGAGGGTGGGAGATTGCGTCTGGAGTCCAGCCTCCTCTTCTTGCGAGGAAGGTTGACACCATCTTCCTACTCCCCTACATGAAGTATCAGAATTTCCCACGACAAGTCTAGTCTGCTGCCGATTTTGAAATTGATAAGGTCTGTGTAATGGTTTACACTCGGATGACATCAAGCTGAGGTTTTGCGTTCACCTCTCCAACAGCCGAGGTGGGTCCACCAGGACACATTTACCGAACACGCAGCTGCAGACCGCAGTGCCTCTGCTTGGGGTCCTGTGGGCTCTGCTTCTCTCACGCCTCCTCGGCGAGAGGGGAGAGCTGCGATCCTGCCCAGGCTTGGGATGGCAGCTTACAGCACATGAGACCACGGGCTGAGCAGCACGGCTGGAAAACCACATGGTGATTTCAGTTCAAAGCCCACTTTGAGGCAGCAGGTACAGAGAAAGCAGAGTTCAGGGTACCCCACGTGGGTATTCGTCAGCAGAGGCTAGGTCTGGTGGCACCCAGGGTGGAGTCTGGGCGGGAGGTGTCTGCTTGGAAGCATGCTTTGGGGACATTGTCTAAGGGACCACAAGGTGTTGAGCATCTTCCACTTGTAGCGGTTTCACCGGGACCTGCATTCGGCTCCTTTCGAGAAGCTACGGAAAACTCGTACATTAGTATTCCCTGTGGAAACCCCTCTTGGTCTTGGTTGTGCATACAGAAAGCATGTGAGGGCTGGAAGTCCAGGAGGCTGGGTTCATCGTCCTGCCCCTTCGTAGCAGTCTTAGAGGATGTTCCCAAAGGCTATGGATGATGTAGGGAAGCGATCATCCCTGGGCACCCAGAGGGTTCCAGGGAGTGTGTACAACATGATTAAGAGCAGGAAGCTCATACGCAGCAGACAATGTATGCAAGATTTCTACAGGGGAATGATTCCTCCACTGGAAAAATCCAAAACTGAAAGGAGTGGAAGGAGCCAGCTCCCCGGTCAGGGAAGAGGAGGACTCTCTGATTTCAAGAAGAGATACAGCTTTAAGCAATATGGCAGGGAGGAACCTCGTTCTCTCCAGGGTAGCCTTAGGCTAAAGTCAGCGGTGGGCAGCCCGTAGAAAACAAACCAATGCCATGTGGCTTGCATGTCCAATGCACAGCCCTGAAGCAACCGGGAGTCGTGGATCAAAAACAAAAGTGCTCATCGTTTGCATAAAAAGTTTGCTGAATACTTCAAATACAGTCACGTGTGAATCCAGGGAAAGCAATGAAAGGGAAAACAGTTGTTTGGGAGAATAATTTGTTAGGATTAATTTCTCTGTTTTTATTCCTTCTTCCCAGTTCTTTGGACTGGAGGGTTGTTAGCAATATTTTAGAAGCTGGATACAAAATCTAAGTTAAATTCATCCCTGTGCGGAGGCCCAGCCTTAAGGTTTTTGTTACACGAGGGTGCCATGAAAGCCTGGTTTTCAAGGTTGCCCTGGTGCGTGGGCCTGGTGACGCTCATCCTCTGGGATCTGGTGATGCCTCAGATCGCTGCCTGCAGGCCCCTGGTTTCTTACCATGTCCCTATTTGCATAAGAAAAGACTTCCTATTTTAAAACCTTCCCTAACCTACAAATTAGTGCAGATGAATGGCCTCTTGTTGGAACTGGAGTGGTTATCCTAGTTCCAACAATAGCACAGCCAATGCCAGATTTTAAACCCTCATAATGCATATAATTGTGTGATATTATACCAGAGGGGAAATTTGTTCTGTAGTCCAGCTGGTGATTAGCTTTACGTTGAGGCATTGGGATTGGATATCCCTTGAAACTTTATCCTGGTTAACGTAACTACAGCTGGTATTTTGTGGTATAACAATTCAACCCTTACTCCTGAGAGCAGTCCCGCTGGGACAGACCTGGAAGTCCTTGCTCGGATTTTACTCAGGCGAAACTCTCGCTACCTTCAGTTAAGTTTTGACCCCATAAAGTCCAAGTGTGAGCGCCAGCAGAAGATCCACCAGCATTTCTTTGTTTGTTGGACACTGCTTATTCACTCGAATAAGGATTACAAGATCGAACCCCAAACTAGACATAAATACCTGCTAGAAATGTAGGAACTGCTAAGTTGTATTTTATTAATAGCTCATCTACACTAATATCCCAGCAATGCTGACAGCAGCTCCAACACTCCTTCGGAGGTTACTCATAACTCAGTTTTCTGTGCTTACATGCTTATTCTCTAGGATTACACTAAAGCAATAATTAATGGATGGCTGATAAACAGAACTACACATATTTATGGCTCTTCTTTTCTGCATAACCACTTCTCAGTGTGCATAGTGCTGCTGTTCCTTCTGTCTCTAATCTCTTTTTGAAACTTATGAACTAAAGTAAATTCAAAGCATTTACTTTGATGGATATTTCCAAAAGAGGAATTGTCTGTTATGAAGAATTCCCTCATTTATCACCCTCCTTTGTGTTTTTTTTATTTTCATTTTCGTGAAAATAAAATTAAAAATGATTTTTTTGAAAGTCAAATTGCAACATTGTTGATGTTTTTATGTTTAGCCCATTTTGAGAAAAATCTTTTTCCCTTAAAAAATGAAACAGCCCGATACTGAACAAAAAAGCATACAAAAACCAATGCCAGCTGAGAGGAAATAAGATTCTTCCTTAACTCTCATTCTGACTGTTAAAAAAATATGCCTTAAAAACGCATTTTAAAACTTAGTTTGAAAAATGAAAAAAGTCAGTGGCACTGATTTTTTTCATGTGAAAACAGGGCTGAAACTCTTTAAGAGCAAACAGAACAGAAAAAGCTCTTCCCTAAGAAAATGGTTAAGTCTGTTTGCTATGGATATATTTATTTCAAAGGTATGTGGTAGCAGTAGTCTTCAAAAGGTATTTGGGAATTGCGAACAAATCTGTCTTCTTTCACTTGTTGCATTTTGTTTCATTTTGAGTGCATTATTTTTATTCTGGAAGAGTATGGATAGAAATGTACTCTTGGACTTCTATACACACTGTATTTTATATATCTCTAACATATGTTTTCCTTTGTCCATTGTAAAATAAATGGTCCTGTTTATTCTTTTTTTCACTTATATCTCCTGTAGAAATTCCCTCCCACGCTATTAATTCTTTGAATCATTTTCATTGCAGCATTTGGAACCTTTTAAATGTCTTCTATGTCTTGTTAAACAGGATCAAAAAGGACTCCAGAGCTGCAGATGGGAGCGCATCTTCAGCCTTTCCACAACATAACAGTCTGTATTAAGTTTCATTCTTTTTTTTTTTTTTTTTTTTAAAGTCTAACATCTTTGTGCAGCGCACCACCCAAATTAACACCTTCATGCTGAAAACACAGGAGAGTTAGGACTACCAGGCTGGTTGGGTCAGACCCAAAGTCACCATAACCTAATAGTTCTTTGAGCAGGAGTAAACAGCGTTCCAGTGGGAAGAGCGGAGAGCGGGGCAGGCTGGAGGGATGCTTCCCCCCTCCGCCCTTCCCGCGGTCTGTCTCGGGTTGCAGCTAAGCCATCATTTTTATAGCCACTAATGGCCTATTCTCCACTAATCTGGATAATCCCTTTCTGACCACTTTTATACCTTTGCCTTCCACAAACCTCTGCTGCAATCAGTTATGGGACTTGGCCTCGACCGCGTGAAAAACTACATCTTCATTTGCCTTGACCTGGCTGCCTCATGGTTGAATGGGTGCCCCTTGGATCTGGTGCTGTGAGAAGCAGCGGTGGTGTTCCCCACCCACCTCGGTTGCACCGTTTGGGATTTTATTTTATTCTCCATCCTTTTCCCTCTATCATTTCCTTAAAGAGCTGGAAGGTTCATATAGTCCCAGGAGCTGAATGTCAAAGTAAATCTCTAATGAGGTAGGAAAAAAAGGAGAGAAATAAAACTCTGATTTACTGAATGTGTTATGATACATGTGATTAAATTCTGGAGAGTAAAAACTAATTGGACTTAATTGTGAGTCCAGTTGCTTTAGTAGAACCATATGTAGAGTTTATATATTTGACTGGTTACTCTGTGGAGGCTACGCTGGCCAATGGAAGGATATAAAGGAACTTGGCAGTGTAAATAATACAATTCATTGAACTGAATGTTTTGGATAAATTGATAGGCATTGGGATTCGTGTCTAAGCACAGGATTGAAGGGAAATCTTCTGGGGAAAGTTCTGATATTGAAGCATGTCTCAGAAGGTGGAAAAGAAAGAAAGAAAGACTAAAAAGCCCCTTTGAAATAATTTCCAGTTTACTTTTGTCCTACGAGAGGCTCATTGCTTAGTTGTGCTGTCTGTGAAAGTATCAGTGGCTTTATAAATGAACGGTGTTACCCCCAACATCTGAGGATGGTTATGAATCACGGAATGTCATGTTTTTGGGGGAGTCAAACTGTGCCCGCGTGGGCGCAGACCTGCAACACCCACTACGCTGTATTTCTGTGAGCTTTTTGGAATCGATATCGGTGCCGTTTAACTTGTTAAGTATGGGGAGATGTATTCAGCAGTTACAGTGGTACACAGTCTTGTTGAGAAATTTTACGTTGAGAGATATGCATTTATTCATACTAAATGCTTGAGTAACTGGCAGCCTATGAGCTCTCTTCCGTCTCTCTAATGTCTGTCCTTCGGTGATGTATTGTAATTTTGAATCAAGCACTGAATTCTCTCTGCAGCCCAAATTTTTCAGCATTTACTAAACACTTATTGCCAACTCCCTGAGTAAAACCTTTCTGCTAAATGCATGCATTACACATTAAAAAAATATCTAAATAGAGCATATCTTAGGATTTAGCAGGGAGTTGGCTGAAACGTCTCATGATTTCTTTTCAGTCTTCAAGAAAATTATTCGGAAGGAAAGGAAGCAAAATATCCTAAAGCAAGAAAGGGAGGATAGGGCCGGTCTGCATTACAATGAGCTCAGCAGACTCCCTGGGGCAAGCTAAGGAAACTGGTACTGTGCTAATTCCCTGCTGGACCCTGCCCCTCCAAGCGATGGAGAGGCGCGCAACCTTTCGCCGTCGATAAGAACAAAGCCGAGGAGAGGTTTAAACCTTTCTTGGGCCGCACGAGAGCCTCACGTCAGCAGCGCCGGTGCCCGAGTCATCCAGGTTCATCCAGTTGGGACAGGGGAGGGCGGTTGCATCTCCCTTGCGAGGCTCCCATGGAGGCTCCCATGGAGGTTCCCATGGAGGCACCCATCGAGGCTCCCATCGAGGCACCCATCGAGGCTCCCATCGAGGCTCCCATCGAGGCACCCATCGAGGCACCCATCGAGGCACCCATCGAGGCTCCCATCGAGGCACCCAAGGCACCCGTTGGCTCCCTCCTCCGGGCGCGGAGGCTGTCCTCGGCTCGCTGGCAGGGTGCTGGAGCGGGGAACTGGTGGCCCCGAGTGCGAGGAGGTGCAGGTGGGGAGCGGGTCTCGGGAGCAGGCTTGGGGGGATGCAGAGTCTCTTGGGCTGGAGGAATAGGTCCTCAAGCCCTGTGACCGCTTTGGTAGCGCTCAGGTGATTTGTCGGTGAGGCGCTGGTCTCAGCGCGCTTTTTCCTCTGCGGCAGGAGAACGGTTACCTATCGGGCTATTGGGAACATTAAAAATTGTCATGCTAACGATCCTCTGTCTGTTGCCTTCGTTATTGGGTGAACCACAACAATTTTGAAGATACAAGTATTTTCCATCAAGACTATGAATAACACCACTTGGCAAACCATCCCTATAACAAAGAATAAGCCTCCAACTTTTTTTAGTGACTTTACATACAATGTGCCTTAATTACTGGCAAGCATGTCAAGAGCCTATTCCCACATGTGTCAACACTTCCTTAATACACTATAATTCATCATGTTAGCATGGCAGAAACAAGGTACTCTACATCTTTACACACATCCTTCTCCAAGTTCTGGTCCTGAACTGAGTATTAAATGAACAGAAAGTCTTCATCTAGCGAACAAAGAACAGACCACAGCATCGAAACAGTAAGGTCCCCCGAGTCAATCAAAGTCATACATCACAGAGCACTTTATCATGTTCTTCACAACACTGTCTAAATCCAAGAAGCACTGCTTTATTGTGAAAAGGACATTCACTTAATAACAGCAGTAAATCCAGAAAGGCAGGCTAATTTTAGACAGAAAACTTGGCTAAGAGAGAACCCTATCGTTTCCCACTCCTGACATTTTTATTCATTGAGTTCATTTTCATGCTAGTTGTGTGATTAAATGCAGATAGGGATTTATTTCCTTTTAATAAAAAAATACATGATTCTGAAAAAAGCCAAAATTGCAAATAAGGGACCTGATCCTTTTCCCACAGAAATAAACAATAGTTTTGTTGTTGGCTTCAGCGATGACAGGAATCGAATCCATGAATCTCTGTTGGAAGAAAAGGTTAAAATTCCATTTGAAAACTCTTCTTGGACCATACATTAACTCTCTGGCAGTTCGGGGGGCAACCAAAAATCAGCATGATTTCTTTTCTAATCTGCCTGCATGTGTGTGCAAATGTATGCAGCGGTATAGGGAGCCACTTCATAAAGAAGCAAGTGAAAATAAATCTGTCCTCAGTGTGTTGAAGTGAAATGTTTTATTTGCACTCGTAAACCAAAGTGCTTGCTGTATTTTTGCATTGCAGTTTTATTGTCAACAGTGATACAATCTCCCTTCCTTATGCATAGATCCTTGTAGAGCCAAGAATCTTAGATGAAGGAAAGAGGTACCATATAGTGAAAGTAAATGTGAGAAATGCTGAGCCTTTTGAAGAACTGGATGTGAGCCCCGAGAGAGCGTATATCTTCCCTATTAGTCACTCAATCAAAAGTAACTGGGTTTCAGATGTATTCAGAACAGGATCCAATTCTTTTCTTGGGTAGCAATTGCTTGGGTAGAAATTACTTCAATTCCACTAAGGACCAAATTTTGATCATCCTTATGCCACTTTAAAACTGTTAGGGCTCTACTGAATCAGCTGAGCTATTCTGTAATAACAAGCTTAAAAGAGATTTTGAAAGGTAGTGCTCAGACAATTGGGTATTTTTAAAATGGCTTTTATCCTTCCACAGGCAAAATACAAAAAATAAAGCTTTTTATTTTGAGTAAAGAATGTAGTTTCCTTCAGTGGTGTACATTGCCCTGCGCCGACAGCACAAAAGCAGCTAGAGTTCTCCCATAGCTGTCCCGACTGAATGGGCTTTGTGGCAGGAGAATAGGACAAGGACTCCTCCACCTACTTTTTCATTGCTCCAGAGGTGCTTCCTACAGCTTTTCCATTACTGCATGGTAGCAGGCAGAGCTGGATAAATAGTTCCTAATAAGTAACTCAATAAATTTCACCTCTCCTCTTCTGTTCACAAAGTTTCCATCATCTGACCACAATTTTCTTTCATTTGATCATTATTGAAATTTATTTGGAGTGATTCATCAAATAATTTCTATGAATAATTCTTGGTCTGTAGCTTGTTTGCAAGCAGTTGGTCATGAGTATATTGATACTTGAAATTCAAGCTGTTTTGGCTGGATGCAAAGAATGTTCCCTAAACGAGTATGTTTAACATTCAGAATCTTTTTTTCCAGTGCAATTTCTCTGTATTACAAGCCTCAGCTTGACTTTGCACAAATATTCAGCAATATTATTTTTAGGTGATTTTTGGTGAACATTCCTTGCTACAAAAGTAGCAGGTTCAAGTACTCACAAAAAGCAAATGCAAGAGAATTCACAAACACAGGTCAGGGCAAATTTCTGTTCATATCTGAGAGAATATTTTCGGGACCTCATGCAGAAGTGACAAGGTTATCTTGCAGCTTTGGCATCATTCTGCTCCTAAATAATCTCACTGTAGTTTTACAACTGATGTGAGAGAATGATAAACTGATTCTGAGCACAGAGATGTAGATGCTTTTCTGGTTCCTCTGCATATATTCATCTGCAGCCTCATTACAGTATGTGCAAAAAGGATGTGTTATCATTGCTCCATGTGTAAAACACATTATGAAAACACTAATGCATTTGATTCACAGTAAGGCACACACATAATATAATGTGGTTTGGATCCAAATATGTTTACTGCATCTGCCAGAACTTAAAATGACAGTAGAGCTTGTTTCTTAAGGCAGTAGTTTGGTTAAACAGGAACATCCAAAGCCTATCTGACTGTTTCTAAATGAGTCGATATGAGTTTGGGTTTTGGTTTTTTTTGTTTGTTTGTTTGTTTTTGTTTTTGTTTTTTTTTTTTTTTTCCCCCAATTGTGCGTTTCAGTGAACAGAACAACGTGGAAGGATTCTTCAGGGTAAAGACGGACTTGGAAAGGCTGTATTTGTCCCTCCCCTACAATACCTTTCTGGAAAAAGCTTTCTCAGTTAGGACGGTTAGGTGTTTCTTGCACTGTTGAACAGGATTGCCAGAAGGAGTCTATTCCTCAAGGCCCTGACTGCAGCCAAGTTCTGGTCTGTTCTGTACATGGTAAAGCTATGTTGCTTAGCTTTCAAAATATAAAATAACCTATTCATCTCAAATCTCAAATAATACATTTAAACCTGTTATTTATATTTACTAGCTCACTAGATAACTGTTGAAGCAAAGCATTCCTGTATGAACCAGGTTTATACTCCCTTGTATGTGATAGAGACAGCAGGGAAGAAAGATGCTTCCCCCTCACCCTCCTCATCAGGTTTAATAGAAAAATATGGGCCAAAATTCTTTTTCTCCATAGAATTAATATTTTTTCATTGTGTGTTCTGATAAATGTTATCTGGCAACTCTGTATGAGTTTTCACCAGCAATTGGAAATCACACACGTTAGAAATCTCTACTACAGACTAGCTGGTTTCAGCCCTTGCCCCCTGACGAGGATTGTCTGGTCTGATGAGTATGAGCTATTTCATTTCTACTAAAGGAGAATTATTGCTTGTGATTTCTTGGCTAATAGCAGTTCCTTCAAATCAAGTGTGGGTGTTTTCTTACACAAGCCCTAATGATCTACAGAGCCTACCAGGCTGATTCCCATTTACACTAAGGTCAGTGTAAGTAGACACCTTCAGCTAGGTTATAAATCACACTTTGAGCCTCTTCACATTGCTGGGGTTTATAAGGTAACTTTAATGTAAACGAGAGCCAGGCACCGTTAACTCTACAAGAAATTCAGTCCCCCTGTATCAGCTGGAGAATAGCCAGGGCAGGAACCCATCTCCCTCCTCCACAGTGTTTTGGCAGTGGACATTGGTCCTTTCCAGCCTTTCTGCCTTGGGACACAGCTGAGATCTCGGAGGAGCAGGGGAAAGAAGAGACTCCCCCCAGCTCTCTAGTTATTAGGGATGTGAGAAACCCTGGTGCAAGCTCCTGCTTTGATGGAGCAGATTTGAGTCTGTCACAGTGCAGGTGTCTGTGCTGAGGGCACAGGGTTTATTTCTCCTGCCAAGCTGAGCCTGCGGAGGCGAAATGAGTCCTGCAGTCTCTGGGTTAGCAAATCGGACGGTAAATGGAGAAGGGATGCCTGCCACCTCTCTTGTGATGATGCGATAGACTGAAATTTGGGTTCTTGGTTTGGGACTAGCCCTCAAATGCTTTCTCCAGAACAAAGCAGGTGAACGTTTTGCAAAAGAGAGTGCTGGTCCCTGTTCCACCTCTTATCCAGAAGGATGCAAGAAGCAAACCAGCAATTTTGCTTCCTGCCCTATCCCCACACCTCCCTGTAGCCGGGATGTATTAGTTGGGCTGTAGGGATTGGGAGAAACAATCTCATTGCCTCCTGGTCAGGTCACAGATTAAGTGTCTGAATTCCCTCCAAGGAGGCTTGAACTCCCTCAGAAAAGAGCACTGAACCCTGTTTATTGTAAACGTGATAAATATTCCTCCCACTGCGCTCGTGCACAAAGGAGGCGATGGTACAGTTGCAATCGCTGCTTTTTCCACCCACAATTGTGGTGAGATGGATTTATCCAACATGCCTGGAGAAGCAGGTACTTCTGGAGAAACCAGCCCCTAGAGCTATCCAAAAGCTCAATGGGATTTCAGAGGTCTGAATTTTGGAGCGAGGCACCTGTGGTGGCTGTTAGTCACCAATGTGTTCCACCATCCCCTCCTGTCCTCAGTGTTTTCATGGCTCTAGCCCAGTGACTTTTGTCTGTTCATGAAAATGAGCCCATTAATGGCATGACCAAAAGAACATCATGGCATTTCCTTCAGACATAGCAACTTTGTCCCTGGAGTTTGGTTTTCCAGCCCCCCTGTGTAAGGTAATCCATACCAGCTGAGGCAGGACCCTTCCTCCTTTACACTGCCTGGCACAAGGCAGGCCAGCAGAAAAGCTAGTTTCTCTCTGTGCGAATACCAAATACTTAGTACCAGACAAATTGCTGTAATTTTGACTTGCATTATGGAGGCTTTACTGTTTCTATAAATTATACAATGTCATATTAAATAATTACAGTGCAACGAGAATTGTCCGAGTAAGTGTATATTGTGATTCATTATCCTTGCTTTTTATTGTTGTTCTTCACTTGCTTTGATTTGGTAAGTCCAGTGATTTGAAATGAGTCTCCAGTTCTTAGTGTGAAATAGGGAGGACTTACTGTTCGGTTTGTTAACTTAGTCATAAATTGTAAAAAAACCCTGACCAGTCAAAGTCAGTCACTGATATAGGCGTTTTGGAAACAAATGTCCAGGCTCACTACAGGGGAAGAAAATAACCTGTGCTGAAAGGAAAAGAAATATTTATTTGCTATGTGTGCAAAACATGTAACAACCTACTGTCAAGGTCAAGAGCCAGGAACAGCTTCCCACTACAGGGAATAAGGCATCCATTACCGTTCCCTCTGCTCTTCCCATTTGCCTCTGCTATTTGGAAAATCCTCCCATCTTTCACTTCTACTCCTGTATCCAAGCCTCAGAACTCTTGCCTTTCCTAGTGTCCAGAGCACCCACTCTTTCACTTCTGCTTTTGATTAGGTTTTATGAAGCCTTGAGGTCACCTCTTCCCCTCCTCTTCCATAAGTTTGTAGCTGACAGTTTTGTTGTTCTTTGTCATGCACTTGGTTGACTACCGAGGTGGCAGGACAAGGCAAAGATGGAGGTAGGGTGGGTCTTGCAGGTCTGGAACATTATGGAGTCTTGAGAAGATCTTCTTCATCATGTGAAAGGGCAAGAGGATGAATAAAAGGCTCAGGATTAAGTATAGAAGTATCTAGAGAGGCATGAAGATGCTTTCCTGGGGTGATTCAAGAAGGACCCGAGGCAGTTCTTAGATGTCCAAACGACATGCCACCTCCTTCCCCCGCGCAGCGCCGTGCTCCACCCGAAGCTTCACGGTTCCTGCCCAAATCTTCGGAGGGCCTTCGGCGGGCGGCAGCCTCCCTCTCCTGCGGGTAGAGCCCTTTCCCATTTCCAGACTGTGCTTACCAGGTTGATTTGCTGTGACAGCAGCAGAGCTGCCCGTGCTGTGCCCTGCGCGGGTGAAGCTGGGCCGGTCTCTTCAAGGCCCTGGATGGGATGGGAGATGGGATGGGAGCAGCGGAGGCCGCGGGTACCGGGCAAGCCTCTGGGTCAGGATGCTGGTGGGGCAGTACTCTCCAGCGTCTCCTCTGAGAAAGGGCAGCGTGGGGCTGGATAGAAACGTCTTGTGGGCAGGGCCAGCCCATGTCCTGCCACACGGATCCTGTTGGAAAAGCAAGATGTAATGCTGTGACTGACTGGGAGAGCCTTGGTTACTACAAAGGCAGATTTGTGTGCAGCAGTGATTAAAAAAAAAAACCCCAAAACAACACATTAAAAAAACAACAGAGAAAAAGTTGGTATGAAAAAAAGCTGCAATGTAAAATATAATGCATCCACCACGCCAAGTAGTGTCTACTGGACCATACCAAATCAAATTTGTGCTTAAAACACAGGAACGCTAGTCCCCTTACTATTTCTAGCTACTCTGGGGACTCTTCCTTGCCATATGGTATTTCCACACTCTTTCTTTTTTTCAAAGTCACCATAAAACTTTGCCTCATGACAAACATCCGGCGACTACACCTTTCCCTCCGCACAGCCTCACCTTTTTGATGAACCTGAGATTTGTCCATCAGTCAGAACAGGAGAGGTTTCTTTTTCCTACCGGTAGTTCATCGTGCGGCAGTGGGCAGCTAAAGCTGCTGAGAGCAGTATCTCCAGCTAAGCAAAATGTCTTTCCTCTTGCCATGTGCAGAGACTGCGAAGCTGCGGATCCACCAGGCATGCCAGCACCTTCTGTTTGAAATCTATTTTTCCTTTGGGTTTGGGCCAACAGTTCAAAGCCAATTGCAGTTGTTGGGTCCAGACTGCTACGAAATGGCTTTCTCGGGTAGCGTCTAATACCTTTCCTTGACAGCGGGCTGTACTGGAGCGTGTTTCCACGTCCTGGCTCAGGGTTAGACACATTCAGCATGTCGTGCAAAATGGAGGCTCAAATGCAAAATGGAATTCACAGTTTGAGACCGCCGTATCCCACTGTGTCATGGCATAAATGGTACTCCTCCAGCTGCCTGGAACGGCACGCTCGCCACTGGTCTCCCTGCCCTGGAGAGAAAACAGTAAAACTAGATAGGGAGATGGACAATAAAAAAAGATTGGAGGCATGGAATGACTTCCATATGAAGAGAGACTGAAAAAGTTGGGATCATTTAGAGAGGAAATGAAAAAGAGAAGTGTATGGTAGAGCTATCCAAGCTAGTTAATAGAACTGGGAAGATAAATCAGATGCTCTTCCTTACCTTTTTTCCTTACACACATAAAAAAAACCCGGGAACACTCAGTGAAACTGAAACAGCAAATTAAAATTGATAAAATCAATTGCACAACATATATTTAACTTATGAAGGTCAGTATTCTGGGAAATCACTGAGATCAGGAAGACAGAGGGCATCAAAAGAAGTACAGAAATTTCTGTGTAGTGGAAACACCTGTGGGTTCTTAATATGAATAAAAAAATAGAAAAACCCCTAAGCTACTCTATACTGGGTGGGAGATGTAAACCCTTCCTCTTGCTTACTGAACCTGGATTTGATGCATCTGGAGACCATTTGGTGTCCCTGATCATGCACTGGCAACCATCTGAAGTGAACGGAGAATGTCTCTGGAGAATGGAGATGAGGGAGAGGTGCTGATGCCCTTCTCCATGCCAGTGCTATGAGGAGTGCAGCCATCAGCACCTTTCAAAACCATTGGCAACTGCTGGACTTTGGTGGGCTGTTGAGTTTGGCATGAGGGAAAGAAAGAGTAATGAGGCATCAGGGGCATGACCTAACTGTGGTAGCTCCTTGTCAGCAAGAATGTCTGCAGATCCCAAGACCTCTTGGTCCGTAGATGCCTCTGCCATGGATACATACCTATAGAGCCCTTAGGGCAAAATCCAAAGAAGGATGTTGACATCTTATGTATGATTTAGACTATCACCAGGTGCCAAAATTTGAGCCAAAAAAGCTCTTAGGTTCCTACAACTCTGCAGCTGTGTACACTGAGAGGTCCTGCTGGTTTGGCTGAGCTGAACCCGAATCTTTCAAGAGCTAGAGTTCAGGAGTCACCATTGCTGGGGAAAGCATCCAGAGCAGAAAACTGCAGAGCCTGGCCTGTCCTTTCTCTGGCCTCATGAATTCTCATTTTCCTTTTGGCACAGGGTCTTACCTTCATCAGGAGGTGTGGGAGCTTCTTCCCAGGGGAACAAGCAATTGATGCCGTCCACCATTGGGTGGCTAGGACACCTTTGTGGGAGGGGGTGATAAGGAGTCTGAGCACCCTAATTGAGGGAACTTACCTCCCTCTTGCTCTTCGAGGAAATCACAGACTAACTGCTGAGCTGTTATGTACAAGACTCTCACCAGCACCCCTGTTAAGGAAAACACCTCAAGCTTTCATGACTGTCAGGGAACTTCAGGTGTGCTTTGAACATGTTTACTGTATCCAGCCTCCATGAACTGAGGCACAAGCCATGAATCTCAGAGTCTTTGGCAGAGATGGAGAAAAAGTATTTGGCTCGGCCAGTATCATGGTTCCATTGGGCATGCTTTGTAGCAGAAATGTTGACGCCAAACTAAGCTTTCCTGTCCAAACTCAAGCGCTTACAGACTCTCAGACATCTAAAGGATTAAGCAAATCCTTTGTGGATCACATATTTGGACATGGGTGACTAAATTCTGCCTAAACTGCTTGAGAAGTTGGTTTGTGCACATTGTAATTTTTCAGTTCCTTCCAACTAACCCTTTGGTGTTATATTGGTGATAATTACTTCTCTCTCTTTGACTGTCTGTCTCAAAGGGACCTCTCTTCTCAGTAGCACAACTTTTTGCACAACGGGTAGAAACCATCTTCTCCTGCAAATCACCTCACTGATTAACATAGCCAAATGCAGAGCAATTGTTCACATTCCAGATTTAGTTCTGAAGCTCGCTGCCTCCCTTTCTGAACTAATGAACAGCTCCTGTGCCTCGCCTGTTTTTTCCTAACGATTTCAGCTGGTATGATGCAAGATGTTATTTCTTTCCATCCGCTTTAGCTTGTTTCCATGAGAGCATTATGTGTACAGGAGCTTTAAATGTCTGGGAAAGCCACATCCAATGTCATGGAGCGCTCTCAGCAGCTCAAAGGGAAACCAAGCACTTTGTCTAGATGTGTACCTCTTGCAGCCAGAAGATAAATACTCTGACCCTGAGAGGAAAAAGGAATGAGTTTTCTACCATTGACGGAGAACTGAAGAGCTGTGTAGGTAGACAGTTATTACAGTCCTGCTGCTCAGCCACTGTGCTCCCCACAGAAAAGCTGTGCAGCTGTTCTGCTATTTTTCACGAGAGGCTGACTCCTTTTCTAGCTGGTTGTACCCTGGGGGAGCTCCTCCAGGAGTTTTGCCAGCTAAAGCAAGATTTGGGAGGGCCAAGGCCAGCTCCTCATCAGGAGCAGGCAGGAGGCAAAGACTACCTGTTGCAAAGAAATATGAAGAGCTGTGAAATACCCAGGGCAAGATTCATCCCGGCTGGCTGCTGATGTCAAGTGTAGAGATGTCCACACCTGCGTTAGTCATCTAGCTCCCCTGAGAGCCCATGGAGGTCTATTTAAGACATTCTGCATTAAAGCAAGATGAAGCGTGTCCAAAAGTGTCTGTTCCTCCCCTCTGCCCCCACGCCAAACGAGCCCTGCGGTAACTAGGTCAGACGTAGGCATCTACGTCCAACCGATCCCATCCTCCGCAGGCGCTTGCCCAAGATGAAGTGGGTGGACGTGTGCCTCTCTGCTGAGGCTGGCTGGACCCACAGAACTTGCTCTCACTCCATACGATGTGCTGCAGCTCCGGAGAGGGAGAGCAGCCATCCCCAGCACAACCGCTTTGCTCCCTGCTACTTGTGCCAGAAGGGTGGTGGCACATCTGCATCTCTCCCCGGTCACATCTGGCTGAGAGGCGGTAACAGACCCTCTGTACAAGGCACCTCCCGAGGGCTACGGGGGGAAGACTCTGCCGCAGCGTTTGAAGTAAGGGTGGCCAGTGAGAGACGCATCCCTCTTTCTCTCATTTCGTTTTCACCCACACGGCACGTAACTGCTTATAGAATGAGATCCGGCCCTCTAGGATATACACATGCTTGCATGTGTTGGATGCACACATATAGATGTGTGTCTGTATGCGGTTTATTAAGAATTAAAAATGCTTCTTTTTGCCTCAGACAGTGCTTCCAGTGCTTGCCTTTTCAGTTGGGGGGACTGTGTTTTTAATCTCGCTAATACAAAGAAAACAATGGACCTCTTTCTCTGCTAGCTGTAAAGGGTCATAAGTAAAATGAGTTTTGGCAGACTCGTTCCAACTAGACATGCAACCACATGCAAAAATGACTCTAAATTTAGCATGTCATTTGTCAGGGTTAACCCTTCCCTTCCTCAAAGAAAAGGAGCTTATTTGCTATCTTCTTGTAGTCTGTATTTGCAAATCGGTCTTGCCGCTATGAAACTCTGAACTGCAGGAATTTATAATGGCCTTTTCTTGTGTAAGCCTTTATTACTCTTCAGAGTTATGATAAATGCAAGTTTATCCTTGCTTCTGGGAACAGGACGCAGCACTTTCATACAAGAACGGGTACACTTAAAACCAAGGAAAGAGTTTTCCTCTCGTGTTTCGGATGGGGGTGGGATGGTCTTGCTTTTTTGTACGGACCTTAAAAACTGTTGGACTCAACCCTGTGTATTTCTGCAAGTCCCGGTCACCAGCATGAAAGTAGTTTAATGGAATAAGGTTACTGCTGTGAGAAATCACTGAACTTAAGTCAGTCCAGAAGTCTTTGAGAAATATTATATTGCACCTGAGACTTTATGCACACAGCCATCGGTGTAATACCTGTTACAGCAGGAGAAACAGGAACTGACCTTCAGCTGCAGCTATTTCCAGCAGGAAAAGAAACATTGAAAATGTCCCAGTCCATTTTCCAGCCTGTGAGGTTTCCGACCTTAGTGAGCGTTTTTTTATACGGTTATCAAAAATAAGCAAGGGCTTCAGTGCAAGATGAAGTTTACATAAATCTTTGGTTTAAGGTAAGAAACTGATGTCTATAGAGCGTCGCCCGTAATTATGTTGGGCAAGGCAAATGGTTTGGATGTATGAGAGCAAGTGGGAGCTTACCCACTTTGAAATGTGTTTCTTGGAAAAGTTGGTCTGAACTGGTCTGATTCTGTCTGTGTTTCTCCCTCTTGTTCTCTTTTCCCTCCCTCGACCAAGAGAACACCGTTCCCAGAAATCCCAGAGGACATTCCTAATTGAAAGCAATGATTATAAGTCATTCCTGTATATTAAGTGAAATACTCCTGCATGCCTCCCGAGGGATAAAGTGATTAAACCCACTAGAGAAGGGCCCAGGAACTCCTGCTGTCCCTGCAAACCTTGAAATTAAAACTCAAGAAGATAAGCTAGTGATACAGTATTTTCTTTCAAAACACATCTCTGAACTACTAGAGCCCACATGCAAAGAGGCAGAAAATGGATTGCATTTCTGACAGTTTAAGATTCAGATTTTGTCAACTGAGACTGTTTGTTCTTCTGGACAAACTGTACGCTACACTGTCCTGTTGTCTGGGATATAATGGAATATAATGTTAGCCTCGGACAGTGGTTGTTGAGCCAGTGCCAGCCTCACTAATGAGCATGTGGTTTCAATAATAATATGGCTACTTGTAAGATGGCTGGCCACAGGCCAAGCACTTAATATGGAGGGGGCAACAGATGTAAAAAAGTACCATCCCTGACATGATTGCATTTCCAAAAATTCTCTGGCAAAAAAGTTAAGACTCAGCAAATCGGGATAATGAAGAATCTCCCCATATCAGGAAAGGATGAAGCTCTGACAAATGAATAGAAGCCCTATGGGCTTTGTGCGCATATGGTAAAAAATAAGAAATATAAGAACAGGGGTGATAAAGGAACTGATAATTCTTCTTTGTGGAAAAAATTCAGGCTGGTAATGGAAGGTGCTGGATGGTTAGATTTCTCTTTTCTTTTCTTTTCTTTTCTTTTCTTTTCTTTTCTTTTCTTTTCTTTTCTTTTCTTTTCTTTTCTTTTCT
>JAVJGG010000008.1:31923925-31941366 GCA_035590195.1 Aviceda cuculoides
TTGTCTTTTCTTTTCTGTTCGTTTCTTTTCTTTTCTTTTCTTTTCTTGTCTTTTCTTTTCTTTTCTTTTTTCTTTTCAGCTTTTGACATTCCAGATTTGGACCTAAAAGTCCAAGTGCATCAGGACAGTGAAATGAATTACAGTTTAATAATATTCCCACCACACAGACAAAATGGATTCAATTACATAATGGTAGCATTAAATGTTATTAAGAAGGGGATCCAGAGTCTTGAGGCCAGACTTTCAGAAAATCATGATAAGCTGCTTAAAACAGCTGAAATAGCACATTTATAGGTTTTCCAGCCATAGGTTTGCTGAGGGGAGGGAGCACAGGGAAGGAGTCATTACATTTGCTCAGAGGCTCTCGTGTGCTAATCTGTTATCGAGGATTTAATGCGCAGAAAAGCAGTGCCAGAAAGTTTCCAATTTGATTATTACGTCTTAACCTGTATGGTTTGGGGACGCTTTCCGGAGTGGCTGCCGTTACAGGAGAGCGCACGTGAGAGGGGTTTGGGTGGAAATGCCGGCTCTCGGGCGGTGGGACACGGCCAAGCGGCCACTGCCGGCGGCGGGGGGGCAGAGGCAGCCCTGCCCCGGGGGAAGCTCCCCAAAACGCTCCCTGCCCGGCCACCCGCGGGCTCTCGGGTGACGTGAAGGTGCTGAGCTGCTTCCACACAACCAGACCCCTCTGTCCGAGTGGGGCAGGCACAGTGCTGTTTTCTCCTACAAAACCCCCAAAAGGATTTTCTATTCTTGATATTTAGGATAACAGTCACAGATAACATTTCGTGATCCTTTAACTGTAACTCTTTTTTTTTTTTTTTTTTTTCCTACTGAGAGAAAAGGAAGATATGATTAAAAGGGTAGGAAAGAAGCAAAATAATCCCCCAAATGCTTTTCCTTTTTTTTCATTTGAAAATTGGAGAGAAGTTAAAAAGAAGAGGAAAGCAGAAGAAAGAGTGGTCAGAACACAAAGGAGTTCAAAACTAAAATAGAAGGATGAACTTTTCTGATCGCCAGCCCACAAATGAATTGTTATTTTCAGGTAAAGGAATTTTTAGTTTACTTCACAACAGTGGTAAGACGTAACTGTTCCCTCTGAATTTTATGGCTGATGATATTAACAGGATTTCATAGAATATTTCCCTATAACTAATATGTTTCTATAACCATTTTGAAAGTTTAATTATTTCAGATAGTTCTGGTATAAAGGGTTCCAAATGCTCCAAACTCCTTGCTCTCTCCCTCAATATTTCTCCAAATTTGGATGCACTAACTGAAACTGGGTTCTTGTATACTACTTACCAGGGAATGTTTCTTTGTGAAAGCTGCTTGGACTAGAATAACTTTGTGTGCCAAGTTGGGGAGACATTTCAAGCCCTGCTAAGCGCCCAATACTGTTGTCAGGGTGCTTGCTGGTTCATGGTCTTACGATAAATGGTCTGTGACCAGAGAACAGCATGTATCTGTTGGTGGTAGGCAAAAGAGCGTTTCACGTCTATGCCTCTTCTAACAAAACGTCCACAGGCACCTCAGGTCATCACTGATCAAATATTCATACCCTCCATCAGTGATCTGGGGCCTTATCTGAGAAGAGCTCTGAGGTTTCCGAGTCCTCAGCGGTCCCGTGCAATGTGATACCCGGGATGATGCACGTACCCTGGTGCTGGCCACTGAAAAACCAGTTGCGTGAGGCTCCCTCCATCCTTGGTGAGGAAGGAGAGAGACAGCAGGAGCTCTGCAGGGTGTTTCGTCTCAACCTCGGTAGATGTCTAAGGGAGAGGGGATGAATCGCCCTGTGAGGGTGCTGCTTCTCGTGTGTTTTTATCATAGAGGGGGTAAACATCTAGCTGCCAGGCGAATAGGTTGCTAAAGTTACATGAGCTGCACCTCAGCTATACCGTGGGCTGTTGGCAGCGTGGCGTCCTTTACGTCCCGCCACTCTGAAAGCGCTCTGCAGTTGCCATACAGCTTTGCTTTCGATGAATTGATATTGCAGATTCTCATTTTGGCTGCAGTGCATTGACTGCATAAACAGTCGAGTAAACTGGGCACCACAGAAGCTTGCTGGCTGGTTGCTGCATGCCCCCTAGGCAATAAAAAACATGTGCAAAGAACAAAGAGCTGCACAAATCGACTGCAGATATGACCACACACGTTAAGATGTAACACGCCATTGACACAGGAGAAAAAGCCTTTGTAGCAACCAGCACTGGGTGGAACTGGCTAATCCCATTAAAGAGCACCAAAACCCATTGATAAAGGGCCAGCTTTTGCGCTCTCACTCACACTGGGGCAAACCTACTGACCTCGGGGAAAAGGAGCCGAGAGCAGGACCTGGCGCGGCGCGAGTGCCCGTCCTTCCCTGCGGAGATGGCAGCACGTGTGGGAAGTGGCAGGGCCGACACGGACGTGCCTGTGGCACTGGTTTCTCCCAGCACCCTGCCAGACAGGAGGCTGGAGGAAGCTTATAAATCTACTGGTGCCAGGATGCTACGGCACGTGAACGTGCGGGTTTCAGAGGAAAGACAGCGAGAGCCGCACGGATACTGCGGTTCTTGGGAAACCAACTGCTCCGAGCTTTGATCCTCAGAGCCCGCAGGCTCTCCCAGGCGTCCCCATAGTTCAGCGTGCTGCGAAGCTCTTGCTGCTCTTTGCTTGGATGCCTGGATGAGAAACTGGGGAACACCGGAGGCAAGGTGCTCGCTTGCACGATCCACGAAGAAGGTGCTGACCCCGTTCCCAGCCAAGACAGGCATCCAGGGATCCCCAGGAGGTATTCTGCTGATACCTTGTTTTCTGACTGAAGGAGGTTGCCATCTCTGTTCTTGTAAGCGATCACGCAAAAGGATAAAAAGGAGACTGAACTAGGGTGAATAGCTCCTGTCGTATTTTATACTCTTTGGGATTTTCTAACGGTGACGGTTTCTCTCGTACAGACTTGCGTCCTTTGACGAGGGGTGCCCTGACCCCCTGGCGACAGCCCCAGCTCATCCCAGCTCCCCTCCAGTCGAGAGGCACCGTGTGGCTGAGCACTCATTTGTAGCCTGCCTGCGTGCTCACTTGCCAGCCAGAAAGGCCGTGCCGGCTGCCCGGGCGGTCCCTGCCAAATATAAGAGCTGAGTTTGACGCGCCCTTCCCTCACTGGGGTCACAAATTCGGGTCTATCTTCTCTTCCCTCGGTTAATGTTAGCTGAAACTGGAATCCAAATTTATTAGGGTGTGTGTAGTGAGAGGAAGGGGAGGCTAAAAGACAGGCAGCGCAATTGCAGGATTCTTATTTCCCAAGTTAAAATTAACCAAAGCTTACACAAAATGGAGAGGAGAGAGCCCTCCGCCACCCAGGGATCCTTCTTGCCACTCTATTCCTGGGCTGTTGCCTTGGGACCACCTGCGGGGACACCACCACCGAAGAGGATGCTTCCTCCGTTGGGCTCAGGGATCCTTCTCGCTTCCTGAATTCACGTCGGGGTGAGCCCCTAGGTGAAGAAACCCAGGGCGAGGGGGCTGCAGGGAGCCCCAGCACCCTCCAGCCCTGCCTGGATATGCTTAGCCCTGCCCAAGTGCCTGCTGATGGCAGACGCCAGCCTTTCCTAGTCTCGCTGTCTCAGACCATGGTGTCTTTGTGAGATCGTTTGCTTACGTGAAAGGTTCAAGAAGTTTGTGTCTGTCTACATAAAAAAAAAAAAAATTCTCGAACTCTTGTTTCTTTCCCCATTGGCCTGTTCCTACATACAAAAAGCTTAAAATAAAAGTGGGGAATGCATCTCTGTTTTTACAATTCTTTTTGGGGGCGTTTGCCACATAGTTACACATATTTAAATTTGCATGAGCTCTTTGCAGTTCACCTCTAAGCAGATGTTCGTCTACACCTGAAGACATGAGAAGGGCTCAGAGTCAGCTCAGCCAAGGGAGGAGAGACCAATCAACCCACAAGTGAATTTTTACAGGGGATATATTTTTAGACTAAGAATTTTAAAACTTGTGCATGTCTGTGAATCTGGTTGTGCATGAGGCTTTCTTTTTGTCTGTCTCCCAGTCCTGCTCCCTCCTTTCCTCCTCCTGCCTGTTTCCTACCTCTCCCCCTCCCCATCCTGCCTCAGAAAATTAGCTTTCATTGGGCTTTTATAGCTGCACTTTTAAGTCAGTCAAGATTATTTTCTGGTGCTTAAATTCCTAGTTAACATGTCATGGTGCCATTCAGTGCTGGAAATGATGTAATTTATTGGGTAGTTGGTCAATTGCACAAATAGCTGGAAAAACAAGTTTAGCTTGATATAAATAACAAGACACAACACTATATACAGTACAACACCTTGCCTCCTGCTGCAAATCTCCTGATTTCTGTTATTCTGGTTTCAGCGTGCCTAGCTGCCTCCTTACATTCACTACTATGAAATAAGATAATTATAGCACAAGTAAATATTACCCAATCAATCTACTGTAACAACTGTTAAAACAAGCCATCTTATAAATTTTGCTAACAAAATATGCCTCAACCCAATATACACAGAAGGTAAGTTTCTCTGACCTTGAAATAACTTTCAAGAGCGAAGAACATTACATGCATAACGAACATGCAGTGATGAGAGGCAGAGCTGGGGTCCAGCCCCGCTTCCCCTGGCCCCCTGAAATCTCCCTGAGCTCAGCAGCAGAAGGATGGTGTTTTGGGACAGCTTCTCTTTTCATGTACAATGCAAATAGGAATAGTCCTCTGAAATCACACTTTCCCTTCTTCCCTTAAGCCCAATGGCTGGACTCAGGCAAATTAACCCTCCTCTTCCCAGGACAACACCAGACTCCAGTTCTTATGGGTGCGATGGCCACTCACAGCACCAGCAGTTTGGTGCAAGGAAACCATAAAGCCTCTTCAAAAACCAGAGCGTTCTTTCCCTCTTCCCACCAAACCCATTTAAAAAGCCAAAAAAACGTCAGCAGAGATCAGAACAAGTTACTCAGTGGCAAGCTACTCACATTTCTGTGCAGAAAGTACTGCATGGGCTCCTAACATTGTGTACTGCAGAAGACTGCTCAAATCAGGGGCAGACTTTTGGACCAACTATAGCAGCAGGCCTGTTTTGAAACGCTACTGGATTTAAGGTTTAAATCCAGGCAGCACTCTGTAGGTTTGCCTAACTGACTCATGATGAGAAGACAGTTTCTGCTGGGGCGGGGATAGAGGAGAAAAAGAAGCCAAAATGCCTAATTGTAAAGATTAATGCCTTTTAGAGGAAAATAAAGATGTTCTGAATCTGTGTGTGGCAGAGAGCGGTCTCGAGGGAGAAGCTAATTATGATATACTGCTTGAATACGATTATGCACTAATTACTGAAAAAAGATGACGGATTTGAAAACCTTTGTGTTACTATATGCAAGCAGAGTAGGGCCAGTGTTGGCAGCTTTTGAAAACCCCGCTGCAAGAAGCATCCAGATCGTGCATTGCCTGGACATCTCCCAACAAGCATGTGCTGAGTTTCCAGCACAAAAAGTGAAGTACAGCTGTCTAACCCCTGCCAGATCCAGGTATCAGGGGTTGGTTGTTCAGGCCAGACCTTGAGTAGAATGTAAGGTGGGAATGATGGTGTGCACCATTTGTACAACTGGTCTGCAAGCTGTGGGGACTGCATGGTCTGGACTTGCAGCAGAGAAGGAGAGCCATTTCCCAGTCGGTATCACTCAGAAATGTTGCTTTAGATTTATCTCTAAGGTCCCTTTAAATGAGGGACTTTAGGTATGGTGGCAGCCACCCGAGACTCCTCAGGACTCAGTGGAGAAAGAGAAAGATCTCAGAAGGTGATCTGGGGTCCAAGGTAGGCTGAAACATCTTTCTAAAAAGCTGAGAAATTTTGGTGTTCTTCCTTCTGCCTGGGAAAGTGCCCTGGGGACGGTGGCAGAGTAGCTCTGGGCTGACATAGCGTGGCTAAAAACCCTGTAAAATCCACCCTCCGTTTCGAATGTTTTATGTGGAGGCAGAGTCGGGTGGGCCGGAGGTGAAACATTGCGTTCACGCCTGCAGTAACGGAGAAGCAGCACTTACTAGCTCTGGTAAACTCCGTGCTTTGCCTGCTCTGCCAGTCTCCGGAGCCGAAGCACGTCTCTTTGCTCGTGCCATGGGTCTGCCGGGAAGCCAGACGCACGTGCTGACTCTCACAGGGGCTCTGCGACATGGACTAACGTCCCCGAGGATTGGGACCACTGAAAACACTGCTGTGGCTCATCTCGCTGTCTCTCTATTGTGGTAAACTAAATGTCCTTAAGACCATTTGTGGTTGTAGAATGGCCCATTTCCTTACCTATTTGACTGTTTCACTTGCCAGAAAGGGGCACCAAATTTCCCTCCCAGACAGCCCCTTGCCCATGTTAACTCCTGAATCGTGCCTGGAAACTGAATGGGAGAGTGCTAGTTGGCATGGGACAAAAGCCATGTCCCAAATTTTTCACGCCCAGTGTCCATAGCAGCCTCTCCAAGGTCCTTGAAACTTTTCCAGGGCCTGACTGACCTGAAAAATTTCTCACGGTCCATCCTAGCAGTTGAGCAGAACGAACAGCTAACCTCCAGGCATGGTCACCGTTGATTACACAAACTCCGAGGTGGCCTCAGGGTCCCATTGCCTTTGACGTGGAGTGACCAGAGAGCGAGCCTTCATGTATACGGGATGCAAAAAATGCGGAGAACAAGCTGAAATACGCAAATGCATTCGCTCGCTGGGGAGTGACTACTCCTGGGATCGGGTCGAATCTGCTGCTTCTGGCAAATTTGAAAAATGATAGACGAATGCTGAAGAACATACAGAAGATGTCTGGAAATGGACTCCATGACCTGGTGATCTCTAGTCAGAAAACAAACCCGCTTTTCCATTACCTTTGATGTGTTGTTGGTTAAAAGAAAAGGATGCACTTTCTGTCCCTCCAAGGAGATGCTTCTGGCTTGTGCGTGCCAGCCATATTCATCCAGCCCATAGAGCTGAATGGAATTCATTGTCTGACATGTCTTTTGCTGTCGCTTTTTGCTGAAAATCTGGCTTTCTCATCAAGTGAGAATTTTTTACAGGAAAATTCTCAAGTCTTTTTTTCCCCCTGCTTTTTTTGGACAAAAGTTTGAATTTTTGAAAGAAATTTTGAATAAAAACAAAGGTGGGGGTTTGGGGTTTTTTGTTTGTTTGTTTTTGGTTTTTTTTTTTTTTCGTTTTCAGGAGAACAAGCATTGCTCGCCCCTAGTGAGGTGCTGACCATGCACCTGGGGAGGAACAACCCCAGACACCAGTATATGCAAAGACCATCCTGCTAGAAAGGACCTGGGGGTCCTGGTGGACACCAAGTTGACCATTACCCAACAACGTGCCCTTGTGGCAAAGGTGGCAAATGGGGCCATGGGTTGCATTATAAGGAGTGTTGGCAGCAGGTCAAGGGAGATGATCATTCCTATCTACTCAGCACTGGTGGGGGCACACCTGGAGTGCTGTGTCCAGTGGTGGGCTCCTCAGTACGAGAGAGACATGGACATACTGGGGAGACTCCAACAAAGGGCCACAAAGATGATGAAGGTACTGGAGCACCTCTCCTATGAGGAAAGGCTGGGAGAACTGGGACTGTTCAGCCTGGAGAAGAGAAGGCTCAGGGAGCTCTTATTAATATATATAAATACCTGAAAGGAGAGTGCAAAGAAGATGAGGCCAGGCTCTTTCCAGTGGTGTCCAGTGATAGGACCAGAGGCAATGGACACAAACTGATACACAGGACATTCTCTCTCGACATCTTGAAACACTTTTTCACCACGAAGGTGACTGAGCAGTGGCAGAGGTTGCCCAGGAGTCTCTTGGAGACATTCAGAAGTTAAAAAGGTGACTGGATACGGTCCTGGGCAGCCTCCTGTAGGTGGCCCTGCTTGAGCAGGGGGGTGGACAAGGCGATGTCCAGCGGTCCCTTCCAGCCTCAACCCTTCTGTGATACCGTGATTCTGAAAGCCTACTGGGAGATAACACAGCAGTACCGTAGGAAACTAGAGCAGCTGTCATCTTGCCTGTGCTCTCCATAGGGAGCAGCCCTTGAAGTCAGCTATTCCCAGAATCATACGTGGATTTAATTTTTCGAAAGAAGTACTTAATTTGCTCCAAAAAAACAAGACCTATGCGGAAGTAGACAGGAGATGGGGACCTGGGAGCGAAGGCAGAATCAAGGTGATGTGAGAGGCACCTCAAAGTGGGTCCAGAAGGAGGGAAGGGGTTCCCAGGAGAAGAGGGCAGAGACAGAGCCTGCTAGGCAGCCTGGGCAGGGCAGCGTGGGCAGGCGGCTCCCATTGCTGCTCCCATGGGAAGTGTTAGCTTGCTCGGTGCCGTCTTGTCTCCCGCCACGGGACCAGCTTTCTCCAAACCCGTTTCATACCTGACGCTCAAAGCTAGACCTTCAAAACGGCCCCAGCACAGCTTTCCAGTCGAAACACCCCGAGTGAGTGTGCAGCCCCGATTGCATCCAGCCAGAAATGGAACAGGCTGTGCTGGTTTTAGAGCACGAATGTTTCCTGCCTCCATGGAAAGACCCAGATTTTTTTATTGCAAAGCTAGGGGCAATCTCACAAAGCCAAGCTTAGACCAGCCAGAGAAGAAAAGAGAGCAACACACTGTGCAAGGGTGGAGAACAGGAGCATGGGATTTGGGGTGTGTGGTTTTGGGTGTGCATGTAAATTGTTTGTGTGGGCAATTTGCTGTTTTTACAGTGAAAAATCCTGATCTTCCAAAACTGCCTGTGTGGAAAAAAAATGGAATGCAATTTTCACTACTCAGATTTATAATCTGCTTTCGAAAGTATGCCCACAGGAAGCAAAATTAGAATTTTCTTCTCAGGACAGTGCTAGCTCAGGAGTTTAAAATATATCTTGAGCTAACATTTTTGTGAGTCATCCTGCATCACCGAATAAAGATATACATGATGTGAGCACTGCGGATTTAGGAACGAGACAGGGGTTTTTGAGCCTTGCTCCATTATTGAGAATTTTCTGATTCTGCCACCAGTGGCTTATTAGGGTGAGTCTGTCCCTGGTACAGCTCCACAGGACATGACTGAGAGATGGCTTTGGTCCTATAAACATGCTGGTAAGATCTGAGCATCCAAAATACATGACTATGGATTTTTGAGGTGCTTTCATAGGTATCATTACACAGAATGGATAGTTAGGTACCAGCTCTCAGTCTTATATCTTCAAAGGGAAAAATTAACTCCACTTCCCATGCGTGAAATTATTCTGTTTAACAGGAGGTATATCAAAACACTACAACAGGGTGTAAAATGTGTTTGGTTTGTAATTACACCAGCTGCGTTGGGAGAATAAAGCAGGGGTTAAACAAGGCCACATGTTTAATCAGGCTATGAATACAAGGAAAGCTGATCTTTTTTCATGATATCAGTACAATGCAGTCATCCTGTGTGGGTTTTGCATACCATCCTGTCCACAGCCAGAGAAGTGACTTCTATTTCAGTAAGAATTAAAGCAAAAGCAAAGGAAGAAGAAAGGGGTGAGGGAGTTGATCTGGAGGAGATGATGATAAATCCCACTGCATCTTGTAAAACCCTCCTGCTCTTTCCTCCACAGCGGCATTATTTTCCCATCATAACCACTTCCTTAATAAACAATTAAGCTTTGTGTTTGGAATCTAAACATATTTGGGGGGCGGGGTAAGGGAGGGAGGGACTGGGTGGCTCAGGGTTTGGCAGTAATACAGTCAAGAGTCTACAGTGGTTTGAATTTGATCCAGGTTGCGTTGCCCTCAATTTATTAGCCATCCTGGTGCAGGGGAATCACTGTGTCCCCTCCATACTCTTTTGGTGGGTCTACCCTGTAGTAACATCAAGCGTGACTAAATAGTGTGCATTTCTTTTCTCACAAATATTTGACTGATTTATTTTGAGAAGCGAATTCTTGCTGATGCTGTTTATGCCCCTCTGTAACGGAAACTCAGCTCGATAGCCAAGTGAAAGCTGAATAAATGAATACAGGTATTCAGTCCTGGCGTTTTGATTACAAAAGCGATAGGGACAGAAAAGCAACGAGCCGGGTGGCTGCATCTGCACATAGAGCCCATATTTCTGCTGACAGCTGTGGGGATGCAGCACGGTCAGTCTGGCCTCACTGCACGGGTGGACTGACGTGTTCCCACCAGCAAAGCAGCCCCAAAATCAGGTGGTTTTACACGGATGCCGAGCTCTGCCGCGGAGAGGTCTTGCCTTCTCCCATCGGCTAAGGGACAGGTAGCATCGCTCTGGTCTTCGGGCTGAGCCCTGGGGTGGTCGTGGTCCACCTTTCCCTTGCTTTTGGTAGCCTCCAGCCCCAACCTGCACCTTTTTCTAACCTCCCTCATGCCGCTCGGCCTGTGCAGCCTCAACGTGAATAGCTTGTGGACGTTCACTCCTCAAAAAAAAAAAAAAAAAAAAAAAAATTAAAAAAAAAAAAAAATAAAAAGAAACGTACAACCTGTAAAATGGCTTGCTCTGAATAATTCACTTGACTTCAAGATAAAGCCCGGCCTCCTGTCCTCTGCTCCCTGACCAGAGGCTGTGGGGACCGCTACGGTGCTCCTGTCCACGCTGGTAATTGTCCGTGGCCTGAGATACTCCCTTGTTTTTCAGTGCCATCAATCTGGCAGCTTCCCATTGCATGTAATTATTATTAATATATTCTTGGGTTTTTTTCCCCAAATGCTTGGAAAATGATGAGATAGTTTGCTAACAAACAGTTTTCATGAAAGAAACAGCTGGGTTGTTCTACTTCTAGCTCTTTACAAAGGCTTTCTGCATGTCTGTCGAGCCGGGGTGTAGCATGATGAGCTGTTTCTGTCGAGAAACCAGAGTTTACAGAATAAACAGAGTTGAGGTAAACCCTGATTATGGGGAAAGTCTGCGCGTTAGGCTCCCTCGCAGCCTTAACTCACACGACTGGGCTGTATTTTTGGAAACACTTCCAAGGTTTTCCCTTTGTGAATTGGTGCAAATGGCTGCTTGGAGCCAGGCGCGCCTAAATTCTCACCGACTTTTCCTTAATCTCTTTGACTCGAGCAGGGCCTCAGACAGGCCTGAGGAGATCAAGGGGGTCCCTGGGGAGCGCTCGGCCGGCGGGGTACCGTCCAGCAGAACCAGCTCGCTGCTTCCAGCTCCCAGCCACGCACATAATTGTATACTTTCCTAAACGGGAGAAGAAACAAAGCGATGTATGTCAATAAGCTAAAGGGAATTATCTCACGTACAAGGAACAGCAAGTTCTGTGTTTTCCCTTGTTTGCTCTGGGATTTTTGCTATTTGTACTAAATTCAGCGCGCCAGAGATTGAGCACAGCCTCCCCTCCCTGAGGGCCACGTTCAGACATGTCGGGTCCTCGGAGCGGGAGTAGCACGGCGAGGGGGATTTAATGAAAAATCAGCTGCAAGGGGAAGCGGCGGAGCTCGAGCAGCTCTTTTTCTTGGACTTCGCCCCCCTGTACAACCTAACGGCAGCCTAAGCGCCCTTGCCGCTGCCAGATCTTCTCACCGGGGCGTTGTGACGTGGGGTGGAGACGGTCCCCGTGGCCTCCGGCTCCTCCAGCTCCTCTCCAGGCCCTGCCTGAGCCCCGACATGACGAAAGCCCGCAGACCCCGAAAGCTTTTCGTCACACGGCTATTGACTTTCGCAGAGTTACTAACGTCGGTGTAGGTGGGATGAGGCATGTGCTGATGAGCCTCACCAGCCCAGAAAAGATCATGCAATCCATATGCTGATGTAAGAGCCCGACTGTCCGCTCTGCCGTGTGGTGGGAGTTATACAAGTGTCCTCGGTGGGCGTGAAATGCTAGATCTTTATTTGGACAGCCAAAAAGCCCGAGGTTTGGTGTCGACTTTACTTCAGTCCTTGCTTTAGCAAAATCTCTTCCCTCTTCGTTGTGGGATTACCTGTAACAGGGCCGGGGCGAGATCTCTAGGTTGTGCGGCTTTAGTTGCTGCTCTTTCCAGCACAGTGGGATTTTACAGTTTTGAAGCTAGGAGGTGAGTGGCTTTCTAACTAAATACTCCAAGATTTATGTTTGTTTTATTTTGCTAAGAAGAAGGTTCAAAGATAGAAGGCTGATTAAGAATGATGATGTGCTCCCACTCTGTTTCTGACTGTCCTTTAGCCAGACCTTCAAAGAGAATTTTATTTGTTTGTGTTATGAACCGAATTTCTTGAGATCTGTGCTTACAAGAAGCCATGATATTACCTGGGAATTATTAATTGGGAGATGCTTAGTACCTTCTGCTGCTCAAAAACAACTAGAACATGTTGTTTGTGAAATGTGAAAGAAAAATGAAAACAATTTCCTATTTGCTCTCTTTGAAGTTAAGGGGGAAAAAACCCTCAGAGTATAGCTGAATTACCACATAAAGCAACATAATTTTTTTTTTTTATTATGTAAAGATCAAAGTAGAGGGAGGAAAGTATTGCAAGGAGTTTACTTTGATGAGTTTGGTTAAAAATCAAAACTTGGTTTGATGGGGGAGATACAGACACAAAGCACTATGTGCCACAGATTTGCTGAATATGTTAAAAAAGTGCTGAGCAGTATTAAATTAATGCAAAACTGAAGATTACACAAGGGTAAACACTGCAGCTAATGTTTGACTAGAGCTGAACTGAGGGCTGAGTGCCTCCACTTAATTTGCAGACCATGCCCATGGCAACCCCCAGGAGGCTGGGAGTGGAGGAGACAGACATTTTATAGTGAGGAGCCACATTATTATTTTTAAATTTAGAAAAAAAAAAAAATCTGGCTAAAGTTACTGCTTCTAAGCGTTGGGGAGAGGCAACCAAGAGAAAGCAAGAAAGAAGGATCAGTGAGTGGCTTTTGGATCTGAAAAAGAAAGATCTGCTAAGCTAATACCCAGTAGGTGCGAATGTCTCTAGTAAATACTAGATCATAAATAGAACTGAGAAAATCAGCGTCGTTCAGAAGGCATGCTGCAGATAGCTATTCAGCCTGAAAGGGACTTGCAGACGCTGCTCAAGCATATGCATGGAAAACGAGCTTTCCATGAGAGCTCATTTACATACCATCCAGCAACGAAACGGTTGCGGTGAGTGAACACGGTGGCATAGGGAAAGCAGTGAAATACAAAGTGGCTTCCAAGTTCAAACGAATATTTGAAAGCTATTTCTAACACTCCACCCAGCTCGGATCATGACACATTTTCCTTCCCTAGCAAGATGGGCCATCCCCATCACACTGCCTGGCGGCCTGATCCTGCCTTCTGGAACGGAGAGCACAAAAGACTGCTCTTGCTTTGCAATTAAGAGTTTTGTGCGAGATCTTCCACTTATGAAGAGCGCGTCTGAGCCCCTGACAATCTGTTGCAATTCCTACTTGCGTGAGTGGTTTGAGAAGTGAAAGGAAAGAGAGGAGGGCAGCACCGGGCTGGGACTGCAGCTGGTTTAAACTTATTCCTCAGATAACTTTTGTTTGGTCATTGAAGCCCTAAGTGCCTTTTAAGCATGATATGCTATGTCTTCAGTAGCACAGTAGTGGATATCTTTAGATTGGGTTTTCATCATATACTTTAATTTTCTAGGCTGGGGGATGACCATAATTGCTGAACAATTCAATGTAATGGAATGGGCTAATTCAGCGTTTTTTACTGCATTTTCCACATAATATCTAAAATCTTTTTTTCCACCGTAACCCATGTTTATGAAATCAAGTACTTAACCCACACATTTCCTGGGCTTGAATCATTTCCTTAATAAGGCATAAAATTTTGCAAAATCACTCCCCTTACATTAACACATCATTATAAGGAGATATCAGTGTTTAGCACGTCAGAGGCACACACTAGTCTGTGCAATGTACAGCTACACCACACAGCCTCAGAACCATGTACTGTGGCTTTCGAATAATAATTCTATAAAAGCAAGAGCTTTTCATTCCTTTTTTTCTTTCCTTATTTTTTTAATTCAGTGTTTTCTTCCTAGCTGTTAGAGGGTGTTCTCTTGCACAGGATGAAGTATGTCAAACATGCTAGCTTTACTTTTAGTTTTGGCTTTGAGTCTGATAAGTAAAAACAAAGCAGCAAGCAATGGCTATGATTTGAAACTGCTATAACCGCAGTTCATAAAATAATATTAAAAGATGACAAAAGCCATAAAAATCTCTGCATTCCCTTTTGTTGCTCTGTTCTGTCAGACAGGAATCTCCTTTTCCAGCAAGACACTGTAAAGGCTGATATACTACTTCAAAAATAAAAAAATATGTATACAAACCAGAATTTCTCCTGTCATGGGGCTGTGAACTCATTGTACTGTTGCAAGACTCTTGAAAGTCCAGCTCCCAGTGAACTGGGCACACAGGTAGAGTAATTCCTGGTAGCAATTCCTCTGACATCAGAAGCTTTGCTTGCTTGCATGTGCTCAGGACCTGGTCTTCACGCAGAGTTGTCATTGCTGTGTGAACTTTGGTTTGGAACAAGACTTCTTACCTTTTGCTGCAACAGCCTTTTGCATAGACGGGGTCACCGAGCTAAAATCTCTATACCTTCTTAGGGGTCGAACGACTCTCTGTGTCCATTGAAGGGGTGGAGTGGTCAAGCCTCTGCAGAGCCAGCTCCAGGGACGTGAGCCCGAGCCTTGCTCTGCCCTCGTGCGCTTCTGAGCTCTGTTAACTCCAACCACTGCACACACAAGGTGCTTCCTAGGGCAAGCTCTCACAACTCTTGAAAAGGACTGGTTGAGCAAGTAGAATCTTGCTTCATTTCTGATTGGGGACAGAGCTCAGATCTGCCTGCGTTTCAAGGCACTTGGGCCGTTTATCCCAGGATATAGCCCAACTCTTGCTCACAAGAAGGCCACTCAGCAGATTTGTTCCTGGCTAAACCATAGCAGGCTCAGGTTTACATCAATAAAAATCTGTACGGTGTCACCATTTCATAAGCTAACACAAATCGGACTCTTTGCTGGTGCCCCTGAACCTTCTCCTGTTTTGTGAGCACGCAGTCTGGGTTTTGACCTTTCAAGACGCATCATGATGAGCACACCAGAAGATAACAGGTTTAATGAAGACCTGAGTGATACAGGGTTAATGAAAAGCAAAGACATGAGGGCTAGCCACAACCAGAATTAGCGCTGGTAGCCTACTGGGTCAGTTCTTTATAGTGTGTTCAAGGTTAGCATGAGTGGCTAGCAGCATATTACTACAGTGAGGCTATTTGTGTGGGACTGGGCTTAGTTCTCTTGGAAATGTGAAATCGTAATTATTGGGTTCCTTTCAGTTTGAAGCAATCCAGAAACGATACATCTTCTGCCTGTGTGGGAGGAGAATTTCCTTCTTTTCTTTCTCTCTTGCTCTCTCTCTCACATGTCCTTTTGTACTTCTTGATCCTAATGTGTGACAGTAAATAGTATTTTGAGAATTATTCATACTGAATAAATTTGTTGATACATTTCACCCTGGAAACTCTTCAAACACATTGTAATTTCTCTCGAAAGCGTTTGAAAAATGCCATTAAATCTAAGCCACGTGGTATGGTTTCCCTTCCCTAGTTGGATGACTGGCTCTGTGGTGACGGCTCTGATGGGAGGGCTCAAATGGGTCAGGAATGTGGAGCATGTCCGGGTCTTGTGAATTTTTCATGAGTCACGGGATTTCCACCAGGTCAGAGCCTATTCCATTGGTTAAAAAAAGAAAAGAAACTTCGTCTCTGTCATGAACTTCAGTCCAGACCAGGAAAAATCCCACTCCCCCTCACTCTGGCTGCTCATTTTCTTTTCCTGTGTTCTGGGGGAAGAGCAGCCCATGAGAGCCCAAGTTTATCCAAATTTCACAATTAGTTGTGTTAGGGACATGTAGTTCCTACAGATTTTCTGCAGGCCTGGTAGAGTAGAGAAGACCAACCAGAGGATTTGGGGAGAGGAGAGCAGTCTGAGAAGGAATCCAGCTCCCTGATGAACACCAGTAAGCCCACTGGGAGAGGAGGTGTCACGCATGCTCTGACTAAGTGAAAATTTTCAAAGCTCAAGCTTTATTCCTGGCCAAACAATCCAGCACTGGACAACGAGGAACTGTGGGAGTTGTAAGTGAAAAGTGGCTTAAGCTGTGAGTGCTAACAGGCAGCAGATAATTGGGTGTATGTATGTGTGTGGCTGAATGCCCCAAAATGAGCTTTGGAACACTCAAACAAAAGCCTGCTACTGGTACAGGCTGGCTGTCAGTTCTGGGGCTAAACAAAAGTAGCATGTCCTGAATTCTGCAGTTAATAAAGAGATGTGGGGCAGAGACGCCTGTTAGGAGACTGATCACATATTGTGCTTTTGCACATGAACTATTTAGTTGGTGAAATCTGGGGCTTGGTGTCCTGGAAAGCAGAGTTGCCCAAAAAGAAGGGCTCCTGTAAAGAAGAATTGATAATGGAAAAGAAAAAAGGAGTAAAGAAGAGGAAGGTGATGATCCTGGCAGGAGGAAACCCCCAGTAGTGGGGAAAGTTCCTGGAGATCAGGGAGATGGGGTTCATTGCCACAAGTCCTCAGTCACAGGATCGTGGCCAGCCCAGGTGAGAGCAGCAGGAAGGTTGTGGGTCAGAAATCCTATGTACGGTCCCAACACGTCTGTTATTTTTAACTTGCTTTCCTTGGCTAGCAGGGGTGTGCAGAGTTTGGTGACTGTGCTCTCCCTTCTACCCCATCCACCTCCTTCTATCCCTGGGGTTACCCTGACAAGGGCAATTTATGCTGGCAAACTGATTTGCAATATAGCGATGCAGCAGTATAGTCTCCGCGACATAGTCATTAATCCAGGCTGGCACTTTTTAGGCAATGTATAAACATGCAGCACGCATGTCCCTGCTTGGAGGACTCTTGCTGAGGAAAGCAGACAAATGACAGAAAAGCACAGAAAGGAGAAACGACGGTCTCCAGGTTCATCAAAGGTCAGCAGCACAACAGGTCTAATTCCTCCTGACACTGACCTACTGCCTCCTCGCATTTTTGTCTGGGTAAACAACTATCCAACAACAAATGCCTTGTGGCCCTCACGCACCTTTAGCATCAAAGGTCTGACTGAAAGCACTACTAGTTTGATATGGTTCTCTGGACCTCACCCAGGGCCCTAGTTCCAGATAATTTTTCTATCATGTTCAACCACACATGGTTACACTTGGGTGGAGAAATGTTCTAAAAAGGTCATTTGTAATTTGGAGGTAATTGTTTTGAATGAAAAGACTTGTAAAATGTGCTGAATGATCTGGGGAGTGAAAAAATCCCAGTGAAGGCCTGGAAAACTAGGGAAAATATTGGTGTGACTGAACTGTAAAGGGACAAAAAATGACAGTAAGTAAGCTAATAGCAACACACACTTTATGTGTTTCTTTCTTTACCTTGTGTCTTTCTTCCCTTCCCTTCCCTTCCCTTCCCTTCCCTTCCCTTCCCTTCCCTTCCCTTCCCTTCCCTTCCCTTCCCTTCCC
>JAVJGG010000008.1:31944997-32019105 GCA_035590195.1 Aviceda cuculoides
TCTTTGAAAATGCAATATCCTCCCCGGCCCCCCCCCCCCCTCCTCCTTTCTTTCCTATGCGGAATTAAAGAGCAGATCTTGGATGGAAATGCACTATTTATAAAAATGAGCTTACCTCATCTGCGTAAGGAAGGAAACACTGTCAACCTTGATTAGAAAGCAATAATTCTTAAAAGGAGTCAAGTAAGGTTTAATGTTATTGTTTTCTTGAGGCCTGAAATTATAGAAGTTTTCAGAAATTTTAAATAAAAAATGAAAAATTGTACGAGACTCAGGAAGTTCTTGTATCTGAGCACTACTGCCAGGGTTGTTTAAAAAAAAAAAAAAGTCCAAAATAGCTCATCCTGTTTTAGGGTTGGAAGCCTTACAAAATACTTAAGAGGAACCATTATCAAACTACGCTCCATTCTGAGTTCTACTACAACTGTGGCCAACTACAACTCCACAACAGTAGAATTACACTGAAGTATCGTAGTGCTGAATCAGGCCCTAAGTGTCATTCCTTTATCTGGTTATTTCATTCACCTTTTAAGCTCATGCTCCTTGGCACAACAGTGGGATATGGCCCACACAAAATTGGTTTTAAAATGATTTAGGTAAACTGGCGCAAGATGTGGTCACTCAGACCGATTTAAATCTGCTCTGTATCAATTTAGTTTAAGTCATTTCCTGATCAGATTAGGCTAAATCAATACAAACCAACTTTAAATAGATTCCAGTGTTTGCACTGGCTTAACTAATTTGATTTTAAAACACACCTTTAATTAAACCACTGCAATTCTGAGTGTGGAAAAGGCTTTGCAAGGCAGAACTGCTTGTCCGTGCTAATTGGCTAATATTTTACTACCCTGTTGTGCTAACTGGGACCTGTAAAATACAGTGAAAAAGCAATGCTATGCCTAAGAAGCATGACAGTAGGTGAGACTTCAAAAAAAATGCTGCGCCTTCGCCGTGGCTTGGGGCGGTCCGGGGTGTGGGAAGACAGTTGTGGCCTGTCAAAAGACAATTAACGTATTTACAAGGAAGACGTGTTTCATTTATGAAACAGGCCACTCTCTGGAGAACCGATAGCACTTGGAGAAAGCAGTTGCACCTGCAGCTTGGGGGTTGTTTCAGTCCTCTCTTTATTTTGTTTCCATCCTGTTGACTTGGCTGTTCTGAACATTTCTCACAATTTTGTTAGCAAGAGAGAATTTTTTTCCTGGAAAGGCTGACCATTTTTTGCAACGTGAAGAAACATTAGAGGAAAGCTTTACTCAGAGAGAACACATGAAACTTGCAGTTTATCCCAGGGTTAGAATTGTGATCATTCTTAGGGTTGTTGGGGTGGGGTTTTTTGCTGTCTCCACAAGCGTTGTTGTGTATACTCTGCTAGTCACATAAATTCTGTGCTTGACTCAAACTCAGAAATTTGCAGAGTATTTTTGGTTAGCAGCCCAAAAGTATTGGAAACATACATAATCTCCTCTAAATAATTTGTGCTCCAAATAACAAACTAGCTGGGAAGCCTATGCGTTGTTATTGCCATTTTGCTAGCAGGGAACTGAAATACAGGGAAAAACCCCCTAAGATCCAGCCCACCTCTCCTATGCATCTTGCACGTCACCAAGTAGCCACGCACATCTGCCTGCAACATCTGCCTGGGCTGCCGGGAGAGATGGGGGGGGACGACCAAGGAGGACAGAGAGGGATCCACTCGGGATCACTTTGGCTCCTCCATCATTCTGCTGATTCAGCAGGGACACTGAGCTCCTCCCGTGCTGATCACATCTTCTTAAGCAAGGTGTCTTCTTCCTCCTCTAAGGATTGAGAGAGCCAGCAGGAAACTTTATGTGCCTCCACATGCTAAGGATGCAGATTGTCCAGTTTTGGTTTGTTGTCTTTTATGTCATGTTTGATTAGGTCAAAGCAAAATGGATGTTATGAGACTAAACAGCTGTTAAGAAAAAAAAAAATCCATCTTCTCTACAGTATGATATTTAAAAGGTTTTGTATCTGTGTCTTAGAAGTCTGCAAAAAAAAAAAAAAACCAAAAAAAAGCCAGGCAGGCTGGCAGCAGTGTGCAAATTTAAGGACGGTGCCAACCGTTGCAGCAGGAAAGGACCTGTTCCCTGTGTTACCCCGCAATGTCCCAGTGCTGTATAAATGGGAGGACAAGACCACCCGCTTCAGAAAAGGAGAGGAGGGCAATCAGAGCTGTTACCCCTGTGCTCTCTCCATCTTCTCAGGAAAGCTGGAGCAGAAAAGATGCTGCCTGAAACACATCCTTGGGAGTAAAGTGGACAGGCTGTGTAGGAACCTCGCACACACCGTGTGGAGGTGAAGCAGCTATGGAGGGCCTTGACTGACAAGTGTCACCTAAAATGGCGTAGGCATAGCCTACGTGGTCTCCTCCACGTGTCTCCCAGCTCGGAAGAGTGAGGACAGGACAGCAGATGCAGTTCTCCATCCCAGAACAGGCTGATGAGCTCAGACCAAGCTTGGTGCTCCTTGGGCTGGTTGACTAGTAGCCAACTTGGGTATTGCTGCGTGGTGCAGATACACAGCTCGCCCTCTGCCTGAGAAAAGCCAATAGCCCCGCATTGTTTCACTTGTTGCTTGGTTTCACTGTGGAAAACGCACCCAGAAGTGTCTTCATCTACACACAACGCAGATGCAAAGGAGTCTTTCTTCTAGATTTGATGCGAGGCAGTTTGCTGTCCTTAGGCCAATGTCACCCAGGCAGCGCTGCCTGGTAGCCTGCAGCCGTCCTCCCGTTTTAATTACTGACACGAGCCCACGGACCCCGAACCCCACAGCGCAGTGCCCTATCGTGACTGAGGGGTGTTTCCTCTCATCGAGATGAAACAGAGCACATTGGAACCTGAAACCTGGAGGGCTCCAGATGGGTAATGTAGACGTGCTACTTAATTAATTCAAATTGGCTGGGACCCTGACAAGCCGCCAGTGTGCCTAACAGACAGAGGTTGAACATGCCCTTGCTTAGGATACTTTTGTAGGGCATATAAGAAGTTAAGAGTGTGCAGCCAGGCACATTATAACAACTTGCATCCCACCTTGTAATTTCTGGTTTTAAAACCTATCTGGATGAGTCAGAAGCGGCACGCAGAGAATTCAGCTGCTAACGCAAAGAAAGCACACATCCAGGACCTCTTCTTTTACTGTGGGATTAAGCCTGCAATCGCCCATATTGGACTGTTATTCTTTGTGTCGTGATGGTGCAAAGATTTCCAAATAATAGCTGGGTCTGAATACTGTAAGCACATTAGGGACCTGGTGAGACCTGAGCCCTGAAGCTGAACAGCTCGACTGGTAAAGTGTAGAAGGACGGGATGAGAAACAGAGGCACGGAGAGGTGGAGTGAATTCTGCAAGATCATGCAGCAAGCCAGTAGCAGAGACAACATTAGATGAAAATTAAGTCTGGTGTAAGAGGCTATTCATTCACCATTTGAGAAACAGATTTGAAACACCCTTTGATGGGGCTCAGACCTGCTTACGTACACGTGTAATGGAGGCAGGCTAGAATTTCGATCTTCAGCCAGAAATACCTCAGCAAAGCAGCCACGCTGAGACTCCCACTCTTCGTGTCACAGGGCTTATGATACCATCCCTATTAAAAATTGCGCAGAAGACTGAAAGTCGGACCAAAGTTTGTCCCTGTTAGTGATGCAGAAAAGGTCTGGGCAGAGCAGATGTGGAAGCAGAATCGCAGTCTGAGGGACCAGTCTGAGGACAGGTAAACATAGCTGAATGTGGAGGCCAGCGCACGCACCTCTTGCTTTGCTAATTGTATGTGATCTCCAAGGGAAAGATCATCATTCCTCAAAGGCCTTGATCCCAGCCACCACTGGAGCCTGTGTGGAGGCTCCTACAGATGTCAGTGGAGCTGGATCAGGCCTTTAGATGGTATTTGGTGATATTCTGGTGAATAAAAAAATTCTGTGTCCAGTGCCCATAGAAAGCTGCAAGGATAATAGTGCAGTGCTTAACAGGACCGTGAGTTCACACTCACAGAGACACTCAGCTCCGCAGCAGCAACACACCCACATTATTCTTGCAAACTTCTGAACAGAAACTTTCCAAAAACAATACCACAAAATATATATCTGTCCTTCTCTTTGCGATAGGCAGTGGCGTAGTTAAGGGTAGACTTGGTTAGACAGAGTATAATCACTTTTTATTTTTGGAGGCAAAAGTTTGCCTGCTTTTTGGCAGCTGTAAGTGTGGGTATGCCAGGAAAAAAAACCCAACAGCCTTATTTACCTTACATAGCTTCCGACCCTTTCACTTACTGAAACTGCCCCGGAGAAGATATCCTTTATGTACCTCACAGTGCTGTGATAGAAGTCTTGATAATATCCCAACCGCTCCATAAATGAAACATTGCCTTCGTATAATTGTTTGGGACCCTAATTAAACAAAACAAAAGAAAACCAGAACTTTGCCTACAGACTCCTTTTCTCCCCTTGCAGGGCCTATTCTTGCCAGTACCGAGGGCGGCTGGCTCTCTCGGCCGGCTCCTGTCTCACTCGTCCCCCACTGAAAAGCATGAAACGTCGTTGCTCTTCACAAGAGTTCGTCTTCATGGCTCGGGTTTCCAGAATTTGCAGCCGCATTGACGTAGATGTACAAGTGACAAAAGCACTGCGGTAAGTCTTATCTGGCAGCTGGCTTGCTGAAAAGGACCAAAATGGAACAGCCAATTTGCTGTATCTGCATCAGATGACTACCCAACAGTCAAGGTTTTCAAAAAGAGCTGCCCCAAGTAAGAGATTTTCAGCACAGGCAGAGGTACAGGAGAAGTGTTCTTTTTCCTAAAGAAGCAGCTAAAAGTAGAGTTAGGAGAGTAGTGAGCAATAGCAATTTATAGACAAATCTCCTGAAGTATGTAATTGTCAGTTCCTGGGCCTTACATGACCAATTTATGGAGATAGTCAAGAGATTAAGATGATAATTTATTTATATTTCACTTGAGACTGCATTAAAATAGTAAGGCCTGATCTTACATCTGATGCATAAATGGGCAACTTTCCACTGCCATTCATAGGTTTTGGATCAAGCCACCAACCATCATTCGGCCTGTTTTACTCAAAAGACAGAAAATGTCAGAGTCAGTAAGATTTTGTTTTGCTTTGTCCTGTTGTGCATAGCCAGTAGGGTTGCAAATGTAAGGGCAGAAAATATTTTTCCAATAAATAACTCTTTTTCAGTAATTTTTTATAAAATATATTTCTAAGATAACTTGTTTTCACTGAAATTTGAATCACCTTTATGAGACAACATGCTACTATTGAGAAGTGCCTTACTTCTATGTTCCCTGACTTTGCATGTTTTAGTTAACGTTAATGTTTCAGGAATATGGATTCTTCTCCCCAGAAGTCTCCAATGTTTTTTAAGCAAAAGAAGGGCACAGGAAATAGCTAGATGTGTTGTTTGGAGGTTTACTTTTGCAAAGTTGGACAGTTTTTGCAATGTTTGGCAGGAGAGCTTCAAAGTTCATCAAGGAGCCTGTGTCAAGAATCTAAGGACCCATGGCATCGCAACTATGTCAAGAATCTGAGGACTTGTCACCTTGGGACCCATCCCTCTGGGTGAAGAAAACTGGAAGAGACAAAGGTCCAACACCCTATTTGAATCATTCTCATAATTTCTCAAAGTTCAGCAATGTTCTGATCAAAGACTGACTTTATTTCCTAATAGATAAAGGAGGCCAGGTTCAAAACTTGCTTGTCAAGCCAGGTCCAAACTTCTCCAAAGTTTATTTTGGGGCTGAATAGTTCTGCTCCTTAAATATCTGGGAAGAGGCTCAGTGGAGAATTCAAACTGCAGGAGTTATATGATGATGCAATGTGTTTATCTTTTGCTATTTCTCCATGTTTATTTAAAAAGCACCCATCAGGATGACTCCACACACTTGGGTAATTACTTTAAATGCACACGCAGCTATGGATAAAAATCCAAGATATCTTAATTTGCTCTACTGCAACAGTTCCTGTGCCAAAGCAAGAGGCTCCCTCAACTTGCCATCTTGATTCGCTCAACCTGTCTTCTCCAATAAAAACTAAGAAAATAGATGCGTCTTGCCAGGATGCCCCCAAGTCAGTGAATTCGAGGTTTTTCATACAAAGAGGGTGGAGCCTGCTACAGGACGGAGAACCCTGCAGGGCAAAATACCTGCTATCAGTGCCTCCTTCCTAAGCCAAGGATCTCTTTGCCCAGGATTGCACCCGTGGCAGTATCATGTGTGGGAGGAAGATCTCTTGCACAGCCACGAGCCAAGCACACTGGCTAAACCCATCTAGTCCTCTCTGACACTTTATATTCTGACTTGTGTTCCAGTGGTTGTAAAACGCTAGCCTTCTGGAGCTCTTCCACACTGGAAAATTGCATCATGATAAAACACAACCCCGAGGAATCTTGGTAACTAAGACAATGCTAAACATGCTGCTAAACACTGAACACAGACAGGGACTGTTGTGTTTAACATCGCATCAGCTGGTTGTGGTTAAGCCCATGGGCTGACCAGCCGCCACAACGCTAAACACGATGGTGTCTGCTTGCGCTGAATATTTAACAGTGTGCTAGCAGCCCTAACTCCCAGGGGTCTTTTTTTCTTGCATGATCTGGTTTTTCAGCATAGGCAAACATTATACCGATACAGGTGATTGTTGCGAAGTTCCAGATTAACCAGATTGGAACGGTTTACATGGTACTCTGATTTACGTCAAGGACTTCGCTCTCGCAGTTGAGCTCCTGACTACAGCGATCGCAAACGCCGTGTTAGTTCATGCCTTGCCTTTGTTCCTGCACAAAGGGTTTCTGACCCCAGCACAGCTGGATTGTTATTGCAGTGGACTGGTGGTGAAAACAGCAGACACATGGCACCCTGACAAACCTTGGTTTTTACAGAGGTCTTATCCTAGCACAGGAGAAAGGGAAGACAAATGCTTGAATGATGTTCGTGTACCAGTAAGATGGTGAGGAAAGAAATGACAAGCATCTGCTTTCCTTCACGTGATCGGGCATGATGTATTGGAAGTACTCTCAGCTCTGTGAAGTAAAAGGATAACGCAAAGTTAACTCTAATAATGGATCAGTTCCAGAACTATTTCAGCCCCAAGAAATATGTGACATTTGGATGTCTTTTTTTATTTATTACCAGATATCAGACTCCTGCAGAAACAATAGATCAGTATGTGAACGATCTAAAAGTTAAGGCCAAGTTTGTGAGTTTGTGCAGCTTGATGCATTACAAACTGCCCACAAGACTATTGGGATGACCAGATATTTGGCTTCTGAAAGGGAAAATAAAAGCATACAACAAGTGAAATCAGTGCTTTCCCTGAAAATGAGGAAAAAAACCCCAACAAATGACACACATGGCTTAAAGGTAGGGAATGGAAACCTAGGTAAATATTATTAAGATAGCATATGGTCTGAGAGATGGTCAGCTCTTATTGTAGCTTTTCCATAGGCAAAAGGGCTGTTTAAGGTCTTTCTCCTCACTTTAGCTACTGATTTCCCAGTCATTGAAATCATAGCTTCAGCCGCACTACTTAAAATTTCAAAGTTGTTGGAACTTAATGTTTTGAGACTTCTTTACACCTGCCAAATTTTACTGAAATTAATCAGTGGCTTCTGTTATGAGGCAGAAATGACGAAAACAGTGAAGAGAATGTTAACTTTGTCTTCCCTGACAAACTGAGTTACAATGAATGTGCTACATTCTAGTTAATGACAAATTTTTCTTTTTTATAGCTTTTGACAATTTTTTCCATTTTTTCTATAATTCTTATAAGAGGGGAAAAGCAGCCAGTAAAGGAGCTGGTATTAGTAGTGTGAGTCCAAACAGAACAGAGAAATTTAGAAGATAAAAAGGATTAGTTTGAGGCTATGAAAAGAGCACTCAAAAGAGAGAATGGGCATACCCGAGCTTTTCATGCAAGCACGGGGGCTCCTCAAGGAGAAAAGGGAGTATGCACAGGCTGGGGAAGAGGAGGGTGAGCTCTGCTACTAAGTAGGCTGAAGAGGGATGAGGTGGGAGTACAGAGGAGTGTAACTAAACTAAACCCTATGTGGCATCCTTCTCCTAACTCCCTTTTCACTTATAAAACCCTAAACCTGGACACAGGTCCTTCTAACTGAAATAACATTCCTGCTGGGGGTCTGGTTTTGTACATAACCATCACAGGTTAAACAATGGCTTGTATCAAGTGAACTTTCCTCCGACTTCATGGTGTTTCCAATGTTGTTGGTACATAGTTGGAAGAGCTCTTCTTCCTGGCGCTTCCTCAAAGGTTTGCCCCTCAGTGCAGACCCCGAGGAGCGTAGGCATCTTCCCCACATTGGGCTGGCAGCTGGGCTTTTGCCTCGGCTGCCATCCGACCTCAAATCCACTGCGTGGGAGGCAACTCACATCACATAGATAGAGGTGGAATCCGAACCTCTCAGAAGCCTGACCAGTGTGTGACAACACAGCTATAGAGTAGTTTCAGATGAAGTGGGTATGAAACTGAAGATAGGGCTATTGGCTATGGGGAGGATGAAGAAGGTCCAGACTGTAGAAATTCTGCACAGAGGAAAGGCCAGGAGAATGAAGAGGGCATAGGGAGGCAAACAGGTCTGTCCTTGCCAGCTGGGATGAGGGAGCGGCAAGATGTCAGCGAGGCAATATCAGAGATGTGAAGCTGAGCCAAGGGGAATTGGTTTGGGGAAGAGAAGATTTAGGAGTCATTAGCATAAAGATGATAAAAGAGGTGTTGGAAGACAATGGCATGTCCCACGAGGAAAGGTCAGGTTGCATGCTACAGAAAAAGATCTGAATATTCTGACTTTGGGATGATTTAGCTATTAATGAGTGTGTGGAGCACTGGTAAACTCTGAAGGTGGGATATAATGAACAAAAGGGATATTTCATGCTCAGTGCATACCCACAGCTTTCACTATGCCGAAGAAACACTGTAGGTACTAGTGAGGTTGCAGAAATCCTCTCCTTCATGTCCTTAGCAACTTGCAGATCTATTGCCCAGGCCCAAGGACTCTCCTCACTGAAAGAGAAGAAAGACTGCTGATGGGTATTTGTTGTCAATGTCAATTTGCCTCATCCTGGTAAGGATTTCACTTCTAAACTTCATGGCCCAAAACCCCCTCAGTTGACCTAAATTCCATTGCCATGTCTAAATCAAGGGCTTCCTAGCTCTTGCTGGACCCCAAAAGTGCTTTGGTCAAAAGGTGCACAGGGATGAAACTGAAGCTTAAGTGAGATCAATTTGGGCCAAAGGGATCATGGTATGGTGCTGCCTGAATTTCCGCTTAACACCAGCCATCAATAGATCTAGTTCTGTATCCCTGGTCCCCAACACTCTGAAGGACAAGGAGGTAGATATTTCCCAAGAAGAAGTGGCAATATCAACCAGCCTGCTTTTCTGACCCCAGAGTATGTGGTAGGGTGAGATGGTTATTTATTATCTGTATTGGTGTAGTCCTTAGGCTGCTTTACACTCACAGTTGTATTCTGATTTTGGAAAGGGAAAAACTGTTGTGCATAAACAGGCTGTATCACCTGGGCTCTGCAAGAAACGCACCCTGAACACTCAGGATTTTCTGCTTGCAAAGGCATAGGATTGTGAAAACCCTTCTTTTCTAGCCCTAAAGTTACCCTGTCTAATGAGATAGCAGAGTAAGCAAGCAGAACTGTTGAAGGATTTACTTGCTGAACCAAAAAAGCCTGTAAGTAGTTAACCAGTGTTTAGCCTTGCTGAACTTTCATAAGACTGGCATTGATAACCGAGTGGGAACTGCACGGCACAGGCTCATGGAAAAAAAGAGCTGGACTTGTCCTTTCTCAACTATAACAAGCCTCTTAAGCCCCAAGTGGTGAAAGATGTCAAAGTCAAGATGCCAGTAAAAAGAGACAGCTGAAGGCAAAGCTATTGCCCACTTTTTTTTGACAGAAATGTAGTAAAACTACAAACGGAGCGGTCTGGTAGCATGTGCAGTAGGAGTTATGTTGTGTTCTCCCGAAACGTGAGTTTGGGGCACAAGACTGCAGAAGACAGAGAGAAGGTCACTGCCATGGGGGAAAGGTTTTCTGTTCAAGCATTTGGGTGACAATGTAAGCACATTGTGGGAGGCTACTGGAAAGTCAAACCAAGGGTATTCATGCTTTTATTTGTAAGTCTAAAACCAAGGCTTTTTTTTTTTTATATGCAGGCTCATTTTTAATTTGATCCCTGGTATTCAAAGACTCATAGGGCTTGGCCCTTGTTTGTTGGATGAAAACTGGGACTGGAGTAGGTTTTAAAAGAAATTTCATATGATGACTCTGCTGTAAAACTAAAGCAAACTATCACTCAAGACCAATTTTTCTTAGTTTTTTTCCCCACAATGGAATGGATTCAGGTAAATATATATCTAATTAGAGGACCAATACCCAAACATTTAGGCAGTTATCTTCCAGGGCTGTGAAACCCAGTTGGAAATACTCAGTTCCAAATTTATGACTAGTGAGAACCTAATTAGATTATTCCCCTCTCTTCAGGAGTGGATGAACATTCCCGGTTATCAAGATATACGTGGTCTGACTCACCAGAGCGGGATGGCCAAATTTCTGAGCTGCATACCAAAATACACAAACAGCTGAGAGCTATCAGTCGTCCCATCTGTCAGAGGGCTGCGGGGAGGGAAGACCCAGGAGCAGGAGCTTCCCAGAGGTCCCACCACCACGCTGCCCGCGGCCGAGCTTGCCGTGAGTGCCTGGGGTTACCAGTGGCGTTGGGAGAGCTGTCCTCCTTGCCAACCTTCTCTCTCAGTTGGAGAAGCAAATTCCCCAGCAGCCCCAGCCACTGGTCACTTGACGTAACCTCAGGGGAAGAGCTGCACTTAAACTCTTTGCAGTTGCGTATTGCTTAAAAGCAACAAGATGCCCCTTCATCCCCTAGTGTGAACTATCATTGATAGCTCAGGATCTTTAATATGACAGGTTATGGCACATGAGAGCTTTATGCAGCCACGGATTACCCAGCCCAAGAGTAAAGGCAAAAATACAGAATATATGTAGATTTGTCTCTAAGAACATAAATCCCGAGTATATTGGCAGGGGGAGAAGAAGCCAGTAGCAGTTCTGACTGTAGGGCAGCAGCCTCTCTGCTGATCGATGCCGACAGTACGGTGTGGTGCCAACTGGGCTGAACTGCTCCAAAATCTAGAAAGGCTGGTGTGGGACCTTGCTGGGCACCCCCACAACCACAGGGCTCGTCATGCAATCTGCATGACCACCTCGCTGCAACTAGGGACAGACCGCTCGGGATGCCTCGTGATTGCTGTTGGAGTCCTTGCTTGCTATTAAAAGGGCCAGATTTCTGTTTTGCTTTGCGACTATACAATGCAACCAGCAGTCTGAGAGGCTGTGTTCATGCCACAGAGGTGTACAGAGCCAGCCCTCCCCTTGACAAAGTGCAGCTTCTTGTGCTGGTGGTGGAGGTCACAAGCAGCAAAAATCTGCAGTGCTGCATCTAAACACTTCATTTCCAGACGTGCACACAAGGCAAGTTCCCACTGTTCATCTTGATAGGTGGTTTCTGTCTGAAATGCTACATTTGTGCGTGGATCTGTAATAAGGCAGAGTTGCTACGGCCTTTCTAACAGTTGCCAGGCCTGCTGAAGAACAGTGAGAAGATTACTTTTTCCTCTGAATTCAGTAGAGGTCTCCAAACAGTACTTGTGTGAGTATAAGGAGAGTCAAGCCCAGGAAGCCTGTAATTATCAGCTAAATAAATAATTTAATTAATACAAACTCTGGCTAGATCCCAGTCTGACTTGGCAGTTTTATTCTGTTTCGGGGAGGTATAAAACAGTGCCAAAGCCCCCAGATCTAGCCTTTAGGGATTCTTCTTTTGTAAGAAAGTCCAGGTGTCATGCAGAGGGGAAGACCTAGCCCTGCAGGTTAGCAAAATTCTTCAGAAACAAATATGAACTGACCCAACTGAAACTTTTTCCCCCCTTTAGTTTCTCAAAAGCTCGGCTCTGTTCCTCACCCCAATCTCCCATCATTTTTTTTTCATCTTTACATACCTCTAAATTTCCTGCCTTTTGGCTGGGACCAGGCGTCCAAGAGCCAAATACTGTTATAGCTGTTTTTGTGTTGGTTCCAGCCCAATTGGAAGCAGGAAATACTAAAATTCTCCTGGGTAATCCTCTTCTCTGGAGACTTCCAGTCCAATTTTGCAGATTCATGAGTGTTACGTGCTTTAGGCAAAGTTCAGAGAAAGCAACCAAAGCCAACTGCTACAGATACGTAGACGTGAGACACACAGGGAAGGCAGTGAGTTTCGTATGCCTGTAACATCCCTTGCCTTCTGGGCGCTTGCTTGCACCAAACTACTGCAGAGTCTGTTCAGAGCTGAGTCCTAAATCACACCGTTTCTGCACACCCCCAGAACTTGGCCTGGGCAACTGATTTTCCGAGGGTTGGGGTTCAGGCTGAAGCCGGCAGAAGAGCCGTCTCAGGACCTGAAAGCAGAGGCAAGGACAATGCAAGCAGACTGCACCATCCCCACTTCAGTTCTTGTCTTTGCTCCTGGAGCTTTTCCTCTTGCTGGTGATGCTGGTGATGCTGTGTTGCGTTATACCTCCCTGCCAGTAATGCTGTGTGACAGACTTGCCCAGCGTGGCGCAAGTGGCTGGAGACATCACTGTGGCATTACTGGGCACTGTGGTGGTGTTAAGGATTTGGGATTCGGTCGTCGTCTGAAGGGCCAGCTGGGCAGAAGCCTCCACTGCCCCGCTTCTTTTCTGGGGGCGGACAGCAAATTTAAACTGGTTTGTTCTGGGAAGAACACTCGGAGGTGATAGTCCTGCAAATGCAGTTCCTCTCCACGGTGAACTTGAGCTCAGCCCTGCTGATGGCAAGCGTGTTTAGAGCAGCTACCATGCAATGGCACTGCTGTGTAATGGAAATTTCTACTGGCAATGAAAAAATAAAACCCTTTTGAGAAAGGAGAAAAAAACAGACTGAGAATAATCTGGGGAGCTGCTGGAGGAATGGGAAGGGATGAGTGCTGAGTTCTCCTCATATCAATGCGATTTTTATCACTGGTGCACAAATAATCCCACATGATACCCCTGTCCTCACTGTGTGCTCAGCAAACAGCATGGACATACAAAGATTTATGGACATCAGCCGCTGTCAGAGAACCAGGGAGATTTGCTTCATGAGGCCTGTTTCTGGGGAAAAAACCTGAGCATGTGTTTCTTTGCTTGCTCTGGAGCCGATCAGAAGATACTTGTTTAATAAGACTATTATTTTGTATTGTTTGCATGACATTAGCACAACATTAGCGCCCATTGAAACTGGAGACCCATTTTAAGTGGCACTGTACCCAAGCACAGTAAGAGACTGCCGCTATGCTTATCAGCTGAACAGACAAGATGTGGTATGTCCCCTTTCCAAATGGGGAATTGATACACATAAACGATGAAGTAATCTGCCCCACAGATATTCAATATACAAACACAAGCATGACAGCCAGCTGCAATACTAAACCATGGTAAGAGGTTTAACAACACAGAAAACAATAGGCATTGTATACTGTAGGCTTATAAAATAGAACTGGATGAAAAAAGGTTCTTTTCTCCCCTGAGAAATGACAGATTTTTGTCAAACACAATTTGGCTGAAAACTGGAATATGTGCTGATTGGAATATCTTTTGTTTGGTAGCCTTCATTTATTTTAAGGCAAAATGCAAAAGCAGACACCTCTCACGGAGAATTTGTCTTTCACCAAAAAAAGAAGAACAATTTTCAATGAAAATTTGCTTCGATGAGAAATCTGCAGCCAGCTCTGATGCAAAGCACCTTATGGTAGGTGCTTCCTTTCTGTTTGCTCTTGCATCCAGCTCTGTAATTCTGCGCTGTGTTGGCCTTTACTCGAATACCACCTTCTGCTCCTAATATACTGCTGCCAGCTCCAGCAGCTCGAGCATAAATCTTCCTGAATTTGAGGGTTGGGGTGTTGTAGGAGAGGAGGAGGAGGTGGAGAAGGGAGAGACTAGCCAGGGACAAGGGGAAATTCAAATCCCAGTTGTAGAAGGCAGGTGTCCAGCTTTGGTTAACAAATTAAAAAAGGAAATGAAGTTTTAGCTGTTGTGGTCGTGGAGAAAAGCTAGAAAACGCGAAGCTCGCAGGCTCAGAAAACACTCGGCCACGGACAAAGATTCCCAATTTTCCGCTTTGTTGGTAATGCTGGGGCTTGGGGGCCCTGAAGGGGCCAGGTGCACCGCAGCTTGCCGTGGGCGTTCGGGGTGGGAGCTTCTGCCAGCATCTCTGTCCTGGCGCCTGCCCCGTGGTGGGCCGGGGGCACCCCCGCAGCCGGCTGACCCTGCCGGCCCACGGCCTCCCCACACCTCCGAAACCGGGGCCCCGCACGCCAGCCTCGGGGAGGAGGAGGAGGAGGAGGAGGAGGAAGGAGCAGCTGAAGCTGGCTCGAGGTGGAAGCGCCGTGAGAAGAAGGACCTCGCAAGGACCACGTGCGGGCTTTCGGCCGGCGCAGCTCTGTTGCAGCAAGGCTGGCTGCAAGAGACAGGCCCAGCGGTTGCATCGCCATCTCTTCTTGGAGTGTTAGGGACACTTATATCCATACGGTACAGGGCTACCTGGGCCCAAGTGCCGCATCCTGGTTTCGCGAGCCCTAAATGCCATCTTCCTCTTCCAGCGTAGAGCCGTCTTTGCAAATTTTCTTTCTGCCTGGACCTCCTTTCTGTTTGAAAAGCAGGGTTCATTTTCTCCCTATGAAAGTTCCTCGACAGTAATAAGGCAGGAAAGATCGTTTTTCCGTATCCCAGCGTAGTCATTCCCCTACTGTGAACCACGAACTTCAGCCACGTTGGTCTCTTACTGGCAGCTCTGGGAGGCTTTTGGTGCGGGACCAATGGCCGTGAGTCTAAACAGCGTGTTGGACAATCTCAACAGCTTTCAGCGTGTCCGTTGGGTGGGAAGGTGGGTACTAAGGGGGGGTTCGCTGCAGTTTTCGGCTGCCTGCGAGGTGCTGGGGGAAGACAGGGGCCGACTTCAGCTGCTGGAGCAATAACTCTGGGGACAGCGGGCAGGAACAGAAGCAGAACAGAAGTAAGAGGGCAGAGGGGGGTTGTGAAGCTAAGTGGAACTGAATAAGCAGAGATTATTTATTGCAGGAAAACAAGAGCTTGTTCAGAGGGTCCAAGCGAGGCGCTTCCCAGCGGAGCTGTGGGGAAAGGCTGAGAAATGCTGCACTGGAAATGTGCACCTCCGAGGACCAGACCTACCCATCGGGAAGGCTGTTATGAACCTCTGGGAGCGCAGGGGAATAAGCCTTTCCCTAAATTCCGTTACAGAGGTAGTAGTAGTAGTAGTAATGCGGAGTCATGTCTAGCACCCATATTCATCCTAGTCTGAAACAATGCTTCTGTGAACAAACTCACATGCCAACATGCCTAAAATGGTGGACGATTGTCATGGTTTAAGTTTTTTCATACCAGTGGTTTGACCTCTAGTCCGTGGTACATGACACTAGACCCCGCCTACAACGCTGCCGAAAAATTTTTCCTCTGTCGAAAAATGGTATCACTTAATTCTCAAGAACTACTGAGCTACTGTCATATGTATCAAGATATGTAGACCAAATGCTCTTTATCAAAATAAATTTACAAATTCTAGTATATTAGAAGGATATTTAAATCGAAGTTAATACCAGATGTTCTGTGACATAAACACCATAAAAAGATACTTTCAGATATTTTTCTCTTCTCTGCCCGTTACTTTGAGAAGTATACCACGGAGTAACGAAAAGGTTATGCCAACCATTTAAGAGAAAATTCTCTGCTTCAAATACTATGTAAAAATGGAAACAAAAACACAGGTTTTAGAAGGATGTGTCTCCAGGGGGCAGACTGGGTGGCCCTAATGGTAAGAAATGCCTCTTTGCACAGGGTATCTTTCACATACAGTTACTTGGAGGACAACACACGTTGTTTGTAAATTAATTCCGTAGCAGAAAATGGGTTGAAAGGGTGAAAACCACAAAAATGTGGGGAAAAATGTTTGCAGATCTGCCCATATCTTTTGAAGTAAAATCAGCTAAATAGTTATGGTAGCATGAAGTCTTGTTTGGGTGGAAAAGGCCAGCACTTATATATTAATGGAAATTCTTAGCATCTCTGTCTCTGCATCGTTTGTTTGTATTGCACTGGTTTTTATTTTTCCAGTTTCCAGCACTGAGTTGTACAAAGACCCTTCTCTTCTCACTGGAGCGTTGGGTGAGTGAAGAACATGCCGTTGGGACAGGATGCTCTCTAAGAGGAGAGATGAGCAGGTACCCTATTCACAACGAACAGGGTACACATTCCCTGCATGAACGCTTCTAAGCAACTATTGAAAATTAACCACAGTGATTCTCAGAAAGGAGAAAAACTATTTTTATAAGGTTTGATGTCACACATCACTTGTCTGTTGTGAAGGAATTTATTTTGGAACAGTCATCTTAGGTCATAAGTTATTCTTGATATGAATGCACGCCTGCAAAGGTTGTCAGTACAACCTCCTTGACTGATTTGCAAAACCTTCTACGTTCTGGGTTGCCATTTAAGTTAGTGGGTGCTTGGTGCTCAAAAGGACTATATATGGAACTAGAATGCATGTAAGCAACCAACACAGATACACTTAGGATTGAATCCCACTGAACTGGCCCCATTGAAATGGCCACTAAGCCAAGACCATCTGCGTGTCACCTATTAGGCGGTGGGAGAGCTTGAAGCATTTTTATTAAGTGTTTATCAAAGCATGATCCAGACCATCTGCATCATGTTATCACCTATTGTCTGTTTGTGGCCAAAAAGGTATACCTAATACCAAATGCCTCTTTTTTTCTTTCAATAATTTTAGGATGGCTAACATTTACATTTCTTCCAATCTCAGAGCACTGCTTTTTTGCTATATTTTTTCTAACTGCCTGTATGTTTCTTAAGTTCATATTCATCAGCTGGTGATAAAAACAGTCTGTACTTTCTCAGCTTATTTTGCTTATGGGGATAATTCGAAGTACCCACGTAGAAGCTTTATTTTTGTCCTTACTATTTTGTTTTGCAAAAGCTACCATACAAGTACCAGCTTAGATTCAGGAGAGAGCATACACACACGCACACATATATAAATATATATATATATATATGTATAAAAAACCCTGTACAAACCGTGCTGATTACAACTAAATTGTAAATAGCTCTTCCAGCAGGGAATCCCCCAACTCTGCATTACTCTGTACTACAAAAGTAGCAGATGAGTCAGATTTCCCAGTAAACAGGACCAGAAAGCAACGGCAGTGAGGAAAAGCAACAGACACAAGGAGACTTGTCATGACAAGGCTGTCGTTACCTTTTTTGTCTGTCAAGTATGTATTAATGAAGGCTTCCTCAGTTACTGAGTTATTACTTAAGGGACCAGAGGTAAATCAAAGAGGCTGCAACTGCTTTCCACGCAAACAGGGGACTTTGAGCATTTTCTGAGCTGTTAATTCACTAAAATGCTCTAGCAGGGAGTTAAAGTTTCACGCATTGCATCATCAGAAGAAAAGCTGATGCTGGCTGGTGAATTATCTGGGGAATCCTCATGCTGGGAGCTCATGACCCTTTCGTGGCTGTGCAATGCATCGCACATCTGGGACACCAGGGCCTGACCCTTCCGTACAGGTAAAAAGGTACCAGTCAGGGCTGTTTGAGAAACTGGGTTTTTGATTGGCCACCAAGGTCTCTCTAGAGGACTAAAATCAGACAACAGAACTGGTTTAGCTTCACCTGGCTTTTTCTCCCAGTTTTCCTAGCTGAAGTAAAAACCTGAATGTGGTTTGGAGTGAGTGGAATATCTCGTATCAGAAGAAATGACATTTTCCCCTTTCTGATGCTAATGAGCAAATCGAAGGAGAAAAAGGACTTGATGTGAAAAACAGGCTGTGAAACAGGGGAAACGTGCCTCTTTTATCCAATGGTCCAATGGCCATGGCATGCACCCATCTCCAGTCCTGTTCTACTGAGAAGCTTCAGCCCAGATCTCGACCTTCCCAGGCTGTGCCCTCCCGACTAGGTGACACAGGTGGAACATGGAGCATCTCCTGCTGGCACCAGTCTCCTCCACACAGTGCCAGGGGGACTAAAATGTACCTATGCCCCCGCTACATGGGACACCTGGTTTCTGTGCCCCACTCCACCAAGCATTTGACCATTTACGTATGGCAGAACAGCATCAGGAGGAGGGATTGAGATGACCCACAACCCCAGGGAGGTGTGTGGGGTCTGTCCGAGGCATATACAAGGCACACACAAGTAAGAGGCTCAATGAATAGAATATGGGTGCTAAATCGCTCCTGAAAAAAAATTGTACAGCTCCTGTTGCAGTATTACACTAAATCTTTCAAGTACATATGTGTAGCAAGACTTGGAAGGTAATCTTGGAGTTGATTCATATTTTAAACCCATGACAACCCAAGAACTGAGGCAAAAGATATTATTAGGCTGGCAGAAAAGGGAAACATGGGAACTCTTAAGTATGGTGGTTGGCAAATATTTTTTTAAATGCTGGTGGGAGGACTTAAGGGGGAAAACAGCGAGGCAGGGGTGCAGACGCTGACTGAGTGACACCTGAGACAACAGCTGTATATGACAGTTGTAATAATTTTAGATGGGAAGAGAAGAAACCAGAGAGAAGGGAATGGGCGGGGGGTGGGGGGTAGGGGAGAAGGGGTATTTACAGAAACCCTCTGCTATTTCAAGTGAGAGTTTGGACATAGGCGGGGATACCTATTCCTCAGTATTCCTGAATTATGTCTCCAATTTACACGTGCATTAGATCTGCCAATCTGTCCCTTGCTGCCTGAAGCCCTGACCTATGGTTAATAATCATTATGCAGTGTTTTAAAAAGTAGCAGTAAAGAGTTCATACTAAATTAAAGTGAAAAATAACCTGAATTCCTACTTCCCTTACAGAAATGCAAAGGATTGTAGTGGTTATAAAAACTAAACGGAAGGTTGCAGCCCTCGAAAGGCAAGGTACGGTTTGTGCGCAGAAACTGCTTGCATTTTGCCGAAGCTGACTTTTAAACCAGTTTAATTAAAATCAGTCGCTTCTGTCCGTTCCGGTCAGGCAGTGGATCTGGTCTAGCTCCAGCCAGTTAAAGAATGGGCTACAACGAAGCCAGCGTCAAGTTAAGGAAGGGGTTTTTACAACCCGCCCTCGGTTGAGCGGCGCACGGCGCTGTCGGTAACGCGTCGCTGCTGCTTCCCCGCCTGCAGCTGGTGGCACGGCTCTGACCGGGACGCTTGCTGGGAGCGGGGCCGTTCCCCTTCGTTTGGGTGCTAACGAAGGCGGCGGGCAGAACAGGCAGACCTCGCTCGGGCGGCAAAGCCAACCAGGCACTGGTTTTGAATAAGCTGGCTTTAAATGCGGTTTATTTTTGACACTCGCTGTCTCTTAAGAGCTCGCGACTCTGTTCAGGGTCTGAGATTTCTGCAGAAAGTGGTGCTGCGGGAGAGTTTTCTTCATTTATCAGCCTGTTTTACAATCTCTTGCTTCACTTCTAAGGCAGACAGATTGATGGAATAACTACTGTACGGCGGTGCCACGGTTGTAGAAGCGCACGTTCTGTGACAGTTTGGTGTGGTTTTGTTTTCACACACTGGCTATTTTTTTGTTGAAGTAACTCTTTTTTTCCTAATACCTCCAGCCACAAAGTAGTTTCATCTCAGCAGATGTCTTAAGCATAGTTCAGCTGCATCAGCAGATATTCCAGCGATGGTATTGCTCCCCTGTGACTCTCAACAGGGATTTTATTTAATTTTTTTTTTATTTAAGTGCTGGCAACATGGTTTATTTATAACAAGGAACATATTTCAAGAGCATTTTCTATATCCATATCTATTTCTTCAATCTTTATCTCAGTAAATAGAACTTTGTATTCACATTTAGAATTTTCTTTTTCTCCCCCTCCCTGTACTTTCTGCTCTTCAAACAGCAGCATGGCTAAGAAACATTTGGCGAAAGTGCTGTTTGACCAGCATTATAGTCTAGAGCAGACTCAGCGGCACTATGCAAACATTTTCTTTACAGCATTAGTTCTTTCACCTACCAGATATATCAAGCTAAAAGTTCGTAACACTGCTTTTTTCCCTCATGTGTGTTTCAATCTTTCTGACATCTGGAAAAAGTGGGTTTTGACTTGGTCCTTCCTGCATAACTTCTGTTTAAACTCGATTCACGAAAAAGATATAGTGTTTGCCTAGGGTTTGGGTGATTAAGACCATTTCTCCTTTGTCTGGCAGCGCTACAACTCTTTGGTAGAAGGAGCCCCAAAAGAACTACTCTGGGAATTGTCACATTTTATGATGTATGAGCTTCTTTTTCTTTTTAATTTTACCACAAGAAAAGAAGGAGCAGTCTCCCATCTGCACGGATCTCCTCAGCCCTACCGAAGGCTGAGGCTCGGAGCCGGTTAACCATTAAAATGTAAGGCCAAAATCCTGCAGAGTCCTCTCAGGCAAAGCTCCCATCTCCTTTGGTAGGTGCTTTGCTTGATCAAACACGGGGGGCCAAACCCTTAACAGACGAATAAGCAGGCTTTGTTGGAGGATGGCCCCCGCTCCATGGACTGGGGCTGGGACCGGGTCCTTCCCCTGGAAGTGGGACCAGAGCACTGCTAATGCAACCGCCGGGGTGCAGCAACAGCCGGCACCTTTTTGTCTCCTTTTAAAGGGAGATTTCTTCCTAAAGTCAGTGGTTCTCACGCTTGCAGACCCACTGGCTGGGCCCCATCCCCAATTCCTCCAGGCGCTACTCCTGAGCAGACGCAGGGCAAGGGCCGGTCACTTCTGTGCTCCCAGAAGACCGGCTAGTCTTCACTATAAATTCAGGTCCGGGAGAGCCATTTACACCATCAGTCAGGGAACCCGGGTAGGACCTTACGCTGCAAGTTTCCACCGGCATGAAAAGATCAGGGTGGAAGACTTCCAGCTCCTGCGCCCGAACCGTAGGCAAAGGGGAAGATGATCGAGCTAAATGAAATCTGTCTGTAGGGTAAGCTGTCTTGGAAATGAGGTCTGGTGGGATCCTGCCTCCTGACAGCTGCTGAATGGTGGCTCCATCTTTCCAGCCCCTTTGGCTACGGGAAAGTGATTGCCTATAGTGCTGAACTGTTAGCAGAGTGCTTAGCGTGGGTTTGGCTTAGGTCGACTGTCACCCTCTGGTCCTGACTGGTGGGTCCAGGGTTAGCACAGGGGAGGAGAAACTCCAAGTGAGCCGTTTGGTGGTGGCCATCCCGTTTTGGAGAGTAAGTGAAGTTAGTAATACAGATGTGGGCTGTTCACAGCCTGCTGCCCTCAGGGTCAGAGACTGGTTCTTGGCATGTTTCATTTACTATTATATTTTCTAGCATAGACTTCGGTACCCCTTATTATTTCTGTTATGGACATAGGAAAACATGAAAGAAGCAGCTATGAATGTCCCAGAAATCTGCTTTAAAGTCTTCTTCACTGTCCGTTGCTTGAAGGAACACTCATTTACTGTGTTCATCTGAAGATGGGACTGTTTGAAAATGCTGGTCAAAAGAATAATGTTTTTCCTTTCCCGCTCTCAGCACTAGATCCTGTCATGATTAATAAAGCCATTTAAAGAACATTTTCCATTTCTCTTTCCCAGCTGCCCTACCTTGCCCTGACCTCAAATTAGTTAAATGAAATGGTGACCTTCCTGAATGTGCCTTCTCTTTCCATGCTGTAATCCCAGGCTCTGTTTTGTCTGACTTAAAACATTGTTATAAGGATTAACTGTCCATCTCCAGCTCTGCTTTCACACCATCCCATGGCAGCCTTGCTTTACAACCCCTGTCATTCACAACTCTCTTGTATTTTCACAGGAGCACCACTGTGGATGGTACAAATGAAAAGAAGAAAGAACTTCTCCTCCCTGTTGTCCATAATCACAAAACACAGTCTGACCGCTCAGCTGCAAAAATCTTCAGAGCAGGGCTGTTGAGCCCTGTTTTCTTTCCTGGTAGTGTTACTTGTGCAATGGAGAAATAATCAAACCTCTTTCTTTCGTGCACATTTCTAAAATATCTGGGACAGATCTGTTTATAAATAGTACTGAAATGTGCATTAGTTTATCCACCCTTCGTAACCTACTGTTGTGGTTTGACCCGGCAGGCAGCTAAACACCACACAGCCGCTCGCTCATTCCCTGCCCCAGTGGGTTGGGGGAGAGAATCGGAAAATAAGGTAAAGCGCATGGGTTGAGATAAAGAGAGTTTAAAAGGACAGAAAAGGCAGGGAAAATGATAATAATGATAAGGGAATACACACAACAAGTGATGCACAGTGCAATTGTTCACCTTCCTCTGACCGATGCCCAGCCAGTCCCTGAGCAGCGGGCCGCCATCCCCCAGCCAACTCCCCCCACCCAGTTTTATTGTTCAACATGATGTCATATGGTCTGGAATATCCCTTTGCCCAGTTTGGGCCAGCTGTCCCAGCTGTGTCCCCTCCCAACTCCTTGTGCCCCTCCAGCCTCCTCGCTGGCAGGGCAGTATGAGAAGCTGAAAAGTCCATGACTTGGCGTAAGCGCTGCTCAGCGACAGCTAAAACATCAGGGTGTTATCAACACTATTCTCATCCTAAATCCAAAACGCAGCACTACACCAGCTACTAGGAAGAAAATTAACTCTATCCCAGCCAAAACCAGGACACCTTCTTACGGTCACAGGGGAGGTTTGTTGGGGGAAAGGTGTGGTTACACATCGGGGGAAAGACAGGGTTACACGGTCTCTTAACTGGTGATTTGGGTCATAGCGGCAGTTATAAAAAGGATACGGATTGCAGCTGTGTATTTCCTTAGGAAGGGACCTACTCCTGTCCTGACTCCCAGCACTGCCCAGAGGCTCGGGACTGCCCGCGCGCAGGCTGTGCTTGGGCTGTCGGCACAAGCCTCCTGCCCGTGCACCGTCGTGACTCTTCGGGAAAGGATTGTACGTACCTTCCAGCCTTTGCAGCCTGATGTGGTAACTGCAAGGACGGATGGCTAGGGAGAAACCTTGGACCTGCCCTTGGGTGGTGCTGTAAACCCTGGCCAGGGATTAAGTGCCTCCCAGGGAGTAACAGGGGGATTTCTGCAGCCTGGCGGGTGAGGTGTTGCTCCAGGTTGGTGCCGAGGGCTCCCGGCTGCCTCAGCCTCACCCTTCAGGTCACTGGGTGCAGCAGTGCTGGTGGAGCCGCTTGGGATGTCAAGACCGTGGTGGTGACTTCGCCCAACTGAAGCCGTGAGGCTCTTAGCAATGGTGACAACCGAGCTGGAGATGGCAGCAGACCCTTACCATGAGAAAAGGAGGCCTACGGTTTCAGACCGTCTTTTTAAAGGGGTCTGAAGGGGCACTGCTGTTTCAGAGCCCCTTCCTGCTGTCTTGACTGCATAGCCCTGACGCCCAAAGCCACGTTCATGCCAGCCTGCGCACAGAAAGCCTCCTCCGATCCCGTGAAACTCTCCGGAGTCGCAGAGTCTCAGCCTCCTCCCCCTTTGGCACTCCGTGCTTCCTAGCCTCTGGAGCCTGTTGGACTCTGGGGGAGGTCAGCACCTCCACCTTGTCACAGGAGTCCGTCCAATCCCCCTTCCTTGTTCTTCTGAAAACAGGGGGGGCAAACCTGCGTTGTTAGTATTTCACCAAGTACTGGTGGAATTGCCACCTACCTGCACGCCTCAAACATGTGGGTTATGCCTAAATTGAGATGGCTACATATTTTTACATGTTGAAAGTGGCAATCCTTTTCCCCCATTTCTAAACTTGATCAGCAACTTCTCATTAAATATATGTGTTTCACTCTCATTTGGTTCTTCTCTCCCCTTGTCCTGTTTCCTCTTCATGTTGAGACAAATTCAGCTCTGACAGATGCAAGCTTATCTCCTTTGAATTAAGAGCCACATTTATTTTCGTTTTTCCTTTGCTGGACTGTCCCATCATTCACTTGGAAATTTACCAGCTTATGTTCTCCATAAAAAGATATAAATGCAAGATAATTCCAGAAACAGGAGTTTCTCCAATTTTTAAAATATTTGGCCTCCTAACATGTTCAAGTGTGTGTGTAATGGGAGAGGGGAAATTTAACACAGTGGCATGTTACACCACAGTAACAAAGAATTTCAGCAGGTTGTATAATACTGTATTTCCATTCTTTCCCCTAGCATCCTTGCGAAGATGTGGCATTCATTTAAAAAATATATTTAGCAACAAAACCCAGACCAATTAAACAAGGCTCAGCAGTGTCTGTCTAGGATCACAACTGAAAGTTGCTTTTTAGTTCATTTAACTGAGAAGGCTTTAAAGCACAATAGCTGTTTGCAGGAAAAGAAAAGAAATAAAAAGTTGCAAAGAAAAATCACTGACATGATAATTAAAAAAAATCCCTAAGTAACAATATTGAACTTTTTTTTTCTGCTGACAAAACAAGGTTCTGGAAGTCATGTGGAAAAAGTTATTTCATTTGAAGACCTTTTAGCCAAAAAACCATATGCTGCTCTCAGAGCAGCCTAACAGCTGAGCTTTTTAGGAGACTAGCTGTCCTAGAGAGGCTTCACACCCTGATTTCAGTTGTTTGGTTGCTTCCAGCAAGCTAAAAGTGCAGCCATGGTGAAGGGTGAGCGCTGCAGCCCTGTGCCAGCCCACTAGGTGAGGTGTGCTGACAAGTGCTGGTGCCCTGGAAGAGGGCAGCGTTTCTGGGGAATGCAAGAAAACCACATGGTGCCATATCTCCAAAAAGGTTGTTGGCACCTTGGTAGGTTTTAGGCGAATAAAATCTGTGATTCCTCAAACTCACTTTCTCAGCAGGCTCCTCATCTGGCCATCTCCTTTTTGGTCCCAGAAAGCCTCTAGCTGCCAACAGAATCACATAGTCTTTGGGCTGCACCATGTCCCCAGCTATCAGAGAAGTATTTCTCGTGGTTACCTGAGGGGTGTGATTGCAGAGGCATGCCCCACGCACAGCAAACACGAGACAAGAGCATGCTCACCATCGTCAGTCCTTGCCTCATTTCAAAAAAAACCAAAACAACCTCTGTGCCTTTACATATGAGGCTGTGAGTTAGGTGCTATGACTAAGGAGCAGGAAAGCTGGGTACACCACCCTCATCAGCCTGAGGGCACTCAAAACCGCATTTACTACTGAACTGGGGAGTACCTTGAATCATGCTCTTGCAAATAAGGTTGTGTGGGAGGGCTCTTCCAACCCTTCCTACTGAAGTGGTGTTATGGTGTTGCAAATAATGTGGGATTCATATGGCTGGAATGAAAACCAAGAGGGAAGATGACTCAGGCTGCTCGGGGTCAGGGTGTTCAGCTGCTGCGGTGCACCCCGGGGCTGGTCTGTGCTCCAAGGACTGCTCATAAATTTTTGTTCAAATAGACCCTGGATTAAAAAAGAAATAGTCATGAGAGCCTGTCTGCTAGGTTACAAAGTCATATGTTATTCCGTTCTGGACGAAGCTTTTGCTGCTTTTGTTGTGTATACGCTGATGAGGGAGAATAGCTCTTGGAGACCAATTTCATGGCAGGAAGAGAGAGGAGAAGTGGGTGGACTTCAGACTGAGGTGAGAATGGAGCCTGGTCTTCTGCTTCCCAAGTGAATGCATAGTCACTGAGGTTTTTTTTTTTTTTTAAAGTATTTTCACTATAAAATACCAAGATTATTAAAAGAGCGAGTGTAAGCCTGCTTTTCTAGGTAACTGGCAGATCCCACGGAGCACGCTGCAAGCACTGGGCAGCTGGAGGCACCTCCTGCATTTGGTGCAGAAGCTCCAAAGTGGGACAGGCATCCGGACACACCACTGTGGCTCATGGTGCCTATTGGTCGCTGCGGAATGTAAGGTTTGCGGTTTTGGGGGGTATTTTTAGATGCTTTTTCTGAAGCTACGACTCTGCCCTAGTTGAACCATTCTGGGTCTTGGATTCTGTGCTGGTGACCCATCTTTGACTCAACCTGGCCTTCAATGAATGCCTTTGAGCAGCTGTGTGAATCCCACTGCTAAACGCAATGTGCCGTGCCATCTACTTTTCTTAACCAGCCAAGTGTCCAGCATTGTCACTGCTTGGTAACTAATGCATAAAATTTTGACTTTACACAATGCAGTGCAATACATTTGGCTCCACAATTTGAAAAGGGTCTGCCCTTTGTCTCTCTTTATCTGTATTATCTGACATTGAGTTATGAGCTGCTAATGACCCAGAGATAATGAAAGTCATGTCTCAGAGAGCTCACAGTTTGAAACACTGATGCAAGAAGACAGGAGAACCACTCAAGAAATCCAGCGGGAAGAATAATCTGTGGCTTTGAGCATAATATATATTTTAATTACTGTTTGTTTGGCACTCTGGTAGGGAATATGGAAGAAAAAAGCTTTTAGGAGAGTTTTCAATGGGCTGACAGCAGTGGTTTCATTTTCTTCAGCTGAATTCCCCTTCCCCCCTTAGTTTTTCTTCTCAGGGTACTGGCACTTTGATAAGTGTTGATGGAAAACACTGTCTTTTATGCTTAATGTGGGTGTGAGTAGAGGGGAGAGTATATTGAAAGTGCTGCATGCAAGTGCCAGAAATGCCTGTGGTTCCCACACTCGAAGGAGCAGAAAAACTCCCCCCCAGGAGGCCCAGCGGTGTCAGAGGGTGCAAAGCAAAGGGAAGGTGAGCCGCAGCCCGAGCTTCTGTCTCTTCCCCAGTTCTGACTAATTTGGAGAGCCTAGCAAGGTCGTGTAAGTTAGGAGAGAAGTGGCCTGGGATTGCCTTCTGAAGACGCTTCCCTCAGGTGTCTTTACAATAAAGCCTTGCAGACTTCGTCTAGGCCAGTGTCCTGCTGGAGCCTGTTGGGCACTTATTCTTCTCAGCTGAAAGAAGGTAACGACTCCTGTCTAAATTATTCAAGATTTAGGCTGGTATGATCTGGACGAGAATTTGGTGCAAGTATCCTGCAGATACGCCAAGAAAGGAGGCAGTTGTATGTGGACACATTCATCATGCATATTACCCCAGAGAGTCAAGCCACTGTCTCCGCTTGCCACTTCAAAGGAGTGGAGTGGGTCTGTTAAGAGAGAAGCAAAATCCTCAAGATGCCTCGAGGGAGAATAATTGAGATTTCATTGATTTGTACAGACAGCGATGGAGACAGAAATCTCACACTTGATTTTAAGTTTATATGGCACCCTTTTCTCAAGCACGCTGTTGTATGTGAGTCTGAAATCTTCAGCTAAAACGCTGTAGCCCAGCAATGAGGCTCCATGATCTTCACAATATGCCTTTGTTTTTGTTTTTATAAGTCAAGAATATGCAGCTGATGAAAGACTGTCACAGATTCCCTGCAGAGCACTCCCAGTCTGAATCTCTCTCTCATGCCACCAGAATGAATCAGTCTGCAGACAGCAGTTTTTAGCAAAGATGCTTTATTACCAGGGCTGTAGCACCCACTAGAATGAGGGAACTCATTACTTTTAGAAAATTATTCTGATGTTTGAAGTTCTTTTACAGCCCCAAACTGGGGAAATTGCAAAGCTCCGCATTTCTTTTTTAATGAGAATGAATGCACTGGATCTCTTTAATTAGACAGAGGTGGAAATGTATTAATTACCAGAGGACAACTCTCCATCTTCAAGTAATGGTACAGATGGACTGGCCCGAGCTCCCAGTGGTAATAAAGCATCCTGGCATGTTGACTAACAGCCTTAGTGCCTGCTGGGATGAAAAGAACGGGTGGGTATTTCCAAACCTTCACTATCATGAAGTACCATGAACAGGAACAAATGCTGTACACCTTTGGAATGCTTATTTTCTAATTATACACAGCACTTCTATCGAATCTTACTGATTTACACATGAAAAATAATTGGTCGTTCCATTTTCCTCTCCGCTTCCACACCATCCACATTTTAGCAGCAGCTGTCTAGAGGATGGAGGCAGTAGACTATGTTTAAAACATTGTTACTTCCATTTTTGAGTGGTTTAACTTCAAAGTATTACTTGCTGAGTCTAGGAGTTTGTGAGAAGCGTGGTTGCTAAAAATCATGCTGAAACTGAAGGAGAGGAAGGTGATAATCAGAACAGCCTGATTTTTAAGTGGGATTGTGAATTAACTTATTCATCTGGAGTTCCTTTCTGCTGTTGTCTTTATCAGCTGTTGTCATTCCCTCATCTGTTACAAATGCCTAAATAAATTAAATGGAGAAAAACATTGGACGTCAAAAAATATCGACTAGAATTCGAAGTGGTTGGGGACAGTTGCAGCACCTATGGCTTGAAAGGGGAAAGAGCAATTGTTCACGACAGCAGCAAAAGCCTAAGCACAGAACAGCCTTTCTGGAGCTGAAAGGTAATTATTGACATCAGGACTTGCAAAAGCATCGGAACTTTATTATTAACAGATCATGCATCTGTGTGCTGAATGTACATTTTTCTTCCTCGAAACACTGCATGAGGCTTCAAAGAGACCCTAGGTATTCCCTGACCCTTACCATTTTTATTTTTAGATTTGACAAGAGAAGAGCAGCTAAATAAAGTCTTGTTCTGTTGGCCAAGCTGATTTAGTCAGTGGAGGAGAGTAATGCTAACTTAACTATCTCTGCTACTCCCAGACTTTCTCAATCAGCTTGAATGGTGGATTAACTTATTCTTTTGAGCAATTCCATGAAAATTGCACACCAGAAACTGTTTGAAATTGTGTGAGCAAATTTCTACTTTCTACTAAAGCTGCATCTTTTTGTGTGCTTGTGTGATATCAACAGTAGTTCTTACAGTAAGGAGATGATGTTATGCAGTCACATTGTGGGTGTGCATGTCAGTCCTTTTCCCCACTATGAATGTGTCAATTTATTAGCTGATTTAATCAAGCTTTAACAGAGAATTAAGTCTGCAATATACAAAGTTTCTGCAAAAGGTCTGCGAGATGTATGGTGAAAGAGCATAAGGATCCACACTTACCTGACCCCCCCCAAGCCCTGTCTTCTCTTTCCAAAAGAGACATGAGGCAGAATTCGTCACGGGGGAGCTGCAGGACAGTGGTGGGCTGGGCTGTGGAAAAGTGTTTGACTCCTGACCAACTGGTTGAGCAACCAGCATGTATGTCCTGGCCAGTCAAACCACATTCTTGTAGCCCTGGTCTCTACAAAGGTCTTGATGTCTCTTGGCCCACCAGCAAGCTAGACGAAGTTGTTGAAAGATATGGGTGGGAGAAGAGGGAGTAGAAAGGGCATAAGGATGTTGTGGTAGAGGACTAAGGAGTCCTGCAGTGAGCATAAATGAGGGAACTGAGGTTGTTGTGGTGGGGCTGTAGGTGATATGAGGATGAGTTCATTGTTGTGATTTGTTTGAAGGTTCAGTCAACCATGAAGCATAAGTCCAGTGGAAATCAGAATTAATTAGTGATGAAGCTCATAGAGTTACTTGTTGATAGTGTGTTGCATTCCTCTGCTTAGTTCCCTTTGCCACACCAGGAAAGTGTTCTTCTTTTCAGACCTAGTTATAAGAAAGGTCATCTTTTTGACCCAAAAATGTTTATGTAATGGCTTTAAATGACGGATTGCTCTGTATCTTAATTTAATGACAGTGGCACTTGAAAAATGTGGTGGTGATGCATGGATGAGAAAAACAAGGCTTGGATCCTGGTCTGGTGCCAGGATCATGTTAGTCAGGCTCTGGTGTATTCTGTTTTGTTGCGTTCAAGTACGTGCACGGGACCCGTCAACACTGCACTCAGACCACCTGACTTCTGCAGTCATATTGAACAGTTCATTGGCCTAACTCTGATCTAATAGTAGGATAAATCAGCAGTGATTCGATTTAAATTGACAGAGATAGAGCAATATATTTAATGTGGTGATGTCAGAATTGGGTTCCTAGGATTTGATCTGACTTCAGCATGCTCATGCAATATCTGGAAGAAGTGCTAACTGTGAAACAATAGGCTCTTTGCTTTTTTTTTTTGTTCTTACAGTTTTTACAGCTGGCTCTGAAGAGTTAGAGTCTTTTGGGAAGCACTGTAGACTTCAGGCCTCCATTTATCCCCAGGCCAGGAGCAATGCTGGTAGCTGAAATGTGAGCTTCTCTAGAGCTCTGTAAATGATCTCCCTTTGGTCCCAGAAGATCATCCTCTCACAGGGTAAGAGGCAGCTTGAATATAGCCTGGTTTTCTGAGCTGGCTTTAATGCTTAGGACCAGGGGGCATCCTGTTGAAAGAACGGATATGCTCTTTTTTTACCCTATGCTTAATACTCTCTGGAACATGTCAGGTATGGAAACACATACTGCCAGCACCTCAGCCACCCTAACCATCCCCTTCTGGCTTTAAATCTATCGGGTGGTTCTGTTCAGTTGCAAAATTGTGCAGCTCTGGGCTTTCTGGGTTGCATCTCTGCCTATCTGTGATGGAGATCATCCATAATGTTTTGCCAGTCACCTCAGATTCTGATCGTCTCTCTTTACTTACATTCAATGGTTTTTATCTTCAGTCAGTTAGAGATTATTCTTCTGACTGTGGCCTAATCGTTTAACAATTTGCTCCTTTTGGGAAGGATGCCACCGGCTGGAAACATCCATCTTCTACAACGAGACAGCCATGGCTCTCACCTTTTACGGTAGCCAACAATGTCTGTGTGTCCGATACGAGTCAGGAGTAATTCCTCTACCTCTGCACGAGCAGCGTTAGCATCTGGCTCAGCAAAGCCCCCCGCGTTGCGATGCAGAGCTCCTCAGCACCGCCACCCTGCTAGGCCGGCAGCTGACCCATACGGCTTCCGTGGAGGTCAAGGATTCACCACCACATCTCAGCGGAGCGCAGGTCCGGGACTCTCCCTACGGCTCCTCGAGAGACTGCCTGCTCAATGGGAGGGGATGAAGTTGTCGTGTTACAACCGACGATTTTATTTTAACCTTGAGAAAGTTACCTGGCCTGTTCAGGAAAAAAAAGAAAAAAAAAAGAAAGTTTGACAATGACCTGATAACTCAGTTGTTTTAAGGCAATTTTGGGGTGAAAGAAGGGAAAAAAGCAGGACACTTTCTAAAAGGAAAGATGGAAAAGTGAGGGAGAAAACACTAAAACTAATTGCAGGGTGTCATGATATAACTTCTAGATAGGCACATTTGCCATTAAGGTTTTGCCAGCAAAAAACAGCACCATGCTTTCTTCCCTCTTCTTGCAGTAAATAGGTAACCCTCACTTTCTCTTGTGGTGTGGTAGTGCCCAGCAGCCTTTAGAAAGGGTTGCTTTGTGTTGCCACTTGCCTGAGAGCTGTTCTGCCCTGACGAGAGCGATGTGTGTGTCATGTTCTGGTTTATAAACAAAATGTTCTACTTCATGTATAAAATGTGAAATGACTTACCATGAGAGTTTGATTAAAGTAGTTGAAAAGACCAAGAATTGCGTGCATGGAATTAGGTTTTCTTTGATATCAAAGACCCTTTGGCTTGGGCTTTTTTGTCAGATGGGAGAACAACTGTGCAGATAAATGACTTCAGTCTCTGTCTGCCTCAAATAGCACATGTGATGTGAGAAGTGCTCAGAGGATTTTGGTCTGGAGACTTTTTTTTTTCCATAGATGTAAAAACACTACAAAACAGTTTATGTAGCGTTCGGGCTGATATAGAGCCAGGCAAGGTATTTGTCCGAAGGCCTAAGTGTTTGCAGCCATCCCAAAAAGCACATCTGTAGGTCACTAAAATGCATCCTCTCTTGCCATATAGCTGTTGGATACTGATTTGTACCGAGAATTTGCACGTGTGAGTAGTGATGACAGTGTTAGCATTAGGCACCTTATAAGTATGTAGCACTGCCTAAAACGTGTGTTGATCACAGCTCCCTACGGTGTGCCACGTGCCATGTGTGTCCCACACTGAGTTTCCATGAGCTCAAGAAGTAATAAACATATGGGTACTTGGGGCTGGAAGAAATGAGCTTGCCCCAGGGTATTGCCATGAAACTTTGGCAGTCAATAACGGGCACTGCCTGGCCAGTTTGATATAGTGAGTACTACCTACAGGATTAGAGGAACTAGCAGAGGAGTTTAATATTTTCTAACCAGTTTGTTAAGATTCCTTGGACAAAACCCATTTAAACTCATATTTTTTTCAGAATCACGTTTTCAAATGTGGTTTAGTCTGAGAGCTGTCTCAAAGAAGCTATAATTAAAACATGTATATCTGTAGCCTGTACAACTTTTAAGAATAGCAGAGGTAAATTATACCCTTGTCTATATATGGATTATACCTAATTGTTCGGTTTCAGATATGTGACTGAGAACAAAATGCATCTTTTAGCTTTCTTTTATGACAGTGAAAAACTGGATTGTAATTAATTTCATTCTTATACTACACTCATCTCTGTAGTACTTGAGTGCCTTCTGATATTACTATCAAAGTAATCTCTGTTGCATGTTTGCTCTTTCAGTTTCTTAGGGAGAGAAACAAGCATAACAAAAAGTTTTGAGTTTCAACTGTATGAAAAGTGAGTGTGTTTTTACAGATGCACGTGCACAGCCCCAATCTGATATATTTATATCTAATTTACTTAATGATCACACATGTCATTGGAAGCAGATACGTGTGGTTCAGTTCAATCAGCTGATACTCTGAAAATTTGTTTCAGGTTCTCTTATACTTCAAACTTAGTCATCTTACATGGGAGTGTAGCCAAGAGGTCTCATTGCTACATGATGTACTATGAAATCAACACACAGCACAGACTAAACTAAAACTGGTGTTAGATAAACAGATCCAAGCATGGACTAAGTCTGGATGACCTGAATGGATGTGTCATATATTGCTATGAGTTATTGATGACCTTTCATAATTCACAAGTGGCTCAGGTTCCCTCCACCACTTCTGAGCTATGAGATCATTAGTAATGTGTGCAAATAAATAACACATCTCAAGTCAGCTCATTGTATTTCCTATTGCTCTCTCTTTCCCTCCATGTATGGTATGTATGCATATAATATTTATTTCAGAAACAGTGAAATTCCCACCAGCAGCTGTTGGGAAGAAAGTTATATCTCATAGTTATATCATTGGAGAGCTATATTTCATAGCTGTGAGGTTGTAGTCATAAAATATAGCCTTTTAATGTGTTAAGAAAAACTTCTGCAGCTATTTAAACCAATAGGACTATTGTATTCAAATTAACTGAACTGTACATTACAGTTGCATCCACTGGGTCATACTCTACCCTGACTTACACACTGAACTCATTGGAAATCGCAAATGGCATCATCAGTCAGTACAAAACTGACTCTGCAAATCCTCTGGGTATGGTGGAATCACATCGGGGATTAATTGGTCCAGCGATTAAGGTCTTCTGACCCTAAATGTGCTGTAGCCTCAGTTACCATTTGCCAAGTCTTCTCTCTTTTAACTTGCAGTAATGTGACTCTTTCAGCCAAAAGCTAAAATGATCCCAAGTCCATTGAAGTTAAATCTTTCCACTGAATTCAGTAGGCTTTGGATCAGCTCCTAGGAGCAGCTGCCATCTAGGAAAAAATCCATGTGAAAATTGTCCTTGATTTCGCTATTAATGATCTTTGCCCTGAAGTTACTTCATTGCCATATTTTTCCAATACTGTATTTAAACACTGTTTTTCATTCCTCATTGTTCATGCAGCTTTTGAGGTCTGTTCTCATCAGTGGGTTTCTTACTGTGCTAATAGGAAAAATATTGCAGTTTGTAATCTCTTCTTTCATCTTTGTGTTTATTATCTTTTGAGAATGTATGCAGTTCCATGGGTCAGCCATGCCAGTGAAAAAAGTTTTGTCATATCGCTCAACCTTCCTGCTTGTATCTGCACAGCCTTTTATTTCAGTTTCCGATAGGCTCCTCCTGGAAAATGCTGTAGTAATTGAACCAATAAGACATATCCATGGGGGAAGTAAGCTGAAGGCTATAATGTTCGTAGTGATGCACGTATGGCAGTGCCCTGGTAGTTCATCAACTGGTTTTTTAAGGCTGTTTCAGCACATGGGCAGTAATCCAAAGTGCCAGTAGACAAGTATAGCAGTGTTCTTAATCAGACTGGTACCAAATTAGGAAACCTCTGTATTAACCTGATGTCTGTATCCACAAAGTTAGGTTTTCAAACAGCAGAGCCCTTAAATAATAGTATAAGCAGATGAATCTTATTTAGACTATTTCTTTTTTTTTTATATTAATTGCACCGTGATTGTGCAATTAGTCAATTAAAGAAAAACTACCAGCGTGATAAGAAATATGTGTCTAAGTGAGTCTTCATTCTGACACTTTTAGTCATGCTGTATGGTCCTTCGTTCCAGGTCTGAACAGGAACATTTTTCTCCCTCCACTGAGCATCCTCTTGCAGAGGATTTTCTGCTGAAAAGCAGTTTTCACAGTTCAAAGCATCCACGGCGAGGAAGCCCTGAAGTAGGGAGTTACTACTGGTTTCTGTGTGGTCCAGCCTATTTAGCACAACCAACAGTGCTTTGCTACAGCCTGTAAGGGATTAACTTAATTTACCTCAAGACAGCTATCCAGTGGAAACTCTCGGAGGAGGAGTTTGGATGAGAGAGAAGTGGCTGAATTCAAGACGCGTTGCCCCTAAGGTAGCATGGAAGCTCTGGATGGTGGTCCCCTCTCTGGAATGAAGCGATGCTGGTGTTCATAGCAGCTCTCTGAGATTTTAGCCGACCTATCTGAGATTATACCAATGCATCCACTGAAGATCCACTTTCCAAAGTGATCAAGAAATCTGATACTTCCCAAAACTGCTAATGAAGTCACTGCCGCTGTTAGATCACACTGGCTACATTCTTCAAATTGAAGTGTCCTTCACTTTAAATATGATTTTTGGGGGCTGCCCAAAACGTGAGTCATTTCTTCACAGACAGTTTTTCAAAAGTTGTTGCCTCTATGTTAGCAGATACCCGTCTTTCTGCTATGTAAGCCAAGGATTCTGTTAGCTGTACTAACTGCACAGAGTAAATCATCCTTTGGCCCCTGAATGCAGCAACCTTTCCACTCTAGCCATGAAGTAATTGATGGAGTAGCGCAGGAAAGCTTGCATTCTTGCTGTCTGGCAAAATAATAAATAAAAATGTATCATTTCTTAATGGACTTTGGAGAGGTGAATAACTTAAATCTGGTAAACATATAAGAGCAGCAGCCACCTTTATTTTGCTCAGACAGTGGAGGAAAACATTGCTTTAAAAATTTATCTAAATATCCTCCTACATGAAATGAAAAATCACTTCTAATCCATCTAAGAAAATGTAAGAAATATTTTTTGTTCAGGCTAACCAGTTGCAATACTACCCAGAAGGGTCCTGGTCAAGCTTCCACTTGATGGAAATCAACAGGGAGTCTTTCCATTGACTCTGATGGGGTTTGTTGTGTTGCTCAGTGCTGATTTGAGAATAATGGGGAAGCTGGCAACCAAAACCTACTCCGATTCGTTAGAACAAGGAGCAGATTTACTTATTGCAGGAGTGCGCAGATAACTGGATTCTTGAAAGTTTGATTAAGAAGCTAAAAACTTACCCATGGCCTCTTTGATGTGAACGGGGAAAATCCTACCAGCACTAAGAGGTGCAGGGCTGAGGCTTTAAAACCGACGGAGAGAAGTGGCTGGAGAAACGGGCTGGCAGGAGCCTCACGAAGTTCCACAAGGGCAAGTGCGAAGCCCGAAGTCCTGCAGCTGGGCAACAACAATCCCAGGCACCAGCATATACTGGGGACCACCCAGCTGCAAAGGAGCTGGGCAGAAAAGAACCTGGGGGTCCTGGTGGACACCAACTTGACCATTAGCCAACTTGAAGTTGACCGTTAAGAGACCAGAGCACCGTTCCTGTGAGGAGAGGCTGGGAGAGCTGGGACTCCTTAGCCTGGAGAAGAGAAGGCTGATGGGGATCTGATCAGGGTATGCAGATACCTGGAGGGCAAAGGGGACGGAGCCAGGCTCTTTCCAGTGGTGCCCAGTGACAGGAGCAGAGGCAATGGGCACAAACTGAAACAGGGGGGAGTCCCTCTGACCATCAGGAAACACTTTTTACTGTGAGGGGGACCAGGCAGTAGGACAGGCTGCCCAGGGAGGTTGTGGAATCTCGCTCCTTGGAGGTATTAAAAAGGTGACTGGATAGGGTCCTGGGCAGCCCGCTGTGGGTGGCCCAGCTCCAGTGGGGGGGGTGGACCAGACGAGTTCCGGAGGTCCCTTCCAGCCTCAACCAGTCTGTGATTCTGCGATGAGTGGAAGAGAATTAAGGTGCAGCAGATTGTAGCTGCCCTCGAAATGGAGATGGTGAAGAGCACATGTAGCCTCAGCAGAGATTATTCCACTGATTGTCACTTCAAATCACAGTGGGGCAGCAATGGTAATAAAATGTACAGCAGGGGAGGAGGGCAGGGGAACACAGCCAAGACTATGCAGAAACTATTATATTCAGTAACTGTTATTGGTGTGGAATAAGTGGAAACTGGATGAATTTGTGTGTGTGATGTGAATTAGTCATTGAGGCTAGAAGAACTGAGGTTAAAGAGAACTAAATTTTTTTTTTTTCTTTTTGAAGAGGAATGGTTCTCTTCTACATCAATGAAGTAAATAAAATAATTATCCTTGACTTTTAATGAATGCAAGATAGAAAACCTAGGAAAAAAATCCGTTATGAATTGAGAACACGCACCTAGTTAGTGACAATTCAAGACCAAGACAATGAATACCTTTATAAAGTGTTTCTCTAAAAAAGAAAAATGTTGCTAATTTTGCAGAATTCCATCATATGGTTACTTAAGGGTAAAGACAAACCAGTTAGGAAATATGAACTATGTCTTAGCCAGCTAAAAGTCTTACCAAACCATGGGCAGTTACTTTTTAAAAGATGAGAGCACTGGGAAATGACTGGAACGAGAACAGAAGCACACTAGTAATCCTCTAAAAAAAGGAATATTCTTAGCAATTACCATTTTTTAAAGTACTTTAATCCAAAACTCAACATCTGATAAGGAAAATAGTCTTTGAACATCTAGAAGGCAATAAAATTATGATCAATGACCAGCACTGATTTGTCAAGTCTACATGTTGCCAGACAAACCATTTTTATAGCCTAGAGTAATTAGTGGATGAAGCAAATGAGGTAAATGTTATATTGAAGGTCAGAGTCTCAGCTGGAGAAAGGAAACATAACCATATTGACTTCATCGTACTTATTAAAGCAAGCTGAAGATCAGCATTTATACTTTAGAACAGCATTTCTCCAAGTCTTATAAAGTTTTATCTAAAAAATTAAATCAGATTGTTTCTAAACATTTCACATAACATGAAACCTGGGTAAAATGATCACAAAACTGAGCAATTTGGAATGCTTTAGGTGCTGCAAAGATTGTTTCTAAAACACGTCTTATTTCCTGACTTTGTTAATAATCCAGGAAAGGTCCAAATTTTATTAATGCAGCCTGACATGTGCTACAAACATTTGGAAAAAGGAATAAAAAATATACATTGAGTTAGGGAGCAAAGCTGGGGAATAATACAAATATGATATTTTTAGGGAAAAGAAATTCAAAATACTGATATTCAGAATGAAGAAGAAACTTGACACCAGTAGGGCCATTTTGCTTGCGTGAACAAAGATCTAAGCCCAATTTTATTATATGTGTATTTTGACATATAATATGTCTTCCATGTATGTGTTTCCATTTGAATTTAATTAATTCGGTGGAAAGGATTTCCATTATTTTTCTTATATTATTATCTACTGAAAGAATTACTAGGTGTTGACATTACATAGTTAGTGACATGTTTGTTAATACTCGTAACTAAAAATATTTTAGTACATAGAATAAAAAAGAACAGTCTTTTACAAACTACAAGACAAGAGATAAGATTTAGATGCAGACAACCAAGGAGAAAATGAAAGAGCAGTGACACGATACTGGCCAGCCTGATAAGCAATGATTTTGGTGGAACTGATGTGAATCTGTTCATTATTAACCCTGTCTTGAGGCTATGCCTCTGCTCTCAGGTCAGTGTTGGTCAGAGGTTACTCTCAAGATGAGATTCTCCAACCATTTGCTGCATGAGCACCCAGTCCCATCTTGGACATTACTTCAGCCCAAGGTCTGAAGCTCTCTAGAGAAAAATCCAAGTATAGTCATCATATCATCACACAGGCATCTGTAATCGTAGTCAGTAATTCGTATTACAAAGATCCTCCAGTCCAACTGCCCCCAAGAGCAGGACAATTCAGAATTACATTAGGTTGTTCTAGGTCTTCACAACCCTTTGTGCAGGCCCACGGCGTAATGCAGGTGGAAAGGGTGGAGACTGTGCAGCCTCCGATATCCCAGAGCTCTCTGGGTTTCCCAGGTAAATATGAGTTTAGATTCCCAGGTGCTGCCATAAAACCAGTGCTTTTTGATATGAAGCGGTTGCTTTTTTGGCAGCGCTGATAAGAACATCACAAGAAGGAACTGTTGCCGCTGTGCTGCAGGCGTAGCGAAGCGTAAACAAAGAAGGAAGGGCCAGCTTCATCCGCCGGGATGTTTGTGAGAAAATAACCAAAAATATTTCCTACTGGAAACTCATGTGTTCAGACTTGCGTACAGGTTATATGCAGTATTACTGTTCCCATGCTACAGTTTGCAGTGAGAATGTGGGGCAATTATGAAAGTGAAATTTGCTTTTTCTGCAATGTGTGCAACATTTATTTCAAGTGAATTCTTCCAGGGAATATCTTCGCCAAGAAACTCTTTCAGGAGATAATTTAAGGAAAACGAGCACCAAAGAATGGAAATTATGGGATTGAATTCGCTTAATTCAAATGGAAAATGTCTTCATGGTTTCTACCCAGCAGGTAATGCATATATATAGAAATTACAGAGCTAGTTAAGTTGTTTCACTATTTTTGACATTCTGAAGATCTTTCCATTCCTTGTGATCTGAAATTGATACTTTTTCTGCTTATTTTACAATGTATTTCCACAGATTTTTGCCAGCATATTTAGGAAATTACTTCAGAAAATTCATGTTTACCAATAATCTATTTTGCTCCTGAAAGCAGGGAAAATAATGAAAGCAACAGTGCTAAAATACATTTAAAAAATATTGACATATGCAGTTGCCAAAGTTTTAATAGGAAGTATTGATACTTCTTGAAACACTCCCTTATAAAAGTATAGGCCATATTTTCAACAACATAATGGCACAAGATTTGCTAAGAGCTATCATAAATCATAGGATTATGGAAAATTTCAGGCTGGAGGGGACCTACGGTGGTCTTGTAGTCCAGCCTTCAGCTCAAAGCAGGGCTAGCTTTGACGTTGGACCAGGTTGCTCACAGTCTTGTCCAGCTGCATTTTGAGTATCCCCAGGGATGGAGATGCCACAGTTTCTGTGGGCAACTTGTGCCATTGCTCAACCACTACCAGTGTAAAACTTTTTCCTTACTTCTGACCAGGACCCAAAACAGGAGACACTATTCCAGATGGATTTTCACAAGTTCTGAGTAGAGGAACAACCGCTTGACTCAGCCTGCTGTCTATGCTTCTACCAATACAGCTCGGGATGTGCTTAACCTTCATTCCCACAGGGTCCCAGTGTGAAGCTGGGTTCAGCAGGGTCCTTGTCTGTGGAGCTGCTCCCCAACTTGTTGGCCCCCCGTTTGTACTGACACAGGGGTTTAGCCCTCCCCAGGTACAGGACATTGCGTTTGTCCTTGTTGCGTTTCGTGGAAGTTCCTTCTGACTCATTACTCCAGCTGGTCTGGGCCCCTAGGTGACATCCAGCGTATCAGCCACTCCTCCCATTTGGAGTCATCAGGAGACTTGCTGAGGACTCATTACATCCCGGTGTCCAGGTTATTGATGAGTTTGCCATTTGTTAATCCATGCTGGTTGTTCGCAGTTGCTGTCTTTCCCTTCACATGCAGTGAAATGACCTGCCTGAAGATTTGCTCCATAATTTTTCCAAGAACTGGGGGAAGACTGACTGTCTTTTAGTTGCCTGGATCCTCTTCCTCACTTGTTCTGAAAAATATTTTTTTCTCTTACTGCAGACCCCAAGAGGCAGTTCTGCTTGAGGACATCTCTTCTCCATGGGGATATTTGGTCAGAGAAATCACATATCATTGTGTAAATAATCAAGTCTGTCCTCTCCAACTTAAAAATATTCTGTTTCCTTGGGAGAACAAGGCCTTCATGGGACACAGCTCTTCCACATACCCAGGCAGGTCAATGCTGCCTATTAATCATGAGTCTTTCCTGAATACTACAGGCAGGCTTCTCTGTTTGCATGCAAGCATACTCGCAGGTGTAGGCACAGGCTGAGTTTCGGAGTTATGAGAGCCTAAACGCGTCTGGCACCTCTGCACGGGACAAAGATCTTGTTCACTGAAGCAGACTGGGTAGAGGAAGGACCAAACATTTCTGCTAGGTCTGCTGACCCCTGCCCCAGGCATGGCTGTTCCTCAGCACTTCACGTAAACTTCAAGCCTAGGCCACATTTGGAGAAACAGCCAGCGATAAAGACAGAAGCGGTGTGGGTGATGGGCTCCCACCCCTGAGAGAGGGGGAGGTGGGCAGCTTCTCGTTCCTCTCTAGTCCGGGGAAACGTGATGGGATTGCCGTGTTGGGTGGTTTTGTAGCTGGAGTTGAAGAGAAGGTTGGGGGATTAGTCAGGCTTTGCTTGTTTCATGTACTCACTATGAAAGAAATGTTAAAATAACAACTATTGGGTCTGGTAAAAGAAGACATGTCGTTTGCTTTCTCAGAGGCCCTAGGTGACTTTAGGCAAAATCTGTGGAGAGGGGTTAGCAATCAGGCTATAAAAACGTTTCAGCTCTAGCTTTATTCCATGCTTCCCTATGGCTGAGCACACTCTCACAGCAGGTCTCAGCCAATTTGAAGGACTTGATCCCTGAACCATTCCGATAACAAATGTTTTATCTTCCCAAATCAGAATCGCAGCAACTTCTCTTTTCGTTAAAGGATCATCCAGAAATAAAGGGGACTTTCACATCAGAGGGATGTTTCTCTGTCATGACATCCCATCTGGGCTCTGGAAACTCCTCTTCCTCTGCGAAAATGAAGGCGGATGGGTGCTCGCTCCTAACGTACTGCTGACGGCATGGATCAGCCTGGCCGCTCCCAAAGGAGCCTGTGCAGAAAGTGGCATTACCTCATATGTCACTGTGATATTTTAAAAGGGTTGCATAATTACTTTGACTGTTGCACTCGGACCGGGTGACAGGACTATGAAAACTGAAATTTTTTCCAGAAACTGTTTGTATTTTGTCCCTTTTTTCCACCTTTTTTCTTTTTTTCCCTTTGTAGCCTGGGGGTGCACAGCAACCCGAGATGTTACACTGGGAAGGAAAGTCACTGAGAAGGGGGAGAAGTAGGTGATTCCAGACCCACGCGCACTTTCCTCTGTTACTCAAAGCTTAAAAGAAGGTCAGTGCAGCCACCCGATTTCCATTACCACAACAGGCCTCACCGACGGTGCCCAGTGGGGTGTGCACGTACATCACTGGTGGGTATTCTGGCACAGGGCGACCATCTCCCAACCGTGGTGCTGTCGCAGGAGGAAGGACAAAGCCTTACTCAAAGATGCCGCACGCATGAGGCCAGCTCCTACGAAGCGTGTCATGACCAGAAATGGCAGCAAACATTACCATGGTGGGCACCCCTCTGCCCTCTTTGAGGCAATGCCTGCCAATCTCTCCCTCAGGCGGCACTTTTTGGAAGGCAGCAATGCCCACCCTGCCCCTGAGGATTGCAGGCTGTGGGCAGAGGGACCTGGGGACCTGGTCCTGCTTGACCGCTGCAAGCTTGGTGCCTGCCCTGGCATGCAGCACTGTCACTGAATGATGGCCCCAAAATCAAGATGTAATGAGGTTGCCCCCGTAAAAACTAAAATCAGTTCAGTGCAAAGTAGATGTCCTTGGCTTTGAAGGGAATAAGGAGAAAAAGAAGTCTTTGTTGCCTTTATAATAGATATTTACATTCAGCCTTTAGACCGTGACCTGTGTTATCTGATCCAGACTAAACTGCTGTTGGTTTTGGGACCTCACAGGACCATGGTTAAGATGAGCACCCTTTGAAGCATGTGAGGATCTACTGAGTGGTCTGAGCTTTTACACAGATTTTGTAGGGCAGAGATGAAAAATGAGTTTCAAGAAACGCATTTCTCACAGGCACATAGAAAGCCCTTTAAGTGTGGACTGTGCTCCACACAGAAAAGAGACCACATTAAAAAGGTATTTAAACACCCAAAAGTCTTTTTGACTTCTGACTTCAAAAGAGTTCCCTCGCAGAACTGTGCCCACAGTAGCTGCCTCCTGATCATATGGTCAGGCATGAGGGAAATTCAGCTGATTTCTCCCCCAGCTATACAATGAAGTGTGCTACGAAAAATAAAATTGGAAAATTATGTTGGGTTCTTAACCTTTTTATGCCAAAGAAATGGATTCTTTAGTTTCTACTAGAAATGGAGACAGTGATGTATGAAATGAATTTGGAAGCTAGAGGTTAGTGAGGTTAAATTTTCAATTTTCTTCTAGGAATGGGGGGATGCATTAGGACTCCTTGCTGTCTTATCCGGAGCGAAAAGGTAGCTGGTCCTCTCAGGCACTCTGGTGACTGCAGTCAGTGATGTAGTCCCTGACAAGCACCCAGCTAGGTAGAAGATGCCAGAGAGAAGCCTGGGATAATTTGGAAAGAACCGGCCTCTCTCACCCAGACAGCATCTAAATAAAATGGAAATGGGAGAAATGAGGGCACTGAGGCTGGATTGTGTAAATAACCAAGTAATACGTTTGTTGGCTGATCTGAAAAGTAGTTGAACTAAATGACTGAAATGCAGACTGTGCTCTACTCTCCCAACATCAGGATTTTTTCCTTGCCAAAGTGAAAAGAAGCTGAAAAAAATCCAAAACAAAACTTCGGGGTAAAAAGTCACAGAAAGTTTTCCCGCTGGCATCCTGAAGCAAAAGCCAAGAAAATTAAATGCTAGATTCCTACAGCTGGCAGCAGCTTGGCCGTCTCTTTGACGTGAAAGGAACCCCCGACTACTCCTCTGACAGGTTTGGGGAAGGTGGGGTGTGCTGGTGCATGCAGCCCACCTGCGTGGGATGCATGGGACTGCCATCCTGGCAGTGCTCTCCTCCTTGGAGCATCCTCAGCCTCCTTCCTTGGCAGGGGCTGGCAGAGCACTGGGAAAAACGGAGGGACCGACAACTGGCTAAGTGGCTACTGTCCTCCAAAGGGGTGGAAGACTTTAGTTCAAGTCAGGTCTTTTAATCGGGAAGGACACTTAGTTGGCAGAAACTGTGGCACCGACCACAGGGACCCATGAGGGAGGAAAGGCGACAGCGCTGCCTGATGGCCAGTGCAGTGTTCTGGGACGTGGGTGCAGATCCTTGAGGGAGAGGAAGAAATCAAACCTACGTCTTTCGTTTTCAGCTGAGGGCATTAATACTGTGCTATTGGGTGGCAGGTTAACTACCACCAATGTACCTTTATTTACATGGCTTTTGTTATAAGTACACAGAAAGTTAAATATTTCAAAAACGTGAAGGGCTTACGCTCTCAAAGTGTCTAAACAAACGTTTCTGACAGATAAAAACCCCCAGTCTTCATATGTTTTGGCAAAAACTGTTTATTGAATTTGGTCAAACTTCAGAAAATCATCAGCCAACCTGAAATAGTGGGGTCTTTTGGTGACTAATGATTTACCAAAAGAAATATGCTGTCTTCTTCCCAGGAGGCATATAATTCACGTGGGAGTTCATGGTAGATTTTCCTTTCTTCCTTTCTCTCCTTCACAAGGGACTTGAGCTTCCTCAGGAGACGGGTTACTGCCTTTTGCATTGCCTGTGATTTGGCCTTTCAAAGGGGGAGGTTTCTCGCCTCCGCCTTTGGACAGGAGCAGTGGACCATCCTTTTTGCTCTGCCTCCCCCAGGGGAGGGGGCTGCCGTCAGGGGGCCAGCAGCCAAGGGAGCCTGAAATCACCAGGGCTGCAAAATCAGTGTCAGGTAGGTGTCTTGCCTGACTTCGCATGCTGTGTTTGGGCAGATCTGGAAGCAGGCAAAGGGCGTTTAGTTACCCGTGTTTGAGCCACACTGTCCTCAAGCATTCTAGGCACTTGACTGAACCCATTCGAATCCGTGGCTCCTACCTGGAAGAGTTTGCAAAGTAGTTTTGGAAAGGTGGGCTGAGAAAACGCACGGTGAGGTCGCTGAGAGGCTGAGCCCTCCTGGTGCGGCTCTAAAACTGCCCAGCTCTTTGCTCAATTTAACCCGTTCTGGGTGACTTTCAGCTTTGTCTCCGTGCTGACGTATCTGCAGGAGGTTGTTTTTCTGGCAGCGTTCGCAATGCTGGTGAATTGGAGACAGAGCAAGTGGTGAAAACAGTCTCCTGGGACTCTTCCCTCGCAGCTGAAGTGGAGCCCAGCCCAGGCAAGGGCTCAGCAGAGGGAGGACAGCATGAGCATCACACGGAGCGCTGGGGGGCCCTGGGGAAGGCACCGTCTCCTGCCGAGGGGAGCTTCTCCACGTCCCGGTGTCGCCCCGTGTGACACCAGGGCAGGGATCTCGCCGGTCACACGCCGGGCGCTGTGTGGGAGCCCGGTTGCATTAGCTCGGAGCCATTCAGCTGTTGATGGCGGAAAGCCTCCCGGGAAAGTGGGTGGTTATCTTTAAAATGATCTCCGTCCAGCAGAGCAAGGCTCTGGTTCAGTTTTGCTTGTGTGGAATACTCCCGTAACTTTAAATCGTATCAGGATTTGATTGTGAGTTTAAATATATGTAGTGAACATTTAAGTCCTGCGCAAACAAAGACCAGAGAGGGGCCAAGGCAAGCTGATGCACGAGCAGCCATGTTGCTGCCTCTCCAGTCCATGAACTGGATTCTTTCACAAAACCCTCTGTGTAGCAGTGCTAAAAAGATGAATATTTGACATAGTTGTAAGATAACACTCTGACGCCCTAGTAAACACAAGTGAATTAGTGGTTATGAAAGAGACCTTATGACATGACTGCTTGCAACAGCAGAGAGTTGGATGTGGTGCCCCACAAAGCACCTTCCAGCCTGGTACAGATTCATGGGAAGATATTCAATAGGTTTTGGGTTACTGTTTTGTTTATAGAAAATCTCACCTACCCCTGCTATCTAATGCACTCAGTGTTTTGGAGCTACGCTTGAAAAAATAAGTCTGGATGATAATCTCTCTCTCTTTCCCATCAGACCAAATTGTCGTAACCCCTATTTGCACTGGATTAATAATCCCCCAAAGGTCAGTGCAGCTGCTTGTGGAACGAGCAGTGCTCAGTGCCCTGCCCTTGGCTCCGCTGAGCATCCGGGAAGCGCCGCCGCAGCTCCAGCGCAGGGACCTGCCGGAGGAGCCACGCTGGTCTTCACGGGGGTGCCAGAGACTAACCACATAGTCGGGAAAACTGGAGAGACTTTGAATCTCCGCAGGCTGTAGCTCTTACGATATTAATAAAAAGCTCAGATGGGAGAGTTTACCAGCATAAGTCCAATTTAAAAACTGAAATAGGTGGCATTTCTGCAAATTGGCCTATCGGACTCTTACGGCAGCTTTCAGAGTCCTTGTCCGTCCTGCAGCATAGCTGGTTCTTATTCCCCGAGCTTGATTTGTTAGCATGTCTGCTGTCAAGAGGTCTGTTTCTTATTTTTGTTGAGTTATACCTTAAATGTGTCTTTTTTTGGCTACTTATGTTCTCGTTTCTGCACGGCGGTAGCCAAGCAGGGGCCCAAGTACTCATTCCTGGCCCTCAGATTTATTCCCATCGCTTTGATGGGTTGAGTCTGGTGCTGCCTGTATCAGAGAGCACCTGGATGGGCTGATCGCAGACGTTCGCTGGCACTGCAGTCTCAGCTGTGGAAACAATTTTGCTGGCAGTGGAAGCCCAGTTTCTCTGGGGAGGGGCCCATATTTCTTGTTTGTAGCGTGTGAAGCCTCCTCAGAGCTCTGGTGTCAGACCCGCTGGAATTTCCCCCCCCTCTCGTTCTCTTCTTGGTCCACCTTCTCTCACCCCTCTAAATCTTACTTCTGCTTCTTCTTAAAGTCCCTAATGTATCTTTTCTGGCTTCTTTTGCTGTAAGCTCTTCCCTCTTTTTTCCTTCACCCATTAGCTCTTCCTTCACTGTGCTTCTCCACTGCCGCCTCCATTTTCTCTGCCCCTCCTTTTCATTTCTGAGGAGCCTCCTGTTTTTCTCCCTGTGTCCCCACTTTCATCCCTTCTCCAGAAGCTCCATAAATGGCAATTCCAGGAATGGGGTGTATCCCTTGAGAAGACGGCTCTCTCGGTCCTCAGAGATGCTGTGAGATGCAGGTCTGGGTGGCATTGCTGCTGCTAATACTTTATTAACAGGTGATGCTGGGGACCCGTGGTGCCAAGCGTTGTGTAGCTGGGCAGTAAAAGACAGCTCTTGCCCCAGAAGTCCTCATGTGCTCCACAAGCATGAAGGGATTACAGCCTCAATCTTACACATTGGCAGCGGAGGCTTACGGAAAATAAGGATAAATTTGCTAAGCTGTTTAAGCACATAAAGTTGCGAATACATATTTTGTCCCCAGCCTGACATCCTTATGCATGTTAACTGTCTAATTCCATTTAACCTATTGATTTTACTGGGGTATAGGAATGACATCCATGTAGAAACCATAGAAAAATTTGCTCATGGTGACCAGGTCAAGGCCACACAGAGAGTTCAAGACCATCCATTTCTCTCTACGGTCTCATGGGGGGAATGAAAGCTCAGCACAATTTAAGGCAAGGAGAGAGAATAGGGGGAGAAAAAACAATGAAACTTTATAGCCTGTGCTCACCATGCTGTATCTGACTCCGGCTCAAAGGCCTGGACTGAAAAAACCTATTTTCCTGAGGCATGGCTAGAGCTGAAAACTGCAGCATGGTCCCTGTATTCGGTGATATCCCAGTACAGCATTCATGAAATGCTGTGTCAGCTTCACAGATGTATTAAGATGGAAGACTGTAAAGATCTAAGCATGAATATCATGATTCACATTTTCCTCCTTTGTGTTACTTTGATGCTTAGGCTTTAGGTCTAATGTCATCTCCCAGTTAGCAGGTTTTGATGTGCCACAGGCTTTTCTGTCAACATATGGTTGTATCGTTTCCTGTTACTTGGAGGTCAGTTGGTGCCTGGCCAAGGGATAAGTGGACCTGTTAAGTCTAAGAGCAGTGAAATGGTTAATTTGATAATACTTAACTTGCCAAATCCTTAATATGCAGAGGTAGCATGCTCAGGAGTTGAGCAGGGCAGCGTGATCTCCCTTAGCTATCATTTCATTTCAGGATGCCTGCAGAACCAGGAAGGCCATGTATCAGTTTACACTCAGCTTGGTAATCTTGCATGGGGCCTGTTTGTGTCTCTTGTGCTGAAGGCTGAATGTAAAATTAACATTGTTAGCCAAGAAAGCAAATAAAGGGAACTATTTCCCAAGGCATTTTACTCTGTTTATTTAACGCCTCTGAACAAACCCCTTTCCACATCCTCTGAACCTACTGGCCACTTCAGATAGCTCCATTTCCTGCTGGGTGAGTTTTTTCTAAAATGTTTATTCAGCTCCAGGAAATGATGATTTCCTGAATATTCTGAAACTTCATATTTTTGTTGTATCCCTGTTTATTTAATAGTCTTACTTGCTGTGGAAGTGTGCAATGCACAACAACACCCCTTGCAACGTAACTGTAAGGAAGGAGTGGAAGTAGACGTAGTACATCAAAAACCAGTTTAAGTGAAACTAAATCTGTTTTTGCTAATTTATACACTAGTGTATTTCCATTAGCATGAGCAGTTACTCCTTATTTATACTGGCCTTAATGAGTTCAGAAGTAGGCCTTTAAATTTATCCTGCTCTTTAAGGAAAAGTGCCTAAAAATTCAAGCTAGTGAAGGAGAATTAATTAACTTAAAGATCAAGATTTTATAATTCACAGTTTACATTAATGTCTTTTAGTTTTCTTTAAGCAACGGAAGGGACTATATGTTTTCCTCGCCCTACACTGGGACTAAAAATGAGCAATGCTTATTTTGTGAGGTTGAAGTTAACCTGCAGCCAGCACTCCAGCCTGACATGGATTTCGCTGAAGAGAGTTAAATTTGTGCACAATCTTAATGAAAAGGCCATAATACTTTATGCACAAGGATGGGAACCAGAAGTAACTACTCTGAAAGGAGAAGAGCTTCTTTAAAGTAAATCAAATGGGATTGATCCCAGAGAAAATTCAAGAACTGCATAGATTTGCCATTAACCCTGGATATCCCCCCCCATGCTTTCCTCTTCTCCCTTCATACCTACTTGTTCTTAACCTTCATCTGCTGGCATTATCAGCTGTGACTCCCTTTGGCTTTTTACCGGCAGAACAGATAGTTCACATCTGCCCTGAGTCTGAAGAGAAAGGCAATGCGGGCACGCTGTCCTGCCGTGCGCCTAAATGACAAACTCTTACAGCATCCCAGTACAAATGGCCCCATCCTTACCTGGGACTTCTACCCTCATGGAAACCACATCCTGCAACGGCCACCATGTCTCCATTCAGAAAGGATTTTGAAGGAGGAACAGCCTGAAGATTAGACTTTCCCTTTCCCAGGCATCCTTTTACGTGTCTTGCTCCAGAAACCAGCCTCTTCCTCTCCTGTGAGTCTTTTGTTGCCACTCCTATGCTGTCTGTGGTGAGGAGGTTGGTTGCTTTCCCCCTGTTTCAAACACTCTTTTTAGAGTTTCTCTACTCTCTTCCTCCCTTCCCTCCCTCTTCCCTTCCTTCCGACCTTCCTGTTTCGTTACGCATCTCACACTCATCCACTATTTTCCCCCAGTTCAGGTGGAGACGTGCTGCTGTCTCTACCACCAGACGTTGCCAGGATGTCTCTGTCACTGACAGACTGAACCCTTCGCAGGCACCAGACGGGGGTCTGCTTTCAGACCACCCCTTGCGAAGCAATGCGATACCACTGTGCCCCTCTCCGAGAGAAGCGTTCTTGCTTTTGACACCAAATATTTGATATCCACAGTGCCGAGCTGAGTAATCTCTGAGGATGCCCTTTCTGCCATGTTACCTCCTCCCCGAGTTCATGTTGTGTAACTTTACCACCACGATGCAGGACCATGACTGTTTGATTGTTGAGTGATTAATCTCCGATTAATTCGCCTTAATTCCTTGTGTGACATGCTTTCTGCTTTTGCAGGGGGATGCTTCCCTCTCTTCCTCCTGTCTAACATGGTCAGGCAGAGCTGCAGCACTTTTGTCCTTTTCTTTCCAGGAGACTTTTTCTTCCTACCTTTTCTGCTCCACCATAGCTCTGATAGCAGACCATCAGCTCCAACAGCCTCTTCCCCAGCTTTAACAGAAGGGTGCGTCATCCCAGGAGATTTGTTATGTTTTAACTCTCTTTGGGCTTGGTGAAGTTTTCAGAGGATGTAGAGAACCCATGGAGAATGGTTTTTACCTCCTATAGAAGTTTTGGCTACTTGGCCTCTATTATCACTTTAGCTGCCGGGAATCATTTGCAGCACCATGTTTAAGCCTGAAATTTCATGAGAAAAGTCGACACCAGGCTACTATTGTGTTTGTAAAGTAAGCTGCTAGGTGCTAGGAAAGCATGAGAATCACACAAATAAATAGGTTTAAATTAACTCCAGGTCCTATGCTAATGCATGATGACATTTACAGCTGCCTTGGCTTACCCTGCCATCTTCTGGTGATACCTGCTGCAAGATCAAAAGTTAGAGGTGAAATGAGATGAAATATTTTATTACTAAGAACACAAGGGTTGGCTCCAGTCCAACCGAACAGTTTCCTTAAATAACCATTTTTAATATACAGCACCATATAAGATTCCTGCAATAAATGTTAGGATTTCAGATTTTGATTTTACTTTTTTTTCAATAATGTATTTATTTTACTGAATGATACTTCACTAGGATAAAGAAATGTTTCTGTCCTGACAATGCCTGCCCTGGCAAAGGCAGATAAAAAAAAATGTACCACTCGTTTCTCTATCGTTATAAAGCAACCAAGAATACTGAGGCAGCCAGAGCCATTGACTGGCCAAGTATTCAAGAGTGTGACTACTTGGTCTCCAAGCCTTTGGGTGCTCAGTTACAAACTGCTTCTCAGCCATCCAAAACCAGACGATTTGACACTTTCCACAACAAAACCACCAATCTGTGCTCCAATTCTCTCACTGTGTCTTCCAGCCTAATAACGCCAATGATTTTCTTTTTTGATGGTTGCACTGGGTTTGCCTGGCAAGGTTTTGGTAGTGGGGGGGTACAGGGGTGGCTTCTGTGAGAAGCTGCTAGAACCTTCCCGCATGTCCCACAGAGCCAATGCCAGCCGGCTCCGAGACGGACCCACCGCTGGCCAAGGCTGAGCCCATCAGTGATGGTGGTAGTGCCTCTGAACTGACTGGTAATAAATTAAACTAATTTCCCCAAGCTGAGTCTGTTTTGCCCATGACAGTAATTGGTGAGTGATCTCTCCCCGTCCTTATCTTGTCCCATGACCCTTTCGTTCTATTTTCTCCCCCCTGTCCAGCTGAGGAGAGCAGTGACAGAACGGCTTTGGGGGGCACCAGCATCCAGCCAGGGTCAACCACCACACTGGTTTTCCTGCTTCTTTCCATTTCTGTTTGCACCCTGTCCAGAATTAGGCTGCTTGTCTGCTTGGTTTTGCCCTTTGACCGGCCCCCAATACTCTTTCTTTACAAAGACCTCAGCACTGGCCACCCCTTAAGGCCGAAATTGAGTTTGAATTTTTCCTTTTGACCTTTAAAGTGCTGCTGGTTTGGAAAGTCCCCCCCTCACCCAGAGGAAAATTTGGACTTTTTCTTGGAAAACCAAAAAATATTCAGTGTTTGGCAACAAAGGGATTAGTCATGTCTCAAAACTACAGGCCATTCTTTAATGCTCACCAAAAATGTACTTTTTTTTTTGTCTGAAAATGTCCAGTTGCCATAAACAGAGGGTTGGGGACTTTTTGGTGTTTCCACAAAACGTTGAAAATTTTCATGGAAAGCAGCTGTTGTGGGTAAAAAAAGAAATTAGAGTAATCATATAAAAGTACTCTTTTTACTGTTCAGCAGAGAAGTTTTGATGGAAAATTTTGACCAGCCTTGCTTTAAAGACCTTTTATGGTGCTGTGTTATGAAAGGATTAGACTTAGACACTCTATCTGGCTTTTTCACCAATTTCTGTTTATATTTCATTATGTCAACCTCTTCACTATCCTCAGGTCTGTAATCCCCTCTCTTTTGATATTTACAATATTTATTTGCACAAGGCTCCCTTGGGTCCTGGTAGCATCTTTGTCCTGGGACTTGGCAGCACGCTCGGGTTCCTGGCCTCCTTGGTGTGTCGCTACCGAGGAGCTTCCATTTTATAGCAAAAAATTGCTGTTACTCACTAATTGAAGGAGGCCCTGCTTGGTGCTATGGTATTACCACCCACCTCCAGGGTGTTCAAGGTGTCTCTGCTGTTCTCAGCCTCCTTCTGCCCCGGCTCACATCACCTATTCTGCCCTGGGACTGCAACCTGACAGGCACCGTCCTTCCCTAGGGCTCCTGACCCCGCAGCAGCACTAATCAGGGCCCTAATTAGGGCAAACTGCGCAGGCTAATTCCAGATGATGATGGCTTCTGGTATCCCACGGAGAAAGGCACCCTGGGGATACAGGACCATGACTCTTACAGGTACGTGGGCTTCTGAAAGATAGAGACACTTTTGGATTCCTCCACAAACAGCCAGTAACTGGTGTGTAGAAAGCATGCACAGAGTAGTGTTGGTGTCAAAATTGCATGCTAATGTTTTTTTCCTTTAATGCACTGAAGGTCTCCAGGGAAATGGCAAATTAATTTGGCTGATTGGTGTCATCCCCCCCGAAGTGTGTTTACCCAAACCGAGACTAATTAGCTATCCCGGCAGTATGTGAATGCAAATACGTCAGCTTTTATTTTCCTTGCTCTCACTCCCATCTGATCTCTCCCAGTTGCACCTTCAAGCAGCGACCACGCTCGGCAGTCTGCCGTCAGCCTGCGGAGCTCAGGAGCAGGGCGTGCAAGGGAAGGGTGGCTTGCTGCCAATTGCAAAGTCGTGGTGGACAAAGCTGGTGCCCACGCTGGGCTGTAGTGGCAGGTCTGAGTCTCCACCACCCATCAGCTGAGGCAGTTTTCATTCCAGCTCAGAAACAAGTGGAAAAACCCAATCAAGTCAGGCTACCTATACCCCATCCGTCCTTCTAAGGCATTGAGGAAAATGTCTCTTTTCTCCCCAGGCAGCCAAAGCCCTGAGCCCACCGCTGTAGGCAGGGCAACCAGCCTACGTGGAGCATTGGTTCAGATAAAAAAATGGAGTTTCCTGCAAGAAACTAGACAAGCACAGGTAATGTGGGCTCTGCCTTTCTCTCCAGCCTTGCCAGCATCCTCGTGTGCAGGCTCAGGCAATGCCCAGGCTGAGCAGTGACCCAAAACATTCTGCAGGCAGTGACGTAGTGCTCACGGTGGTGCTTGGTCCCACTGTGCCCCCTGGAGCACCCGGTGCCACAGGACACTGTGAATTTTGCAGAGGTGATGGTAATATTTGGAATAAGAATGACCAGATGGTGAGAGGTTTCTAATAACCAAGGACATGCTCTTAGCCAGTGCCTGTACCGGAGAAAAGACATTTCTGGCATCTTTTTCTACACATTCTTCTCAAAACAGGCAGAGAGGCAGAGTTTGATCACAGCGACACTGGTGCAAGTCCAAAGAACCTGCCGTGAGTAACTGAATTATGCTAGATTCACAGCAGGGTGATGAGATCAGACCCCGACCCGCACTGACTACTCTGGTCTGCAGTAGGCGTACGTAATTCCTGTTTGAAAAGGGCAGGGACTGCAGCTATAAAGGCTGGTCATGATTATTAGTGTGTTTTACAGGAGAAGCAACTGTCCGTGGAACCTCTGTGATTAAAAACGTACAAAACCACCTGATTCCTGTCTCATTTCTGGGACCGGTGGCGCATCGCAGGTGGCGGGTTGCAGGTGGTTTGCTCGGGTATCCACAGCAGAACTCCGCTGGAGGCTCTGGCACGGGGAGCCGGCAGCCTTCCAGAGCACGGCAAAAACTGACTCCGTTTCATGCTGCAACGCTACGGTGAGAAGGCCGATTAAGAAAAGTTCAATTCCTTTTTTTTTTTTTGCCGTCTTACGGGAAGATGGCACAGTCGCCTCCACATCAAAAATTTTCCGAGACATCACACGCTTATTTAGTCATGTTTGAAGCATGTGATAGGTGGGTTCTAAGTCTCTGCGTGAGGAGCAAAATAGCTGTTCAATGAAAGCATACAAGAGATCAGAGCTTGTGAAGGCTGTGCTGAAATGCCAAGAGGCAGTGTAGCCTTACAGCACTTAGCGAAATAGTCTTTAAAGGAAACACAAACAGCCCCTCAAAAAAGCAAACTGACCATGGCTGAAAACAAGTCAGCGAAGCGATATGCCCGCAGCAGTAGGATTTGCTCATCTGAGGGAGGCAGGAGTAGATAGCAGCGAGGACGGCGGAGGCTGGATAGGCATTGCTGAATATGGATCCAAAGCACTTTTTGGTTTAACTGTGGTAGTAGAGTTTTAAGACCAAATTTTTCTATGCTGACATTTTTCAGTGTTTTCTTCACTGTGATTCCTAACTGGAGAATTTAAGTTCTGGTGCACTTAAAAATAAATAAAACCGAGAAGAGATTAATTGAAAAAAAAGGGAGCCGTTTGTGAGAAATGTATGTTTTTAATCGTGGCTTGTGTTCTGGGACAATCCTTCAACAATTCTGCCTTCTGGCTGTGGATCTACGACAGGATCTCCTAATAAATCCCAGGTTTCAAGGTGAAAAGCCCTTCTGTATTTTAGGTGGGCTTGCTTTAAGCAAAAGATGCAGGCAGATCCACCCGGTCCCCACGCCTGACTTCTACCACACCATCCCATCATGCTTGAAAAATAATTAGCAGTAAAATACATAAGCTCAGCTGAGACAGTGAGGGCTTAGCGTTTGAGCCTGGCTTTGACGTCCCGTTGGGGCTAATGAGAGAGGATATTCAGAGCTCTCAGTTGTGGTTTGGGGCTGTGGCAGGCACATACCACACTCCTTATGCCTGTTTGATGGCTGGAAAATTATTGCTACCTAGAAGGTCAAAGGCTCAGCTTTAAAAAATAAACAAAGACATGGAAAATGGGGTTTCTGTAGCATCTGGGCATGCTGGGTAGACACAGCAAGGGTTTGGTGAGGACCAGACACCGCGTGCTGCCCGGGCTGGGGGGCTGCGGAGCCCGGCCCTGCGGGGGCGCAGGCGCGGACGGCATCCCACACCCCCCCTGGATGCGGGAAGCCTTCGCCTCTTTGCTGGGCTAACGCATAGAGCAGAGAGGGTGGGAGGCGGATTTGGTACGGCCCCTGCCAAGTGTAGGCTGAGGCCTCTGCTCGGGCTGGTTATGTCTGGGACCAGGAGATTGAGGGCAATGATTAGGGGGCAAGGGCTTTGGTGACATGCAGGGTTGCACCCGAGGAAAGTCCTGTTATGAGGACTTGAAATCAAAATATTAACCTGCCAGACAAACACTGAAGAACTAGGTAATAATTCTAACTTTTCGTTCCTTTTCCCCTTCTGAAATGAGTTGTTATGAAATTTACCTTCAGTGGATCAGTAACCCAGAGAACTTTTTCAAAATGAGATTTAAATGGCCAGATAAATCTGGTAGGACATTACCCTTCTGAAGTATGCAAGATATTCCTTGGCATGCAACTTGTTACTTAACACAGCCATTAAATGTGGTTTATCTGTGGAAGGGGAGGGGGAGATTAACGAGACCAGCAGAAATGATGAATTAACTGCCTGTGATGAGGTGCACTTGCAGAGCGAGCTACTGTGGCGAACAGTTTTGTAAAAACAAGAAATATTAAAGCTGGATCTCTGGGGAGGATGGAAATGTTATGACTAGAGACAAGGTTTCTGCTGCAGGGGCGGCAACAGGCTCTTTCCATGGGAATGGGAAACGGGCTTTTTGTGGGACCCATGGGAGTCCTGTAGGACTCGGGGCTTCAGGGTGCCGACGGTCCTACCCTGTGATCCTACAGTCACAGGTCGTACAGCCTTAAGGCAGGACATCTCTCTAACGTTGGGCATGATGCTTTGGCAAGCTACTTAGCATGTTCGTTTCAAATGTAGACTCAGCTTTTTCCAAAGTTTCTTGGGATTTCTGAGTGACTCACGTTTGACAGCGCGACAGAGTGTTTGGACACACTTGAAGGAGACTGAGCACAAGAATGTAGCATTGGCCTGAATAAAGTTAACTTAGTTAAACAAATTTAATTTGAATGAACTAGCCTTTAGAAGATAATCTGGTGAAACCAGTGCATAGCTGTGAATAGGCATGGGTGAACACCAGAGTCTTCCAGAGGTGTGAGGAAGAGTACGACAGAGCCAAAGTGCTCAGGGACAAGGAGCAGGGGAGGTGGGGGGGGGGTAGGACAGTGTTTTCTGCCTCCACTAAGCCCCTGTTTCCTGTCTGATTTTGGACACAAGGCTAAAATTACCATTAACTCCTCAGGAGCACTGACTTGAAGGACATAGGCTTCAACAGTCTAAGATCAGATCTATCCCCAACACCAGGTTATTTAATTGTGAGCATGATTAGTTGTGTTATAAAAACCACTGCGACGCCATGTTGCAGTCTGGTTGCAGGAGAAAGGTTGAGACCCCATGGTGAGGTCAGCTGAGTGACTACTTTTATTTTGCGGGGGGGAGTTAATAAATGTGCCAGGTGTGCTCAATTCCAAAAGAAACTTTGAACGTAAAAGTAGAGAAGAAGTTTTGTTTAAAACACGCTTGTGCCATGAACACTTTGAAAACAAGACCTTTTACTGAATCGAAACCCAGGGAAAAGGCTTTTGTTTCCAAAATTAAAATAAAAATTTCATACTGGGTCAAATGTAATGGTTTGGGCTGACCCAAAAGGAAATGCGTCAATTCAGCTTAAACCAATCTTTTTTCCTCAGCTAGACCACGGCTGCCCAGCTCTGCCTGCGGCTGCCTGAGCTCAAGGATGGCCCAGCAAGGACTTGGCTGCCTGAGCCCGTTGTGAGGGCTCTGGTGTTGCCTTCGGAGCTGGCCCAGGCACCACTGGGGTATCCCTGTCCCAATTTGCCTTTAACAGCCGAGATAAAAATTGCTGAATATCTAGAAAACGGTTACAGCTCCATATGCCGGCTAGTCCTTAGAAGCACTGATGCAGAAATCCCTCCTCTCTGGGGCCATCCTCAACCTCCCACCCTGGTGGTACCTTCCCCCTGCTCCTCCCCATGAGGGTTCCTCCGCAGCTCCCAAGTCTTGAGTTGGCTCTGGGCACCCTGGGCCAGGGTAAAACAGCGTTCAGACATGGCAGAGGGGCCGTGAGGCACCGTCCTTCGAGGAGCAGACAGGGGAGCAGAAGGGAGCACAAAAACGTGGCTTGATCCCCAACAGGGCGGACTGGGTGTTGGGATGCTGCGCCATACTCTGTGGAAGAGAGGAAGGACCTGGTTCCTGGGTGTTTGCATGCCATACCAATGAAATAAACGTGAAGTCCTGGGAAAAAAGGAAGGGCATGATTCTGTGGGATGAGTGTATGGTAGCAAATACAGGAAGCATCATGCTGGGCCAGACTAAAGGTCTGTCTAGTCCAGTAACGAGTTTTTGGCAGGGATCAACAGTGGCTGAATACCTGTGGTGAGGGTCCAAGTGTACATGCCGCTTTCCCGAACACTCTCCCAGCACCCAACCAGTCTCAGCTCAGGGTCTTCCCGAGGCAGAAGCAGCTGTAGTACACCGAGCCACTGTCAGGGGATATTTACTTGTCCAGTCTCCCCTTGAGCCCGTGTACGCTCTGAGCATCTGTGGTTTGAGTGCACGCCCTGTACAAAACCACCCTCTTTCACTGGTTTTGATCCAACTGCCAGCTGCAAGCTCCACAGTATGGACTGGAAGAGGCAGGGAAGGGGCATTTCCTATCCACTCTTTCCATGCTACTCATGATTACTTGATTTTTGACTGTATTGAACCCTTTCCTCCACACCCAGGTCCTCTGTTTTCCAGGCTGAAGTGTTCCAGGGCATTCAGCTGTTCCTTGTGTGCAAACCACTCTGTACCTTTGACCCTCCTTGCTGCTTTTCTCTGAACCTCCTCCAGTTTCCACTACATCTTTTTTAAGATGTGGGGGTGGAAGAACAACCAGGACTGCACAAAGCGTTCATGATGCAAGCCCTTCATGGTTTTATACAGTTACGCTGAGTTAGCTTTTGGCTCAGCTGCACCGATCTGAATGCTACTGTGGACAGAGATGGACGAAGAAGTTGTGATGGGGACCGACCTTCTGGGAAAGGGCAAAGTGTTCCCAGACAGTGTGGGAGCCCTCCACCCAGTAAGCCCCATTAACTGGCGGGCAGAGCTACCGCAGGCTGGTCCTGGAGGAGAAAGAGGAGGACAGGACAGTCATGCAGTGTCTGTTCCTTCTCCTCCGAAAAAGCTAAAAGCCCTCCAGCCTGTCAGCTGTGATGTGCAGCTCCCTGCCGATGGCCGGGGGCTCTGCGCAGGGACGAGGGAGCTAGGATACAGATTTGCCAAAGGGCACGGGCCGGAACAAGGCTGGTTTGATAAAAGCAACGGACTTGGGAAGGGAAAAGACCTCAGAGGTGTCTGGAGGCAATAGAGGGCGACTGCTGGTAAAGTAGGTGCTGGTCTGGTGCTGGAGCCTAAGAAACGGACGTTTACACAGGCTACCCAGGAAAACAAGCCTTCTGCTGGGATTATGTCTTTTCCAGTAAGGGGGGGGGGGGGAGCAAAAAAAAAAAAAAAGTACTGGACACAAACTTTATTGCCATAACTGTTCGTGCCAGCGCAGAGTGGTCCGTATTCTGTGTACGAGCAGCACTGAAAAGTTCCTGGAAACCTGTCTTGTTTGAGGTGTCTCTGCTGAAAGCAGTAATTTGATTTCTCTGATCAGGTAGAGGAGCAGAACTGCATTTGAACCTAATTTATCGCCCCCAGCGTGCGAAACACATGTTGAGCTAAAAATCACTTGTCCGATGGATGCAAAGCCTTAGTAGTTACCTATGAAAAAATGCTGCTAGAGGCTACCTCATTTTAAAACGAGCAAGGTTTCTGAAGAACGGACCCTAAATATTTGCCATGCAAAATTGAGAGAGGTTGAGAGACCTCAGGGGGCCGGTCCCGGCTGCTGCTGTTCCAGCTGTGTCACCTCTTCAGCAAAGCTGCACCGACACGCTCACGCAGGGAGACGGCCCCATCCCATCCGCGCTGCGTTTGCCTCGTAGGTACTTTTTTGCTTCTGCGTTTGTGGCTGGGTTTATCAGGAGCAGAGCCGGTGCAGGCAGTCCTAAGGGTGGGTCCGCCTGCTGAAATTTCAGCGCTTACAATTTCTGTTTCAGATTAAAAAGAGATCCATTTCTGCTTTTCTGTGTTTTGTTTCGCAGATGGCAGGTAGCTCTTATTTACTTGAAGATGTTTTTTACACCTTCTGCTTGAGTGTTTGGAATGGGGTAGGCTGCGTGAAGGAGAAGTGGGAAGAGTTAGTCCAAGTAGGAGAAGTTTTGACTGCAGCTGTGTGAAAAATGGGCCAGAAAGTGTTTTATACATTTATCTTTGTTTCAACAAAGCCTATTTCTTTTTCATACTTCGAGTACATGGAGGGTGGGGGGGGGGGTAGTCAACCTGAAATGGTTTATTTAATCCAAAATAGAACATCTTGGGTTTGGCCTGCTTAATCCTAATAAAAGAAATAAATAAGAATAGTCAGTCTCTAACTGAAAACATCTTCTAAACACCAATTTGAGAACATTTCAGTTTGAGAATGGTGAAAGAATACATCTAGGCTGTAAAAAAAGTAAAATAATAAAAAAAATTATTATTTCTGGCCAAAAAAGTCTTGTTTAAAAATAAGAAAAAATCCGTTGGGGGAGAAAGAGGGAGAGAGAAGTCCACTGTTTGGTGCCTGCAGTTAGGTCAATGGCAAGGCTGGCTGAGTAGGACTCTTTCCCGAGTGGAAGATGGAGAGGCAGACTCAGTGGGGCAGCTTCCCCAGCCATGTCACCTGCAGCTCAGACAAATTTGGTGCCCTTGAGGAGCTGGGGCCTTTCAACCCACCTTTGGTGCTCCTGATGCTTGACCCCACCGATGTGAGGGTGTCTTTGCGGTGCCACGAAGCCATCCAGGATCCCGGGGATCTCTTCCTTGAGCCCTTGCTTGGGATAACCCTGTCCTGCGGCACCTTGATGGTTTTCTCTCCAGGAATAAAACCCTCACCCGGGGGGATCGGCTGGGTTTGGCTGCTCGGTGGCCGAGCAGGGCCGCAGACCCCGCACATCTGCTGCCATGAGAAGTAGCATCGGCCCGGTGCAGGCACCGAGGCTTGAGCTGCCTTGGACAATTATTGCAGCCTGGAAGCCAGATGAAATCTTGATTGAATCGAGCTCATAAAGAGTAACTCACTGAAAACTCCTTGAGTTACTTGCACACATTTTTCTAATAAATGAGCCATGCAAATACTTAACCCTATTATTGCTTCTTAAGAGGAACATATTAATAGTTTATCTTTAATCGTACGCTGATTGACAGGTTATCTGCAGTGCATTAAAGTTTATAATGGCAATTTAAAATCAAATAGATAATCAAAGGAGACCAAATATGGCAGGTGAGAGTGAGAATAACACACCAATAAACTTTCTGATTAAACATTTGGACTGAGCGAACAAGCATTTTCCTGTAAAAGAGGTCTCCAGGAAACCTACAGGTGTCCCTGCATTTACAGGCAGATTTATGTCGGGAACCAGACCCGTTCCCTGGGAGGTCACAGCAGACTGCCGGCTTCGCTGATACCTTGGGTGCCGCAGCAGCAATGTTGGGTACCTTGGGCCCTGTGGTCCAAACTTCAGGGAACAGCCCAATTAATTGTTCTGGAATAAACCGGCTCCAGCTCTTTTTAATTCATTTCCTTTCAAAGGGTAACCTGCAGCAGCCTTGTGTCTCTAGCTCAGAGGAGGAACTTTATTTTTAACACCAGAATTCGCATGCAACATGGAAAAAATCTTCCTTCACCGGCTGTTTCCACGACGGAGGCAGTAACACAAACCCCTGCCCGTGGGCTCTGCCGGTGCGGGTTGTGCCCATGGGCTGGCGGAAAGTGCAACCAAAAGACTGTCGGAGAGCCTGGGCATCCCTGTCAGGACACGAGGGGACAACCCGGGTGCTCGTTTGCCGTTCACGGGAGATGCGATCCGCCCTCATCAGTTCATCCTTTGCTATCTTCTCGCGGTGCCCCTCGGCATGCATCCCCGCTCGCCCAGTCCCCGTTTTTTCCCCTCTGTTACAACCCACCACCCATCCAAGCCCTTTCCCTGTTTCTCTTCCCCCTGCCCATGCAGGGGGTGGCTCTCCCTCTCCCAGCGCGGGCAGGCGGTGAGGGGCTGCCCGCTGCTGCCCGCTCCGGCGGCGGGGAGGGATGCTCAGAGGGGGAGCGGGGGCACCGCGGCCCAAACCCCATCCCTGCGCGTGGCTGCCGCAGGAAGGTTTCTGCAGTGGCTGGAGAGGGGGGAAGGCAGGCGAGCAGCTCTTTTTACAGATCCCAGACGCCTGCGTTAAGTGTCGTGCGTCTGTAGCTGGGCACGAAGCACGGGGAGTCCTGGAGTCACTCGCTTCCCTTCTCCCGCTGCCTCGCCGCTTATCTTCTGCCTTCACAGCTTAGGAGACACCGGCTTAGGATCTCCCTCGTCTTTAAAAAAAAAGAAAAAAAAAAAAAAGTTTGTTCTGGCTTTCGAGGCATGCAGTCCAGTGTGGGAGCAGCCAACCCTTGGTGGCAGCAAGCAGAGCCGTTTGCTGAGTCAGGCCCTTGACGAGCCGGCAGCGCCGCGTCGGCCGTCTGGTATTCATTGTCGGCAACTCGCAGTCTCAACGTCCTACATCATCTCTTAATCCTCTAAAAGATGTGTTTCTCTGACTCAGAGCTGAGCCCTCCCCGGCCGCTGAACGTGCGCCTTTCCGTGGAGTCGCAGGGGACCGGGCTGACCCGGGTGACGTCTGTCTGTCCTGTGCTTAGACCGTCCACCACTGAGGTCCCTCTAGGTGCTGGGCAGATGCCTCCAGCCCATACCTGTCCTGGGGTGGGAAAGCTTTTCCTACCAGCTAAAAGTACATTTCCCCCGTATTCTCCCTCTGCTCTTCAGCGTGGTGTGGAGGAGTGGGTTTTTTCCGCCGTACCATCCCCACCAGTCTTGTCTTCTCTAGACTAAACAGGACCAGACCTTCAATCTTTCCTCCAGAATAATTTCTTCTTGACCTCCTTGCTTTCCCCTTGGGATTTCTCTGTTTGCTCAAGATCCGCTGTGCTAGAAGACACAGTTTTTCCTTTGGCAATCAGCTTTTTCTCAGAAAGCCAGGAGATTTCATTGTAGGTAGTAAAAACCTTTACACTCGAGCCAGATCAAGCTTTCTTCTTACAGAAAATTGCTGTTTGTCCCCGTGTTCTTGGCCTAGCCTATAAAATTGGGTGTTGGCTACATACACAAAGTAAATTAATGGAACTGGCACTAACTAACATGAAAAAATAAGAGGCCAAGGAGTTCTTGAGAAAGAAAGGACGTTTCTAAATCAGTATAATATCCTGCTCATTGTTTAAGAACTAGCAGATCTTCATATAAAAGACGGTTATATGACAGACCTTCAATTAATATAAACAGGTACAGCTCTGTGATTGAGTTACACTGAGCTACATCAATGGAAAATTTGTCCCTGTGCTGACATTTTGGGGGCGCTAAAGGAGGAATATACAGTTTAAAAATTACAGTTGTTGGAGTTTGGTTCTTTTGGGGTTTTTTTTTTAGTTAATGTTAATGTCCCAAGAAACAACTGGAAGAGAGCAGAGAAATTTTTTTCTTCTGGGTTTTTTATGTTTGTTTGTTTGCTGGTGTGTTTAAACTGAACCTTTAACATCCCTGATTATCACCTATTCACTGCATCTGAATACAGAGCACTACTGTTTGTACAGGTCCCCCTGTACCTGGAGGAGAGAAAAGCCTCTTTAAAATGGAGAAGGCAGGTAAAGAGCCCTGAAGCTGGATGAGAGATTCAGGAGAAGTGCAATGCTTGAAACACATTCGTTTTTAAAACTGGCTGAACTGAGTCTAGGTGGTGAACCTGCAGAGAAATTAGGAAACTGTCCTCACCCTTGAGGCCAAGTTCAAACACGGGAGCTTTCTGCTCCCACGTCACTTGCTGCTGCTCTAATCGTTGGAGTTAAAGGTTATTCGGAAAAGAGGAAGAAAAAGGAAAGTTCATTTAAATACCGTATGGATAAACAAATGCTATTACCTCCCCCAATCCCGGAGGTGTATTTTTTAATCAAAATACTGCTACTGTACTCTTTGCTGGTCCTAATTCAACCAAACACTAAGTAGAACTAATGCTAGTTGCACTTACAGACTTGCACAGCAGTAGAAGTGCTGTACTAACAGTAGCTACAGAAATTACAATGGAGACATTTTTATTGCTAATTAAATAATTGCTTTATCCAAAAGCAGGTAAAATTACATCAAGTGTAAAATATATTTAGTAAAAGCAGTTACTATATTTAATAAACAGGGTTTTTAGAGATCTTTTCCATTGAACTAGAATTAGTTTTAAGACCTTTAAGTCCTTTCCCTATATTGTCTCACAGCACAATGCAGCAGCTAATTAGTGGCACAGTTGACTGGTTTTATTGTATGCTAACTTAAAAGAAACAGTTACAGAATTGTAAAATAGAAAAGTGTGCATGTCTATATATTGCTACAGTAGCTATCATTGAGATGATAACATCTAGATGTCAAGAAAATCAATCAGAAATAAGCACTGAGGAGAGTAATTTCCAGTGATGTCTGGGTATTTTTTCCTCTTTTCTCTATGTGGGAGCACACAACAAAGTTGTTCATTGCTTTTCCTTCTCCCACCCTGTTGTTATAAACTGTTGTGTGAAATCCTGTTCTGAAATTCTCCTTTTCCCGTGACGTTTCAGTGAGAGTAATTGATCTCCTGGCCTTCTCCGAGGGGGACTGTGCTAGCAGAGCAGGCTCTCCTCCTGTTATTTCAGGAGAATTATTTATGGGAAAAGAGCTAAGGAAATAGGGTTATTACTAAGGACTTGGGAATGGAGGAAGATGAACAGAACTGGAGGCTGTAAATTAAATAAAGAACGGGACTGAAGGAAAAAAAAGCCCACAGCAAGTCACGGGATCCGGTTCTGCTCTCGCTTCACACCAGTTTGCTGTCACTGCCCGAAACCCTTCTCCACAGCTATGAGGCGAGCTTCAGAGTCTGTGTTGTTACTGTACACAATAGGTCTGAGCAAAAAAATAGCTCTGGGAAAAAAAGTAAATTGTGAAATACGTGTACATCCCAGGACAGATCCCCAGCTGAGGGTAAATGACACAAATCTCAGAGTTCAACACAGCTGATGTGATTTGGGCTTTTGGAGGATCTGGTCTGTTTCATTTTTTTGTGTTATGGATAATTGAGAATTATGCAAACTGTTACTAAACTACTTGTTTCACTGGTTTGTGTATGGCTTGCTATCAGGGGGAGGGGGAATACTGTGTATGTTCAGCTCAACCCAGTACAGAAATACCATCAGATTGTCTCCATTTGCTGGATTTATGCTGCCACAAAATGAACCCAAATCTCAGTTTGATGTTCAGGTGCTTTGAAATAAATCACTGAATTGCAACCTTGATATCTTGCGGCTTTGACTCACTGCACAGCGGACCCCCTAATTCAGCAAAGTGGCTTTTTCAGCCTGACACCCTTCCTTGTCTTGTGGGCAGGACAGATGAACAGACACTTTTGAGGAGAAATGTTGGAAGTTACAGCTAAGTTCATGTCAGTCATGTTTTGGAAACCTGCTGTAATTTGCTGTATCTTTTATAAACCATCCAAATGATCATTGAACAGGAAGCTGCAAGAGCAAGTAATCCAGCCACAAATTAACGAGGAAGCATAATGAACTGCCACTTACCTGAGCAATTGATATTTTAATCTGAAGCGTCCTTTCCGTTCAAATGTTCGGCTGAATCGTTTCCCCAGGATTTCTTTCAATGATTTGAATCTCGTTGGCTGAATAATTTTTGCTTCCTGTAGCATTTCAGATAAATGAGATTGTACTGAGAGAAAAGCAGAGCTAACACCATTCCAGTGGAGAATTTCTTGGCTCCGCAACTTGTCTTTTCTCACTTCAGAGACTCTCCAAGTAACAGAACATATAATATAGCCTTTTAATGTGTGCATTGTTTCCAGCCTTTCTTCTAATGGCAATGCTGTAAATTGAACTAACCGTTCAGTCATGTTTTAATAATTAACACTTTAACACAAAAGAGTCTTTTTGGTATTCTCTCACTGAGTGAAGTTTCATAGGTGATTTAAAAAGTCTGTTTTGTCAATCTGCTCCGTAGTTGCAAGGAAAGAGATTCTAAATTAAACCTAATGGGCCATGTTTTTCTTAAAAGGGCCTCAGCCCAGACTTAATTTGGGCCTGCAATACGCTGGTGTGACACGTGTGATTTTACTGCCTCTCTGCAGCAATGTCTCTGCCACAGCTCCTGCTGTATCCAGAGGCAGAGCTTTGCCCCGGGTCCCGTTCCCGGTGCTGGAGGCACAGCCCCTGCTGCCAGCTGGGATGTCTGCCCGGGGTACGGCCAGTGACACTCCCTCCCCCCTCCCAATTTAACGGGAAACAGGTCAGTTTGGCAGATTTGCCAGGCATTTGGGTCTGAGGAGTTGGTTCAGCAAGGGGTGACTTGCCCCCCTGGCCAGAAATCGCATTTCCCGTGATAGGGTCAGGACGTGTTTAACAGACAGGGTACCAGCGCAGACCTTGGGGCGCTTCCTTGCAGGAGGCCTGTTTTGGGATAGAAAAGGGATTCAGGCTCTGAAATCGTTCAGCAGTGCTTGATCTAAAGATACACTCGCACCACTGCATGTCAGGCACGTACCCGCAGTACCTAAATTAAGAGGCTCTTCTGCTTCGATTCGTTACCTGTGGTCAGTCGAGGGAAAACATGCTCCAGAGCTTATTTGCACTCTGGAAAGGGAGAGAATCCGCTGTGTTTAGAGGGAGACTGCCTTCCCAACACAAACACCTGCCAGGAGGTGTGGATACCGCCCTTCTCGTGCCCGCTTCTGCGGTTGAACAGAGGTGACCTTTCTTTGCTCCTTGCGTGACCATAAGGCGTAAAAAAAACCGCTTTGTGCAGCATCTGCTATGGCTTTCCATTGCCAGCTTCTGTGCCCCTTCCTCTTCCCTGTCGTGTTACTCCAGAGCTGCAGAAGACCCTTTGGGGTAGGTAGGTTTGTGCTCCGCAGCCAAGCGCTCTGCAGAGAGAGGCGATGCCTGGGCCAGTTTTGGACGGGGCACTGGAAGCGTTCTAGCAGGTGCCGATGGACGAGAAGGACCCAGGTCTGTCCCGGTGACTCAGGTGAAGTAAGTGATTTGGTGACAAAACGGGAGGTAAAATAAAGCCCTGCCCAGGAGAACGGCGTGCTGCTCACTGGTGTACTACCGGAGAAATAAGAGTTTGCAAAGATCTAATCCAGAAGAAAACTATCTACAGGGACCACACCCACAATGTGAACCTAAATTGCCAAATAACCCGCTCTCCTTATGAAATGAATACATAACCACAATGCCGCAATGAAATGGAAAAAGCAATTTTGCCCAGAGAATATTGTTCCTAAAGGCACACAGGGCAAAGCTCAGAGCCCACCACACCCAAAAGTCAGGACAACAGCAAGAAATGAAATGCCAGAAAAATAATGCACTCTTGTAAAAAAAAAAAAAAAACAAAACCACCAAACACACACACACTTACAAATTATTTCTCTCCTTCCTGCCCTTCCTCACTTTCTTCTGTTTCTCATCCTAAGCAGATTTCCAGATATCTGCTTAGCTGTATGGAATTTGTGAAGAGAAATCCAGATCCTGGGCATGTACAGCACCCCTGCTCGTCAAAACGAGCCCCGATCCCTTAGCAAGTAGCTCAGCACCCAGCACGTGGCCAGTCCTCAGGGTACTGAGCTTTGAAGGAGCGGTGTAGACCCACGTGTTCTGTTCAGCTGAAACTCTGAAACTCTAGCAAAATGGTCTGCTCTCAGCTAGTCCTCTCGCTGCTCACCCATTCCTGCCAGCATCTGCAATCACAGAATACACAGTTTAAATGTAGGTTTTGGTTTTTTTCCCAGCTAGCCAGGATTTTTCCTAATCTGAGATTATGTTACTGGTGGTTTTAATATGTAAACAGTCAAAATATGCTTATGGTTGGGACTTAAAGAGTTGTTCTCCATTGGCCTAATTCTGCACATGTTAAGATGGGCAACGAAATTCTTATCAGCTTGAGCAGGAGTGGAGTTGAGACAGCAAAGAATCCTACTGGAAATCCCATCTTTTGAGTTGGCAACTTTTTTTTTTTGCTTTTCTTCATGATCTGAAATAAAGCCGACACTTTCCCTCTCTCCTTTTTTCTACCCAGTCATGAGGGTAGAGTGGGTCTGCTGCTATATTCCAGTATACTTCAGTGCCACGTACCATCACACCTACCTAACTGTCCCTTTAGTATCACATTTTTAATGCTTTTATGCCCTTAATGAGGAGGTTACTTACAAAACCAGGGCAGTCATCTTTTTTTTTTTTTTTTTAATATGTGCTTTGTCAGGAGGTTGAACTCTGTGTAAAGCCAGCAAACGCGGGTGGATGGGCCCATTTGTGTTATTTTCCTAGGGGCCGTTGACGGAGGAGGTTTGTGAGCAATGGTAGCACTGGGGCTACCACAGTCGACGTCCGTGCCTTAGGAGGGGGACCCTGCTGAACGGGCTGGGCATCCCTCTGGAGGGGCTGAGACATGGGCAAACGTCTTGGTGGAATATTGCTTAACGCCGTTTACCAGGAGGAACGAGGCACCGGGGACCAACTGTACGTGTTGCACTGACCGCAGCCTCCCCCAAGGTTAAGTTTGGTTAGGAGGAGGGAGGACGCCTGGCTGATACCTCTCCTCGAAACCAAAACATTTTGCTTTGGCCTCCATTCCAGCAAAGAGGGGCATCTTCCAGAGCGACAGCACAGTCGTAATAACGAACGAGGCTCCGAAGTCTCAAATTCTGCTCCCGCCTGGCCAGTGTCCCAGCGTTGCAGTCCCCGGGTGGCAAAAATCATGAGTCAGCTCCCCCTCCCTCCCCAGCAGCCTGCTCGAGTGCAGTCAGGTCATGTTTTCAAACTTTCCTCCGCAAACAGGAGGGATGGAAACTTCTCCTGCAGGAATGAAAGTTGAGGTTTGTGTTCAGTCTCTTCGTTCCAAGCTGGGACTCGAATACCAGCTTTACGTTTGTGAAACGCTGGATAAATCAGGAGAGCTGGCAGCGATGGGAAGTGCTTTTATGCTGGTTTTTGTGGGGATGGAGTCCAAACTTCACCCCAGGATCCAAACGCTTGTGGGTTTGAAATTCAGCCTCCCACTTTTGAAGCTTTTTCTACTTTTAAATATATTTTGAAAATAAAAAAATAGTATAAAGTACATCTAAATGGCATAGCACAATGCTATGAACAGACAGTTGAAACGTGCCCAGGACTTTTTAGCGTAACTCACTAAGTTAAGGTGGGAAGTAGGTTTTCTTGAACAACTACTGGATGCTACCCTTTCTTACCCCCAAAAGTTACAATGGGTGAAAAAAAAAAAAGACTTTGGATGCAGACAACAAGCTGGTTTGGGGAACAGCAAGAAGTACAGCTGTACGACCTCCCAGAGGCAGGTTAAGTCAGATTTTGTAGCACGGCATGCTAATGAACCTGCCTTGCTTCCAATATTTGAGCAGGAGTATCTAGAGCTAGTTCAGGTATATTTATGAGCAGAAAGAGAAAGCAAGGATGAGTGCAGGGAGGCTGAAACGCGACACTTTCCTTTCCTTGGCAGGCACAGTCTGTGATCCACTGCTCCCTGAGTATTCCTGTCTTTGACTCTTAAATGAAAAGGTGGTTGTACGGTTTCCCTTCCACATGATTTTTTAAAGAGAGAAACAAGGGAGTAAGACTCAATGCAAAACCAGTGCACCTTGGGATGAATGAGTAATGGAAGAGCACCATCGCTGCGGCCACATGTGGCATTGTTTACTCGTGTCGCTGTAAATGATTAATGTGGAAAAGCTGCATTTGAACAAGTGAGATTGATGAGAGCTTTACAGGCTATTTTTGTATAATTTAAAACAGTGCCTATACTGGATGGTAAAAAGAAGAATGAAGATGAGACAGCCAGTGCTGTCAGCTTTTCTCCCTCCTGATTCAGCCTTTGGCTGTGCCCTGCCTCTGCTCCAGAAAGCCAAGGCTTTGGATGAAGGATGGAAGGAGAAAAACAGGAGGCTGGGGGAAGATTTTGGTCTTGACCACACTGGCAGATGCAGCGATATTTGAGCTCACTCTTCCACATTAACCCTGGAGCTTGGAGCGTGGGGAAAGGTCAGCGATGGTGGGAGCAGAGACACCTGAGCTGGCTGGATGTGTGCCGGGGGGAGAAGGGCAATTAGCCATGTTTGTCTGGGCCCAAACTAATTAAAGTTCACAGTGTTGGCACTTACTATCTCCTGTGCAGTGTCCAGGTTGCTGAGATCGGTTGCATCCGGACCTCACCCTTGTCAAAGAGGTGGGTGTTATGCTGTGTCCGGGGGTCTCTACTAATGTGCCTATCTCTGTACTCCCGTTCTTCATACCCTGCAGATAAGTCTTTAAGGTCACTTAAATATTGAAAGCCCAGTTTTCATAGTTATTTGGAGCGAAAGGCAGGGTACAGGTAAGGGTCTTCTACAGCCCAGCAACAATTTCTGAGAGACAAAAGGAGCTATTCCTTAAGCGTCTGTTAATAATTTGTGGGGGACGTGGGAAATAACAACAACAGTCAAAAGGCAACCAAGAAACTTATCTTGGATGACTTCAACCAGAGGGCCGTTTGCTGCTGATCTCCTGTGGCCAATAGCAAATTTCCTTAGTGTTTCTATAAATAATAATGTTGTCTTCTCAAAACAAGAAGTTCTGTACCCAGTACAAGGTAACTTGATAGTGGACTTAAGTCTGCTGAATGAGAAAGTGTTAGCTACAGACCCAAAAAAGTGCGGTTGCTGAGGTACCAGTGATCACAGTCAATTTAAAGTCACTTTATACAAATGAAATAGGGCATTGACCAAAAATCTGCACATTTGGAACTTTAATAGGGACAGTTTTCCAAAGCTTAAAGCATTTGCTGGCATAACTGACTGAGCATATGCATTTTAAGTGGGAAGGCGCTGGGAAAATCAGGAATTGTTCAAGAATATTGTGCTAGTTGTTCCAAACCCCATGATTCCATCAACAAAAAAGGGTTATGTAGAGCAACAACAACAAAAAAATTCCTTAGTTAAACAGAAAAACAATAAAGCATTAAAGAATATACTAAGAATAAAAAAAGGTCTGATCCCGGTGGAGTTAAAAAATGATAAGGTATTTTTTAAAGCCTGTTAAGGGCCAAAATGGTTCTCTGCCAGGTAAAAATTGAGTGCTAGATACATATGATAAAATCATGAACGCTGATACAAAAAAGCAGAAAGGCTGATAAATACTTCTTATTTGTATTTATCTGTGCCAGTTTGAAATGCCAGCTTGTGGGACAGGAATTCTATTAGCTGTAGCTAAGAGGGATATGAAAAATTTGCTGAAATTAAACACTTAGCTTATGCCATGGAGGTGTAAATTTATTACCTGAGGAGTTATCTGAAGCATTATTATTAATGTCTAGCATAACTGTGAGAATGAGGGACTTCTGTAGTCTTGCTATACACTCATTGTCATTTTGGTATATGTATATGAACCAAAGGACTACAGAACAACAGATGTTCCCCAAAATGCTGTGGTTAAAGTGTTCCAATTGGGGGGGGAAAAAAAAAAAAATCAAACCACAAAACCCAAGCCTGTTGGTCACTGATCATAAGACCCATCAACAGAGTTTCTGTTTCACTGGGCTTTTTTCATTTTTGTTTTACTGGTCTGTGAGAAGCTGGCAGAGAGCCAGCAGAAGCTGGTTGCAGCCCCTGGCTCCCGTGGGTGACTTCAACCACCCCAGTGAGCACCATGGCAGGGCACAGGCAATCCAGCAAGTTTCTGGAGAGTGGCAAGGACTGTTTCCTGACGCTGGAGATCCACAAGCCAACTAGATGAGATGTGCTGTTGGACCAGCTACTCGTTGGCTAATAGGAAGAGACGGAGAAGACAGTGTTGTGCTCCTCACTGAGGGGCACATCGGTAGGATAAGAGGCACCAGACAGAAGTTGCAATGCAGGAAGTTCTGATGAATATCAGGAAAGATTCTTCTCAGAAAGGAGGTAAAATATTGGCACAGGTTGCCCAGAGAGGTTGTGGCATCTCTGTTCTTGGAGGTGTTCCAAGCCCGACTGCACTGAGCAGCCTGATCCAGTTGGACCTGTTTTGAGCAGGTTGAGCTAGATGACCTTCAGCGATCCAACCTAAATTATTCTGAGTCAGTGGTTAAACTGACTGTTGTGTTGTTTAAACCTACAGAAATGCAGAGAAAAACAAAATGAATGAAGAATGAATTTTAAAATAAGATGCAGTATAGCAAAGGAACAACGTTATTAACTGTGATTTCTTAAATCTGTAATATTGTTTTAGCATACTTTCTATGTTCTCTCTGTAGTGAAGGTAATCAAACATGGGACTAAAATATTGGATGAGACAGCAAACACACTGTTACTTGGAGTCTTTCAAAAGCAGTAAATCCATCCCTAATGTAGCTGCTGGCAGAAAAATAAATGATCTGTTCTTAGTTGCACTGGGTCTGTGCTGGGTACCTCTGTACTTGGGATACCTCTTCTATTCCTCCTGCTCATCCTCTATTCTCATGACCATTGCAGAAACTAGACTGTGTAGCCCTCAAAATGTTGAACTTTGACACCTTGCATATTTACCTATTTTGCTCAAAAATGCTGCAATCCAGCATGGTAGAATGAGATGCACTGTTGTCAATTACAAAGAAACCACCTGAAGAGAAAGGAAAAAGAATAGAAGATTCTCCCTATATTAAAAATATTAGTCTTATTCTTGTACATGTGACCGCTTTCTTATTACCCAGAGGGTCTATACCTTTACGAGACTGCGATGGAATCAGTTTGACCCCATCTCCAGGCTTAGGCAGGGAAGTCAAGGTAATCTATTTTATCTTAAATACAAGCTTACATGTCATTTGGGGTACCTACATACTCAGCTGGTAACAGGGCATGTATGTTAAACTAATGACTTCGGCTTTTAATTGGCACACTAAGTATGGTGTTATAATTACCTTGGAACTGGGGGGAAGATTCAGACCTCCTGAAATCTTCGTGAGATGTGACCCAAGGAATTTAATGGCAAGCTCTGAGCACGGTGACAAGTCTCCTGGTTTGAAGAAGTAAACATTTATCTCCTACCAGAGGTGCCTGAAGCTTTCTGAGTAGATGGATGTTGCAGAGTGTATCGTTATCACTCCAGACCTTGCCCTTAGTGAAATCTCCTAGTTTCAGTTTCAGATTCATGAAGCTACCTAGCCAACTCGCCCAGAGCATTAAAGTTTGTCTGGACTGCTGTTACCTGATAATAGTTCTTATGGTGGTTGTCTATCATAGCAGCAAGGTAACCCTTCTGAACAAGGTGGATGTGTTGGGACAGCGTTTGAGTAAAAACACTCCTGGAAATATTTACACCAGACACTCAAAGTCAGGTTCAGTGGATTTATTTCCCCTTGGTTAAATAAAAATTGTCTATCTCTTCTCAAGAAAAGCAGTGCTGTGGGCAGAAATCTTTAGCGTACAGGGCAAAACCCAGCAGGTCAAGCCTGTCTTTGTTCTGTATCACTAGTATTAGCTAATGAATCCTTCAGCGGTGAAGATCTCTGTACATTATGAAACTGAACCAGACCGTATTTGTGGTTTAGGTGCAAAGTCTCTGAAGCCCATCACACACATTACAACCACTTCAGCTAGACGAGACCTTTTGTGTTTTGTTGATCAGTCTGCCTTTGATTTAGGTATAAAGGCTAAACTGATTTGGGGTTCTTGTCCATTTCATAAGAGCCCACAGATTAGGAGAATATATGTGGCAGTATTTGATCTGGTCAAACTCAGAGGTTTGAAAAATCAGCTGAAACATTTTCTGAGAAGACCTATTTCTTGGCTCTGTTAGCTTTCCAGTGTTTGGGGCTCTTTCTTCCCTTCTCCAAGAAAATAACTTTAGCCATGCAAGAATGCAAGCCCTTATCTTTTTTTCCAAGGTCTGCATCTTGATATGCTTGCTATGTGATACTACCATGATTCCTCAAGGAGTAACATGATAGTTTTCAGCAGAGGAAGGCTATCTGAACTTAGCCAAGATATGGCATTTGGAAAAGTAAGCTGTACATCATTTCTGTAAATGAGACAAATGTAATCAGAATGCAAATAGCTGGCCTTCTTAAGCTTCCCTGAAAATTTCATAGACAGCTCAGATCAATATGATTTAAAGGTAAGGATTTGCATTTGCATGACTCAAAGTGGAAAAATGAGCTATAGATCATGAGCTCAAGCTCTTCTAACATGAGATTTCTTTAGTTTGCTAAAACAGAATGTGATGTTTTGAGACGAACTGGGCAAAAGTGACATTGCCTGAGTATAGAGTAGGAGCTTATTCATCAACAACTGAATACAGAGATTTTGGTGACTGCATCTTCCTCAAGCTGCTGATTTAATTCCTGCATTTCACAACTATTGTTTTAAGTGCTAGTGAAAGACTGGGATTTTTAAACCACTAATTCCCACCTGCCTGGGTTTCTTCATTGAACTCTGTCGACAAGTGTCTGCAATGAACTTTAGGGGCAATTTTACATGAAACATTACACAGCAATATCTTGAAAAAACAAATGATTGTGTTCTTACATGTTTTCCCCCTTGCCCTTTTTCATTGCCCTCGTGTTCCTCTTGCCGTTTAGATGTGTGGCCGCTGGATGATTTTCAAAGGCTCCAGGGCTCTGTCCTTTGGTCCAGATGCCCACTGATGATGGAGGGCTCAAAGGAAGAGTACCAGCAGCTTTGCCTTCTCACAGAAGGTGAGTTTCAGCAAAAGGAAGGGGAACTTGAGTTTTCTGGAGTTTGTCAATAAACCTCTAGGTGAAACTGAAGAATTATGTTTGCACTTTAGGTCAGATCTGCTGAGAAATGCCTGTGAACACCAGTACATTGGAGAAATGTATTCAGGAACATTTCATCCTTGTGAAAATATTACCCTGTTACAACTGCCAAGGTCACTGAGACCCAGGGTGATCTGCTGGTCAAGAAAGTTAAAGATGCCTGGCGGCTACTATAATTAAGTTACGAGCGCTAGGAGAATAGGGGAAGTAGTTTTCCCACAAATATTTATTTGAATTTAAAAGCGACTTTAGACATGACCATGCTTAGAAATCCTCTGAGTTCTGGGACTGTTTTTTCTCCTTGAAAACATTCAGACGTTGAAGTTGGAGGTGAGTGCCCAGGCCATCCCAGTTTCCACAGCCTTTCACTTCAGCCCGGCTGAAGAACAGAAGCAACATGTCTCAGGTTTGCATGAAACACAGTGGTCCTTTGGGATGTTTGCAACTACCTATTTGCATCTCATGGGCAAAATCCAGGCTATTGCCTGGGCGAACGAACCGGTGGATAGAATAAGAAATATATTTTAAATTCCCACTATGGCTTGTTTGTGGATGAACTGCCAAAATAAAAGAACAGTGACTTTTGGATAAACTGCCTTGATTATCAATAGCTACTTGTTTTCATATCAGTTGATATCTTAGGGGAAAAGCTTTAAAATTCATATTGCGTATCCATTTGGAAATGCTTTTTTGTTTGCTTTAACTTCTGCTTTTTAGATTTTGGTTCATTGGGGGGGGGCGGGGGGGGGGGGGGCGGGCGGGGGGGGGGGGGG